>WNWU01000040.1:10653471-10715411 GCA_012654045.1 Ptyas mucosa
AAAAATTTATTATTATTTTTTTTATTAAGTGTTTTAACTATAACTGGACCTTGATGGTTTAAAAGTGGAGGACGGAAGACTTTATATAGTATTTTATTTTAAATTTGGGGTTTTTTTGAATGAGGGTTTCTTTTTTTGGTTGTTGTTGTTGTTGGGTTTTTTTCTTTTTTTAAAATGAAAGAAGTTATAAAATATCTTGTTATATTGAGTAATGATAGGTTTGATTAGGTAATACTTAACTGTTTTATTAACTGCTGTAATTATAAATGGAGATTAATTCTGTTGAATTAGATGGAATAAGAAGAAAGAAGACTTGCTTTCCTTTTATCTACTTGTTTAATGATTATGATTATGATAAGTGTGAAATGGAGTTTAATTTAGAGAATTTGAGCTGTATTTTATCTTGTATTTGCTCTGGGAAGTCGGGGGGGTGGTTGGGGAGGGGGGAGAAAATGTATGTAAAACTTTTAAAACTTTTTCAATAAAAAAAAAAGAAAACAACGGATACTCTATGGCCATAAAGTTAGCAGCAGTCAAGTTCAACTCAGTGAACCTGAATTACTATTTATTAATTTATTATTTATAAAATACAAAATTTATTTTTCTATTGATCAAAATATCTGATGTAGTGTTAAAGGTCACATGAAAACAGTCTGAAAAACAAAAAGATCATTACAAAAATCACCAGAATTGTGCCTTTTTGTGGTTTATCATTGCATAGTTAGCCAGATGTTTAGGCCAGATTTGACATTTCTGTCCATCTATCGAGTCCTTCCCAAGAACCTGGGATAGTCAGATGTTCTTGTTTGATGGTCTTAATGGCATCATCACAATATGTAAACTACTCCAAGGAAAACTGCCTTTTGCAACTTACTAATGATGATTTTCTCAATGCCAAAGGTGCTCCAGATGTTTTGGGATTGCACCCAAGGTGCCTATTACTATTGGTACTATCTTTGCTTTCTTTTGCCACCGTTGTTCTACTTCTGTTTGCAGGTCTTAGCATTTTGTGATTTTCTCCAGTACTTCCTCTTCTCTTCTATTGTCTCAAGGTTCTGCAATATCCACTGTACAGATTTTTTAAATATCTAATTTCTTTCTTATTAACAGTTATTATGTCTGGGGTGCTGTGTGGCAGGTGCTTCTCTGTTTGAATTCTAAAGTTATTATTAATCAAATATTTTCAATGTCCAACACAGGAAATATAAATGAAAGACATCAGAAATTCCTCTTGGAAGAGATTCTTGAAGGTAAATGATTCAACTCTAAATGCTTCATTTTGTACTTTGATGATGATTTTAGTAAAATTAGAATAAAGTGCACTGCACACTGCAAACTAAGGATTATCAATCCACTCATAAAAATGCAAATGTGATCTTCATGTACTCTTTGTTCAGGTTGTATTCATGTTTCTTTTTGATTTAGTCAGACATTTTTTAAAAAGATCCATGCTTCTCTTTGCCTTTGATTTAGATGCAAATCAGATGTTTAGTGTCTGCCCTGAAAAGGCACTGCATGTACAGTTTGATATACCTTCCTGACCTTGCTACAGTTACACACCTGTATCTTGACTGGTCTTATTTGAAATCTTGGGAGGACTCCTGAGAGCTGATTGCTTGCCCCAGGCATATTACACTGAGGAGAAATTGCACAAAAGCACTTTCATACCATTGCACACCTCTCTTTCAATACAATGACCCAATCCAGAAACAGTCACAACAGATACAACACCTTAGTGAGCTTTTCTTTGGAATTATACTATATGTTTCAGTTATTAGGCATAATACAGCCTGTTTGCTCAACCTGCTTGTAGTATATTTTACAAATAAGAGTATTTTAATAACTCAAACATTTTTGAAATAATGTTGAATATATGAATTGACTTTCAAGACCAAAATTTTGGTAATGTTTTTAGCAAGACGTCTATCATTTCTAAAGGTGCCATAAGGGTCCAATACCCAATGCCTGATCAAAAGCCACTTGGACTAAGCTTGAAAAATGTGTATTAATTTTTTTAACTTGATTGCATTGACAGAGAGAGTAGAAACTGTCTTGTGAAGAGCAGTGGACTGTTGAACCAAAGGTGGGGGTAGAGTGGGTGAATAATAGAAAGATGAAAATTTTGCAGTTCCTTCGTTAATTTATTTCAATTAATCACATTGCTGCACTTGAAAATTTGGAAGACAGGGTTTTAATGTATTCTTATCTTCCCCTGTCTGTAACTTTTTAAGTTTATAGCCATTTCTTGTTAAATTTGAATAATTTGTTATCAGTGGCAGACAGTTCCTAAACTATGGCTAGGTTTGAAATAAAAGAACCATTGTTAGTTGGAAAGTTAATTTCTATAGGCCTACAAAGCAGACAAGTCCTGAATACTTAGGAATTAAAGATGGGGAAAAAATCTGCTATAAACAGACCATAACATCTGACATATCAACTGTCTATTGTGATAATGAGAGAACAAAATTTCACATAGCAGTGAACTTCATGGCTCTAAATATGTGCCAAATGCTGCATCTAGCTGAATTCATTTTCAAGAGAATGTCTCTAGAGAAATTCTGAATGCTGTGCTGGGAACACTGAATTTGTCTGAATCTTGGAGGAAAAAAAGCAATGTATAAAGTGTGAAGTATTTAAGACAGAGTTCAGAAGTTCTATGAAACTAAATAGAAATATTAAATGGGTTATGTGATCCAGCAGCTGGGCTTATTGTATCTTATCAACAGAATCTTAAATGACTCAGAATATAACACACCTTGTTTGTTATTCGACCTGAAACATATATCATTCTTATTGAATATTACCTTGCTCTTTCTTTAAAAAAATCTTCCTTCTCTTCCCTTTCCACCACAACTGCTATATTATGTACCTTTTATGAAAACTATAATGCCTTGCATCTGATGAAGGAAATTGAGATCCACGAAAGCTTATGTGATAATATATTTCTCAGCCTTTGAAGTGTTATAATATTCTCTGCAAGAAACTGGCACAGTTATCACTCAGGGATCTGAGAAAATTACTATAATTGAGATATCCCTAAGCAAAATGTGTAACTGATAGGTAGGAAAGGTTTCAACCTGAATCTGTTTGTTTTTAAGTTGTTACTAAAGCAACAGGCAAGATAACTGCAGCTAATCCCACCCGTTTCAGCTGTATTAATTTTGCGTGCTCTTTTTTATGAAACAGCACTTTTTTCCCTAACTTTTACAAGGTTCTAGACTCATTTCACAGTACTGTGTTCTAACTACTAATATGTGTGTAGAAATAGACATAGTCAGCATTCTTGTTATTATTTTAGAACTTGATTTATAATATGGAGCATATGGGAAATAACCTTCTGTTAATATTAAGGATGTGGGTCTGTTCTATCCAGGCATCTGCATAATCCAGGATTTAACAGGGCTTAATTTTTCCACACTTAGCATACATGGGGGAACATACTTGAGTAAGGGTACATCTCCTGTAATTACTATCCCTTCCCTCTTTCCATATGCCAAAGTAAAATACATGTCCCTCATTCCATGGCCTACTGGAGAGAGCCTAAATCAGGATTCTTCTGAGATGCATGGAAATCTCATTGCACCTACCAAGGGGAAAAATAGCTCTCTGAATTGAGTCTTTACACAACTTTTTGGGACTAGAAAACCTCCAAGGTCCCTTCCAACTCTGTTATTATGTTCTGTTCTGTTTCTTCAATTCAACTGGTGAAGAGCAAAGGAAGACTGATCTGCATAAGCCTTCTTGTTGGTTCTTTCCTCTCCAGGGAGGACCAATTATTTGCCAAGATGAAATTCAAACAAACCAATACAAATGGTGCAGTATGCCTACATGATGGGGCTTGAAAAAGGTCAAATAGTCAGCCTGCTCTGGTGCAATGTCTCTTTCTAAGATAACATTATGAATATGCCCTCCTTTGAGAGAAAATATGCAAAATAAGGTAAAGCACCTCCTCATGCTACATCCTTCCATTCATTCCTTCTCTTCTCTCTCTCTCTCAGTCTCTCATCACCACCATCATCTCCTCCACCAAACTCATCTGTCCTCTAGTTTGTCAGACACAGGAGAAGATGGATGGCATTTGCAAATCTCTGGTCAGCAAAGGGGAACAAGGGCCATCTGTTGCTGACTGAGAACATCTCCTAAACAAAGAGGGGATGAGAGCAGAGGTTTGTCTTCCTATCCCCCACAGGGATCTTTGGCACTCATCAATCACCCTAAACAACCCAGCAAGTTGCAGGCTGCTCCAGCTTGTTTTACTATCCTCAGCTTGCCATCAATTGTATACCAAAGGGCTAGCTCCTTCCCTAAAATCCTGCAGGTAAGAAAGGTCCATTTGTCTCTCCCATCTTCACTTGCTCTTAAAATGATGGGTGTTTCAGACAAAGGTCCCATAGAAGCCAATTATGAGTGCAAGCTTGAATTGCCTCATTTTTAATGCAAAAACTTTCTAACATAAGAAAATGCAAACGTTTGCAGATTTTATAGCACATGTTCTTCTTTGCCAGAGATATTATCTGCAACATCTCAAGGAAGAGAGCATGTGAATGAGCTACTGTTTAATGCCATGTAGTATGAGATTTTCAAAGGAAATCTAGAAAAGGGCCAATATGAAATATGTCATGGGGATAACCATTACTGAAAGCATCCATCACATGGAAACTGAACCTTTTTGCTGTAAGGAGTCAACAATGAAGGGGGATGGGGTAGGGAAAGACAATAAATTATGAGGTTCATTCTGAAATGGCAGTTTCTTCATTGTTAACAGAAATACAATTCAAACCAACACTGACATTTCCAAATTTACAAGGTTTTATTGTTAGTTAGTAATACCAGCTCACTGTTAGTTTAAATGGTCCCATAGCACAAAATGTTACCAAATAGAACATTATTAAAAACTTGCTACTTTACAAAAACTGAGATGGAAATATCATTACAGATAAAGAAGAACTGAAATTACCAAATCAATTTTGTCCTGATTTTGAGAGAAATATAAATGACGTTGTTTAAGATTCAGTGCTCCCCCTCCCCGCCTTCTTTTTAGAAGCAGCTCTGCAAAATGAAACGTGGAACTTGGTAATTTTAGCCATGTGAGTGGTGGTATGCAGCTTCTCAGCATTGATATGTTTCCCATATGGCCAAGAACCATTACAGACCAAATGAAGTAATCCTTTGATAAAGTGCAGTCATTTATCCGAAAAGTATAGCCTTGTCATTAAAATGCAAATGAAACGAGGCCTAATATATTAGCCTGAGATAGAAGTTGAAATGTTTTATGAGAAGTGTGCTTTCATGTGGAATTTACTTAAGTACTAACAGTGGATTCTTAAGGGATGTTTGTTTATTGAATATATTAATGAAGGACAGTGATTGAAGTGTTTTGAGCTTTCTTACAGTCTTTCATTAGCTCTCTGATCTTTAATCTCAAATTGAGGCTTCTTTTCCTCATCTTTCCTGCAGGGATTGCCACCAAAAACATCCCCCCCCTTTTTTTTTATCCGAGATCACTGAAATCTGCAGAACTAAAGCCCTACTGTAAGCACAATGTTTTTGTCTGCAAATCTTCTCATTGGACCTTCCCATTGGAGTCATCTCGGGGAGAGGGGTGGTGATATAAATTCTCAGAGAATCCCTCCCTTACGATGCGGACTTTGTTGGTTATATAAATTCATTGGTCCATTTGAAGAAAAGTTCAGAGGCAAAGGAACTGATAAGGAATCGTGTGAAAATAGGTATCTCCCACAAGATCAGCCATAAACAGCGATTCCGAATGGCTCTCCTGTGTAGCAGACAAGTTCCGCTAGCTTGTTTTAAATGAGAAGCCAGACTGCCTTATCTTTTAGTACATTTAGCTGTGGGTGAATTAATAGCTACCAGGAAGACAGAATTAGCCACACAGACATAAAGAAGGCAGCCGATCTGTCATGTTTTAAATTATTTTTTGGGGATTTCCCAAGAAGAAAAAGAATTGTTCTCTCCTACAGCTTCCCACTGGGCTATGAAGCTCACTGCCATTTAGCTCATTTAAACCCGTCTCCACCTCTCGGCCTCATTCCCTCTTCAGGGCTGCTGATGTAAGGTTAGAAGAGAAGGGGAAGAATCTGTCACCCGAAGCACCCCGTAGTTAGGATGCAATTATTTTTAAATCCCTATTTTAAAAAAATAATAATAAGGGGCGGGCTTTACTGTACTAAATGGTGACCCGGCCTGATGATTAACTGGCCCAACTATTCATACGATTAGCAGGGACAGAGGATAGCCAGTGCTCTTCCAAGATTTGCAAAGTTCCCTGTGAGTCAAGCCTTTAGAAAGAGGACACCAGCCAAGAGGCGTTTGGGAGTAGCAGTTTGGAGACAAAAGTGAATTGTTAACTAGCCATTCAGATGGAGAGAGAGAGGGGGAGAGAGAGAGAGAGAGAGAGAGAGAGAGAGAGAGAGAGAGGTCTGAATCCCCTCCAAGGGCCTTGATTTATGGCTTGTGATAATATGTTTTGGAGCACCACAACCCAGACTGCTGTGCGGCATGACCTGTAAAAATAAGTCTATTAACCCTAATCAATCTCCCATTATCCCCCCTTGCTTGCAATTTAGCCAGCCAAAGGAGCTCTCAGCCTAGTTTGAACTAAACCCAAGGGGGCTTTGGAAGAAAGCAACTTCTTCTTTCACCAAGCAGGGGTAGAATCCTTCTGGGTGGATTTTTAAGCTCATCTTTTAATGAGAAAGTGGAGAATTGTTTTCCTTCTGAATTGCCAGGCTAATTGAGGGCTTGGAAGCCTTGCAGTGTTTCAGGCCCTGGTGTCTCCTGGTTCCCAGGGCTTTGCAAGGCTCTCTGTCTCAGCAGTAGGTAAACGGCTCTGACAAAACTTCCCCTGCTAACAACGGAGGGAATTGACTGAGAAACCATTAATTGCTTTATTATGGGAGCTAATTATGAAGGTTATCGCAAATTCCTTGGGCATCAGAGGAGGCTGCCTTGGCCCTTTGTTGTATCCATTGCAGAAACAAGTTGTTTTATTCTCTCCGGGGGGTGGTGGGGAGAGGACAGAGGCAGGAACTGGCATGCTTCCCCCCTATGGCCAGCAGCTAATGTATTCAGCAGAAAATATTGCTTGGATCTGTGTTAGGAAAATGCAGCTTACAAAACTATTCTCTGACTGAATCCACTTCAATTGGGCAGATTTTACAGCTCTCTGAAAAGTTCAAGTTCTGTATTAATGATGGTTATTGTAAATAGAATTTCAGATAGTTCAAAGTAGCTTCTCAGCTACTATCTTCATAATATCTCCATATACAGCATTCCTTTGGTCAGCTTTCTGTCTTCTCCCTGTTTATCCCTAGTTTTTAGTGCTTTTTATAATAAGTTACTTACACGTAAAATGTGTACTGTTATGTCCAAATATGGACATCCGTCCGGGGATTGGTTAATCCACCGGCGGGAAGTTTAAGTAGCTGTCATTGGACGGCTGGTCGGCCGGAGCACTATAAGAAGGGCTCCGGCAGCACAGCCGTTCGTCTTGTTCTTTGAGCTGAATAAAAGTCACTGACTTGACCTGAGCTGGTCGCGTCTTTCTTCTCCTGCGCCGATCTTACATGTACAATCTACTTTCTTCTCCAGGGCTTTGAGGTAAACATTATGTATACTGTTGTTTATTAAAAAGAGCTGAAACTTCAACTAGATTTCCCCTTTTCTCTTCAGCAGGAAGTAAAGAAAATAGATATGGTGGGAGAGAGAAAAAAAACTAGAGTAAGAGCTATTTTCTAGGCAACAGTATGCCTTACAATTGCCTTGTTCAGTGATCCTTTTTTCACTTGCCAGTCTAGTCTGCAGCACCCCATTCAAGGATTAACTAGGCCCAACCATACTTAATTTCTTAGTCTAGACATGATCAGACAAAGGCTATTACTTATCCGGGGACACACAGATGGTAGAAGAAAGTACAGTAGTCCTTGACTTAGAGACAATTTGAGGTTACGATAGATCCCCCCCCCCAAAAAAGAACTTACAATCTGATTTCAAATTTCCAACATTGCCCTTCCTTTCAGTCACATGACCTCATTTTGGGTGCTTGGCAATGACCCACATTTATGGCCATTTGCAGAGCCTTGCAGTCACGTGACTACAGTTTACAACATTTTTGATGGAAATTGGTGTTTACTTCCAGTTTCCAGCAATAACTGGCCCAAAGCAAATAACGAGTACACTTTAAAAATCACAACGTTCACTAATGACTGCTCCAAAAAGGGTCCTAAAATTGGGTCCAGTCACATGGTGATCTACTTTGCAACTACAAAGTGGTGAAATCCAATATTTTTTACTACCGGTTTTGTGGGCGTGGCTTGGTGGGCGTGGAAAGGGAAGGATACTGCAAAATCTCCATTCCCACCCCACTCCAGGGGAAGGATGCTGCAAAATCCCCATTCCCACTGCACTCTGGGGCCAGCCAGAGGTGGTAGTTGCTGGTTCTCCGAATTATTCAAACTATCCACTACTGGTTCTCCAGAACCTGCTGGATTTCATCCCTGCAACTACGGTATCACAACTGATTACCATAATTGCCAAGCTCATTTATGTCCCTAAATCAATGAATACCAAAACCAATATCGCTTAAACATTGAGACATTTTATTTACGGGGGGAGGGAGAGCCTGGAATAGAGGAACAGATTCACAGTTATATGCATAGATAACCTACACTATGTTTAAAAATAAATAGATCTACAACCCTTTTGTAGATTCATTTTCTGATGCATCACAGGTCCAAAAAATTAGCTGAACACGGTTATAAAAAATAAATGTAGGATGCAGCTGTTAAAGATTATAAGAGTTGAAGTACAAAATGTCTGAAGGTCACTAATTTGGTTAAGGATACAGATGGCTCAACTGAAGACCATATCTGAGTGACATGGAAGTATACAATGAGAAAGAAACCAGGAGAAAAAGATAAGGATACCGTAAGTTTAACAAATAATTAGCTCATCTTTGCTCAATAGTAATGAATCAGTTGGCTACTTGCTAAAGTAACTGCTTGCTAAACCAACAGCTGCTGATTATATTATCCCCAAATACTCAAAAAAAAAAAAAACCCATGATGTATTTATTTAATAACTTGAATTGAATCTTGGCTCTCATTAAACTGACTTGGAAAAACAGTTAAGTGCATTATAAATATCTGTCCCCTGTTATTTCTTGTGTCCTGGAACTTGTATACGAGGTTAAATATTTATTTTTTACATATGATTCCTTTTAGTGGAGAATGTGGCTTGAGAACAACAAATCTGGAGCCAAAACAGAGATACTGAGAAATAAGGATCTAAGAAACAGATAATTGGAGCAGAGGATAGCTACACCATGATATTTTAGAAATCCATTTAATTTTTAAAAGTTGTTAATAGGAGAAGGAAAGAGCCATACCTAGAAAATAACATGACCTGGTCTTGGCTATCTAAGATCCATATAAAAGCAGTGATACACATGCTCAACTTCCTGTGCCTCTACTAGCCATGGATGTTGTCTCAGAGATTCCTCCAAAATTCTCACACCATTATAATTTTCTTCCTCTAACAAATATATAAAATTAGCAATTACAGTGGATTAAACGCAAAACACTTAGATATGAGTCTGAAGTTTTTGCTCTGGCCCACTTGTTTCTTTAACCTGCCTCTATCTGTTTCTTAGAACATGCCTCAGATAGGACATGCAAAGGTTAAGTTTGGTCCTTGGTTTAAAAAGCTAGCAGTGGGAAGTGGACAAACATGCTCCTTAGATATATAGGCAGTTATGATTCCTTAAAAAAAATAAACTAATGATGTTCGTCCTCTTCCTATCTTGATATTCTGAATGGCTCGTAGCTGAATTCTCCATACAATAAAATAATTAACATTATATAGGTCTATCTGGCCTACTCTGTCAGGTGGTTCATTATTTTCATATTTTGCAAGGGTTAAAGTTACGGTTGATACAAAATGAAGAAACCATATGCAAGTTTTGAGTTTCAAATTGCCTTTTGAATTTACTCTGGATTAAATCTTAATTGGAAAAAAAGTCCCAATCTAAAAACTGGTTTTCTACCGGTACCACTCACAGTGTCTATTGATGTGGGACGCTAAGTAATAATAGTGAGCCATGGTGGCACAGTGATTAGAATGCAGTATTGCAGGCTAATTCTGCTGACTGCCAGCAGTTTGATTTTCACTGGCTCAAGATTGACTCAGTCTTCCATCCTTCCGAGGTGGGTAAAATGAGGACCCATATTTTTGGGAGCAATATGCTGACTCTGTAAACCACTTAAAGGGGCTGTAAAGCACTGTGAAGAGGAATATAAGTCTAAGTTCTATTGTTATCCCAATGTTCAATGGATAAACTCAGTTATGAGTAAATAAACATTCAGAAAGCCTAGCTGACAGAATCAGTATTTCGTTTCAAGGGAACGAGTACCCACTGTTCTATTCTGGGCAAGTGTAAGAAAGATTATAAATTGCTCAAATCTGCTGCAGTATGTTTGACTAATGTCTTTACAAAATGAAGTCATGCAAAAGGAAAGATGTGATTGTATGCTTATTTTTTTTTTAAACTTAGGAGAGGATCACTGTTGTCGAGCCTTTCAACCATTTCACCAGTTGTCAGTAAGCATGAGGTCTACCAATCTTGCTAGTAAGGGAAGTGTGAAAGCTGATTACCTAAGTTTGGTTTCTCCCTTGAGAAATTTCCATCATTCCCCATTTGGCTTTTATTTGATCTCTGGGAAACTCAACTGTAAATCAGATCTGAGCTGCCTTCAAGTGCATTGGAGATAGGCTGTTTCAACCAAGGGGGGGGGGGAATGAGGTAATTTATTTTAGTGGTCTTTTTCCATGAATCCACTTATTGTTTGGCAAAAGTGTTGTATATCTGCTGCACCTCTAAAGAGGCCTGTCTTTCCTGGGATTATGAGGCATAATGGGCATTTAATAACCAACGAAAAAAAACAAAGCACTGAAATAAACATGCATAGCTGAGAACATGTAGCGTGATGCTATAAATCAGGACTATCTGCTAGTTACTACACCCTCTGGAGAACGAGGCTTTATAAAGAATAAAGTTGGATAGGAATGACTGAACAATAACATCATAGTGTTCTCTAGTTATATTTTCATACACGTTTCCTACACATAGTAACCCTGAGAAAGCTTCCCTATGAAAAGGCAGGGAAAAACCATAGTTTAGTAATAGATCACATGCTTTCCATGCATAGGATCACAATTCCAAGTCCTGGAATGCTGGGACTGGACTAGAAAATATGCAGGCTTCCAGGAAGGGAAGGTGTTGCAAGGAAGGTGCAAATTATGGACATGCACCCCAAAACAAATCATGAACATCCCAAAACAAATCAGCATTTAATTGTGAGATCACATTGCATGTTTTGAGATAAAATACATAGGGAAGTAGATAGATAGCTATTAGTCACTGTGGCTTGCACAGGACATCTGTATGGGTGTCTTAAACCTTGTAGAGCCACTTTTAGTTGATGTTGACAAGATTAGTCTATGGATTAATGGTCAGTCTCATTAGTATTACATACATGTATATTCTCGAAAATATGATGCCAAACAGTGCTCCCATTGTCTTAATTCAGATGTATGATTTAGGTATATTGCTTCTTTCACAGTTTTTGTGAAGACAAGAATAAAAGGTCCCAGAGTAACTCTGCAACTACCATTTCCTTACAGTTCTAGATATGGTATAATTGACTGAGAATCATACTGCTAAAAGAATATCCTTAGTAATAGTCAATGGAATCATACTTATTTTGGATCCTAACATAAATTGTGGATGTTAATCCTGCAGCAATAGCCATTCCTTTTTTTGTTTTGTTTTAAATGTCGAGTTTTGTTTGATCTTAAATAGGTAGACCATAGATGATAGCTAGTTAGCAGATAGATAGATAGATAGATAGATAGATAGATAGATAGATAGATAGATTCTGCCTGCCACTTATTTATCTTGAAGGCAAACAGTCATGGTGATCAAGAATAAGATCTTCCTCTATAATATCTCAGCTCAGAGAAGCTAGAGGAAAGAGGTTATCATTAGACTGAATTTAAAAAAATAGATTTTAAGAGACAAAGGTCAAATTCCTTAGTTATACTTTTTCATTATTAAGAATCATTTGGATCTTAGCTTCATTCTGCTTGAGAAGGCAGTTTTTCATTTTATTTTGTGTATTTATTATAGTGGGCTCCTGTTCTTTGGTAAGCTCATAACTCTGTTCTGGCTGCTATATAAGTAACCAATATTCTGCAACATTTTTTTTCAAAATAATATCAGGTAAGCAGCTAATAAGGACATGCCTTCTTGTTCCTTCTAGATTCCTAATCTTATGGCAGCTGGACCCACATTTATCAGGATATGCACTCAGTTTTGATAACTGTGAAATTCTAACGTTCATAGTAAAAGTTCCCAATTCACCGTGAACCCTTGACAGATATTATGAATAATAACATTGCATTTTGTTTTCAAGCTCCTTTGAGGCCTATTAAGTAACCTACCCAACCAGAATTTCTCTTAGACAAATCACTCAGCTGAGCAGCATTCAATTTAGTTAAGAGAGGAACGTTACTGTATTTTTTTTTTTTTTAAAAGTTTGAATTGGTTTTTAGGGTCATTTTAAAACTTAGGTTATTTTTGTCCATGGCAAAGCCCAATTAGGTAGCACAAATAGCAAATAAACAACAAGTTTCTGTTCACAGAATTTATGGGGAAGAAAACTTACTGGGTGACAAAATGTAAGAAAGTACCAAGTGAGTACACAAATTGAAACTCCAATACTTTTCTAGAGAGTACCAAAATATTCTATGTGTGAGGTTATGGCAATCTAGGTTAATGGAAATATACATCTTTTTCTATTATGGGTGAATATGATGGTAAATGATTTGCTTCAAAAGATAAATTATTACACAAATGCAATATGACATTCAAGACTTTTCTACTGCAATGTATTGTTCAAGGCTGTCCTCGGAGATTACTTAGAAACTTCTATTATTTCAAAGTATTGGGGAAGAAATGGCTGAAAGTAGGTGATATGACCATATTAGATGGGGTCTTTATTATCTTCATTGGCTCCTAGTTAATTTTTGTCCCTCAGTTCAAAACTTGGTGTTAATCAATAAAAGTTCAGGGTTGGGATTACTTTATCTGAAAAAAAGATCTCTACCACTTTCCCCTATAAGATTGCTGATGCAAAGTCAGCTCCAGGTGCCCTCTTGTCCTGTGATGTGACAGGTAGGCACCTGTGATTGGATCTTTCAGTGGTTGCCTGACTTTATATTAACCTGTCCAGAAACCCATGTTTGTCATTGTCTTTTTGGTGTCAAAGACATCTTTATTCTCTGAGGCCTTTTATTAAGGTATAGATGTTGCTGTGATTTTTTTTTTAAAAAATGCTGCTTTTAATATCTGTTATTGTAAGGCTTGTAGTGGGAAGTCCAAAGCTAACATTTTAAAGAAATAAGAAATGTATTGTTTATTTATAAATGAATTATTTATTTCAACAAACTAACCTGATTGCATCAGTCATGATTCAACAAAAGGAAATCTGTGTGCAGATTTGTTGGTTATAATAAAGTAAGCAAGGATAAACAAGAAATATTCTATTGACTCAGATATACTTTCCATGTACTATATATCAAAAGCTAAGTAGCAAATCAATGCTATTATATAATGATATAAGTGATGTTGTACAATATGAACGCAATCCAAGCAATGCCAAGTACTTTCAACTTGCATTGATTTCAGTGGTAGAGATTTATGTACAGTATGTGCTTTACTCTGCCAATTATACACACACACACACACACACACACACACACACTTTCAGACTACTTAGCTTTAGTTGAATCATGTCCTAAATTTATAGTAAACGAATGAAATCTGATTTATGTTATAAGCTTCTTTTTTTCAAGCTTAACAAGTCTTAGAACATAAATGAAAAGGATGGGGCAATAAAGTATATCTGAACCAGATGTAGGAGAAGGTATTATTTTTCTAGCAAATAATTGTACATTTAGGAAATGTTCTACTATAGACCTATAGTGAATCAAGTAACTTTCAAAAAGGAACAACACTGATGAATTAATTAGATGTCATCTTGTGGGAATTAAATAATGTAAAGCCACCATTATGTCATTGAGCCAAATTCTTTTAATCATACTAAAAATATGCACAAGTTTCCTGCTTTGTCTCCTATACATTTACTTAGCCAGCTATTAATTCTTTAAAATTTTCTAAAATAATTATATTTAATGAAAACAAGACATTTTTTTAAATGCAAGGTTTCCAATGATGACCCTACAAGTCTATTCAAAAATATGTTTCATTTAATTCAGTGAGACTTAGTCCTAGAAAATTTGGATTTTAACATCAGTTCATAAAACTGCTTAAAGCCTTTGGAAGTATTAAAGCTTGATTCATACATACATGCACACCTACTGTCATCTACTTAGGTAACAAAGGGGATATTATTTAGTTTACTTGGTTTGCCAAAGAGAATTAGAGGAACCACAGCAGAGGTGGGTTTCAGCAAGTTCTGACCAGTTCTGGAGAACCAATAGTGGAAATTTTGAGTAGTTCAGAGAACCGGTAGTAAAAATTCTAACTGGCCCCACCCCATCTATTCTCTGCCTCCTGAGTCCCAGCTGATCAGAAGGAAATGGGGATTTTGCAGTATCTTTCCCCTGGAGTGGGGTGGGAATGGAGATTTTACAGTATCCTTCCCCTACCACACCCACCAAGCCATGCCCACCAAGCCATGCCACGCCCACCAAGCCACATCCACAGAACTGGTAGTAAAAAAATTTGAAACCCACCACTGAACCACAGCTATGTATCATTTTAAGATTATGAGATGTTTCTAGTCAGCTCCTAAAGTTCCTGCTGCAGCAGCCTTCTTTTTTTTCATTTTCAAAGAAACATTTCTCTTAAAGGAACAGTCAGAAAAATGAGGTGGAAAATATGTAAGACAACAATGTGTGGTGATCATAGAAGATTCTATGAAGGCAGCAGGATATCTGTAAACTAAATGTCTTTTCTAGAAGACTCCTTGATCACAAGTACCTCACACAACAGCACATATGATGAGCTATAGGGACATTTCACTTCACCTCAAGGCATCCATTGGAAATACTTGCATACAATATTTTCGGAATTATTGCTATGGTTTATTACACTGTCAGCAAGATGTTTACACTGGATTCGCCTCCCCCCACCGCCCCCAAATCTGGGATAGGAAGATGATTGTGTTTGATGGTGTTAAAGGCATCACTGCAGGATGTAAGCTATTCCAAGTAAAGCTGCCTTTTGCAATTGACTGGTGGGGATTTTGTCAGTGCCGATGATGTTCAAGAAGTGTTCCAGTTGTTTTGGAATTGCACCCATGGCACCTATTACTATTGGTACTACCTTTGCTTTCTTTTGCACCATTCTACTTCTACTTGCAGGCCTTTGTATTCAGTGATTTTTCTCCATTTCTTTCTCTTCTATTCTGCAGTCTCTGGGTTTCCCACTATCCAGGTTTACTTGTTTTTCTAATCACCAGTTGTTAAGTCTGAGGTATTGTCTGGCAAATGCTGATCTGTTTGCATTCTAAAGTCCCAGAGCACTTTTGCTTCTTCATTTTCCTATTCCTTTGTCTATTTTGTGATCCCACCAGTGGTCCTCTGTTTCTTCAGTTTCTTTGCAGAGGTGGCATTTGCTTTCTTCTTATTTCTGGCTTATTTCTGGCAGCTATTCTTAAGGCTTGATCTTGTGCAACCAGAATTAGCCCCTCCATCTTTCTTCAACTCTGCTGCATTTAGCCATTGCCAGTTCTTGTTACCTGATTTGCCTGCTAGTTTTTTTTTTAATGTACTGGCTAATACATAATACTTTGTACTGTAATACTTTGCCTTGCCATGTCTCTTTTCTATTCTTCATGTGATCTTTATTATAGGTCACTTTGGTCTCTTTGGTATTTAGTAATCCTTCATGATGTACTAGATTCAGTGTATCTTCTTCACAGCCTGTCAGATACTCTTCTAATATCCTTTTTAATTCTTCAACTGTATGGTACACTTGGAACATTCTATGCCCAGCTTTGCTTCTTGATAAGTAAAGTCTGTCAAAGTTACTACATAGAGGAAAGGCATGATACATTGTCACTATTTTTCTGGTCTTCTTATCCAAAACTTCTAGTTCAGTTTGAGTCCAGTCCACTGTTCCAGTTGTATATCTGTTGACAGGAACTGCCCAAGTAATAAACACCTTGTTTGTCCCAAAGGTGCTTTTTACAGGAAGCAACAGGACTTCCTTGTTTTTTTTCTTTGAAGACAATTCACTTCTCATCCAAAAAACATCTTCATCTCTGACTGGATGGTGGGGAATGGAAGCCTGGAACACAGAACCTGCAAGTGGCCTCAATGACTCTTTAAAATAATGCAAATGCCTTGCAGTCTGCAAGGAATATAAATCCTTCCATCCCCCACCATCCAATCAGAGCTGAAGAAGCTTCTTGGATAAGAAGCAAAACATCTCCAAAGAAAAAAACAAGAAAGTCCAGTTGTCTCCTGAAAAAAAGCACCTTTGGGACAACCATGATCTGGCTGACTGAGAATCTCCATAGACTTTTAATCACCTTGATGTTATTTTCTCCACTGATGTTAAACTTTAAGATTTTCTTCAGTATTTTGATGTACTCACTACTAACCTCTTTCTTGACGTCCATGTGCTTGATGTTGTCAGACTGAAGGATGCCCAGATATTTGTGGTAATTGTCTTCATCCACATTGTTGATGTTATTTCCATGGGGCATCTTGATTCCTTCAGTTTTTACTATTTTTCCCCGTTGATGGAAAGGATGGAATGTTTGGCCAATTCCAAACTACACTGTAATGTCTTGACTGTATATACCAGTAATGGCTAACCTTTTTGCCATCGTGTGCCAAAAGCAGGTGGAGTGCAGGGGGGTCATGCACTGGTCCACACCCATAATTCTATTCACCCTGCCCCCCTCCCAATCAGGTGGGCCAGGTAGGCCTGTTTTTCACTCTCCCCAAGCTCCAGAACCTTTCTAGTAGCCTGGGAAGGGCGAAAATGGCCTTCCCCACCACCCCGGAGGCCCTCCGGAGGCTGGAAATGGCGCGTTTGCCGACTTCTGGTGGGCCCAGAATGCCTGAAAATCAGCTGGTGGAGCTGAACTCGCATGCCCACCGATATGGCTTCATGTGCCACCTGTGGCATAGGTTCACCATCATGGGTATATACAGACAGCGTTCAGCAGCAATCCATTTCGGACACTGTTTTTCCATACAGTTTTTCCACACAGATCATCTGTGTAAAAGAGATGGGATGGTCTGGCAGATGTTTTTTGATGTTTGATAGCTGTGACCCAATTTGTTCAGTATTGTAGTGTGCAACTCAAGTTTTGTGTCTGCTTATTTTTTTGGCCATAGCTGTTATTTGCTGCTTTATTATTTCCAGGGCTTCCTTGAGGTTCTTTGTCTCTAGGTGATATTTCTTCATCAGATATTCTTTGATCTTCTTGTTCTTTGGTTTATTTTCTTTCATCTGTTCTAGTTTGTTTGCATCGGATCTTAGCATGATTATCTTAATTTCTCAGCTGATCTTCCATTTTTGTGGTGCACTGTTTGACTTTTTTTTTCTTGTTTGTTGATTTTGCATCCAAGATTTTCATTTGTGAAGGCTATTTTTTTTTAACAAAGTTCAATGCAGCCAACCTTATTCTGTTATTTTTTGGGCTGTTCTAAATGCTCAGTTATTTTTCCTTTCAGTTCTTCTGTTTTTCAGTTAGATGACTTTGTTCTTTCTGACAAGAAGATAGAGGAGGGAATGCTTGGTTTTGGAATGAGAATGGTTTAATAGCAAGACTTCTTCTCTACTATTGACTCCCCTTGGATTGTCTCAGCTATTTCTGGCAAAATTTCAATTTCTTTGCCATGAGTAAATCTTTACAGTTCTTCCCATTCTACTTTTGTGAATACTTTTGTGAATACATTATTTTGTATAAATTGTCGTGGATCTGTTCTCTTATTTTTATATTCCGGGTGTTGCTTTCCAGAAGTGGTGCCTTCTTTTCAAATAACCTCGTTGTACTTGATTTGTAATAGCAAATATTTTTTTCCCTTTGTTTTCAGTCTTTGTATATTAGTGATGTGTAAACAATTTTTCTTCCAGTAATCCTGAAGCTTCTGGTCCTGGTTCCTCAGCCAACAGCCTTGAGTCCTATAGCAATAGCAAAAGCACTTAGACTTATATACCCCTTCACAGTGCTTTACAGCCCTTTTTAAGCAGTTTACAGAGTCAGCATATTGTCCCTAATAATCTGGGTCCTCATTTTACCAATCTCAGAAGGATGGAAAGCTGAGTCAACTTTGAGCTGGTGAGATGGCACGCAGAGCCATCACTCAGGGCACATGAGCCATCGCCCATTGCTCTTCCGGGTTCTGGCGCACCCGCCAGCTGGTCTTCACACATGCAGGAGTGCCAGAAAGAGGAAGAGCAGCTGCCCAGTGCCAATGAGCGCGCCGGGAAGATGATCTTCCAGTTTCTGGCATGTACATGCACACCGACCAGCTGCTCTTCACACATGCATGCACACCAGAAAATGGAAGACCAGGTGGTCAGTGCACATGCACATGTCAGAAACCAGAAGAGCAGCCGCTGGGTGGACACATGCACATCAGGTGGCTGCTCTTCCAATTTCCGGTACACTCGTGCACGTGCACACTCCCGTTTTGGCACTCAGTACCGAAAAGGTTTGCCAACCCTGCTATTAACCCAGGTGATGACTGATCCAGTATAGGTTTCTGCAAGTTACATCTCACCATACAGAAAGAGTCCCTCTTTGACTGGCTCCTTTGATGAGAACTTTCAGTATGGTTGAACCCCTAGCATAGCTCTAATCCTCAGAGGAACATGCAAGTCCCACTACCACATCGAGGTAATATCTCACTGTGGGTTATTATCATTATCATAATCATTGCTCTTGTTTTAGAAGAAAAAGGGGAAATGGCATTCTTATTTGTCTTTTTTAAAGTTATTAACTGAATCAGCATCAGTATCAGAGGTGGTATTCAGCTGGTTCGCACCGGTTCATGCAAACCATTGGGGGAAATTTGGCCAAGGTCGCCAAACCGGTAGCAATGGTCGGCTGGCCACGCCCCCGAACTGATCCCCCGGTTGCCACTCGCTCCACCCGCCATGTTCGTCACCTCGATGTTCTTTGCACACATGCAGCCTATTTCCTTGCAAGTCCAATGGGATGCACATGTGTGAAGAATATGGAGGCAATGGCAGCAGCTTTTTCCATGACCTGTGATACTTTTCGGTGGCCTGCGGCCACCCACTACCTCTTTTAAGAGCTGCTTTGCAGCAGCTGGCTGGGGGCCGCCAAAAACTCCAATCAGCTTTCCTTCTGGACTCTGGACCAGCCGCTGCAGAAGGTAAGCAGCCCGAACAAAGAGGCGGTGATGGGGGAGAAAGCAGGGCTAGGGCCGGGGCCACTAAAGGAGGGGAAATGGGGGCAATTGGTGAAGGGAGGGCGGAGGTAGATAAGTGGAAATTCCCAAAAATTTCCTACCTTTTCCTGTGGGCATGGCTAGGTGGGGGGGGGGGGTCATGTGACTGAGTGGGTGTGGGCATGAGTGATGTCAACTTGGCCATGCCCACTCACATGCCCCCCCACCTAGCCACGCCCACTGAACCGGTAGCGAAAATTTTTGAAACCTACCACTGATCAGTATGTTTATTTAAACTAGCCAATGTGAACTCTTAGGATTGAGACACTGATTATTGAACACTTATTAAACACTTATTCAACCCTACTAATATTAAAAAAAAAGTTCTTACTCCAAAGAATATGACATGTTCTGAATTGCTTTTAGCAACATGTGCAGAGGAATTCTTTATCAAGAACATATCATTTTTCCTCATAAATTTGTCTTGGTTGCTTATTTGTGAATCTTGCAGGGCAGGAAGTTGAGATATCCCTGTGTTTTCTGCAGTGTTCTGGAGAAAGAGGTGAGAGGCTGTCAAAAGGAAGCTGAAGAAGGAGGGAAGAGAAGCATCATTTTGCAAATGCATTGAGCCTGAATTTCAATGAATTAGCACTAATTAGAAAAAAAATTCTTTAGCAAGGGTAAAGGTTTTGTCATGAAGAAAAGTTGAATTCATCTCTGAGTAATGAGAAGTTGCTCTTTAGACCACAAGGTCAACACTTACAAAACCAGTTTAGATCAACATTGGCCAAAAAGTCATTTCTGTCCCCATTATAATTTGGTGACTTTTTCTAAGTAAATCAGAGATTGTATAATTTCAAAACAGATATTAGCCAATGTAAAAACCTGTTGAAAATCACAGTTCTACAGTTAGGCCTGGTCAGTTGTTGACTCTTTAATTTATTGAGCACCTTTTTCATTCTTCAAGTACCAAATTCATTTCTATAAAAGAATTGGAAATTGGAAATAAACAGAAATTGTGTATGTCTAGTTTAATGAAAAGGGGCTGCCACAAAGAAGAAGGGGTCAACCAGTGGTGGGTTTCAAATTTTTTTACTACTGGTTCTGTGGGTGTGGCTTGGTGGGTGTGGCATGGCTTGGTGGGTGGGTGGGGCTTGGTGGGCAGGGCAGGGGAAGGATAAAATCCTCCATTCCCACCCTAATCCAGGGGAAGGTTACTGCAAAATCCCCATTGCCTCCGGATTAGCTGGGACTTGGGAGGCAGAGAATAGATGGGGGCAGGGGCAGTCAGAATTTTTACTACCAGTTCTCTGAACTACTCCAAATTTTTGCTACTGGTTCTCCAGAACTGGTCAGAACCTGCTGAAATCCACCTCTGGGGTCAACCTATTTTCCAAAGCACTAGAAAGCAGGACAAGAAGAAGTGGATGGAAAACTAATCAAGGAGAGAAGCAATCTAGAACTAAGGAGAAATTTCCTGATAGAACAATTAATCAGTGGAACAATTTGCTTCCAGAAGTTGTGGATACTCCAACACTGGAAGTTTTAAAGATGAGATTGGATGACCATTTGTTTGAAATGTTATAGGGCTTCCTACCTAAGCAGGGAATTGGACTAGAAGACTTTCCAGCGTTCCTTCCAACTGTTATTCTCTTATTCTGTTTAAGAGTTTTTGGTGCAAGAGCTTCAACAATATTTTCAACATATTAACTCTGAAATGAATAAGTTATAAGCAAATTTACTGTCACTATCCAGGACAGAGAGATGAACTGTAGAACCTCAAGAATAAGTGGTTTTGAGGCATCTGATTGATGAGAGAGGTTTCTATCTTTTACTATCGTTTATCTTTTATCATGGCAATAATTTGAGAACTCTATGGAGGGGTAGAATGTATCATAATAGCTCCATCACTAAGTTATAATTTAATGTATTTGCTTTGGTTTAATCGTATGTCTGTGCCCAACCATTCTGATTTGTAAATCATGATTTACAGAGTGAAGCATAAATGAAACCAATTATGATTTATTCAGCAAATGTTAAGCAAACATTTGGTTAGTATGATTTGTGAAACCAATCATTGCTTCCCTAATTTTTAGCTGAGGAGAGAAAAATGTGGATAAATTGTTCTCAGAAAGAAAACTGCCCTCTCGGCTTACAGCAATCACTTTTTCATATCCGTATGGAAGGGTAGAGGAGGCTGCTTTTGGCTTTTTTTGGTGATCAGAAGCCCGTCACATCATATCAGTTATGGTGCTTTAGCAATAAAAGGGATTCTAGTCTTAATCCTGTTCTGGTTACTCAATTCCATCCCCTCCCACTTTTCCATTTGTCCTGTCTTCACTTGACAAAGTATCGTATGGCTAGTGAGCATAGTCAGGCTTAATTTATCTGTTTAAAATTAGGGTTATGTTTTTCTTAATTGTTATTTCTTTGTTAAATGTCTATGGAGATTCTCAGGCATGCAGGTCAAAGTTGAGACCATAGTCTCACAGGTGCTTTTTCAAAAGGCAACTAGACTGTTTTTTCCTTGAGAAAGAAGAAGTTGTTTCATTTCTCATCCAAGAAACTTCATTGGTTCTGGCAGGATGGTTCTGACAGGATTTTTTTTGTCGGTTTGTTGGATAGATGGATGGCTGGAAAGAGTATTTGTGGGAACCTTAAATTTTCCTGAATCTGTTGGGCCCACCTTCTTGTAAATGGCTATATAGCCCTAATTGTTCATAACCTTTCCAGTTATGCAAAATCTTGATGTCTTCTGAGGCGTTATACCACACTATTTTTATTACTCAATACTTCTAAATCATTTTGAAGCCACTGACAAGCTCTGTAAAACTTTAGAATTGCAAAGGATTTTCTTTCTTCATACATGCTGTAGCAGAAATAATTAAGTTGAACCCAGACAAAGTTTAGAAACACATACAGTAACTTAAGGACTGCAATGGTAAAAACAGCCAATGTGAAAATACATTTTAAGTAGGTTCCAATAATACTTTTTCCAAAAGATACTAGTCTTATAAAGATTGTAAACAACAGAAAACTGACCATTACACCCTTTAAAAAGGTGAGCTAGGTTGGGAATATTGGTATGTGACTCACAACTGCTATTTATTCCCCAGCAGTTTTGATTACAGAAGACATTATCCATCAAGATATGTGTTCTGGCTTTCAAAATACGGTACCTGATCATAAGCACTTCTTGAGATAGAATCAATTGCAGGTGTTTGCACTGAAGAAGAAGAAAAAGTCTAAAAATTGAAGGATTTCATAATAGAATAAAGAGACTTCTACACATAGGTCATAGATTCGATCCCAATGGAACAAAATAATGTAAGTTCTTACCTTTGACACAAGATAACTATCCTGAAACATCTTTATTGTTAATCCAAAGCAACTGCATATTTTCAGTTTCTGCTTCTCCCACCTTAAGTTTCCAACCCCTATATCATCAACTCAGCTAACAGGGAATAGGATGCAACTAATAACTTTCCTAATCGCCATTTCCTTCTTGGATGAAGCTTATTGAAAACCCCTTCATTCCATGAAGTAATGGTCCAAAGCCACATCCCAGGCTGGAATGAAATCTGGTGTCTCCAGCACAGGACTCATATTCCCTGTATGCCAAAGACTTGTTTAGGATATTTCCTTTGGTGCACTTTACACTCTATCCCAGATGCTTTTTTTTCCCATTACAAATTATTATATGTATTTAAAATGAGAAACTAGAATTTTGTAAAGGTAGGTGACAACTTTCAACATCATACCAAATATATATCAAGGAATGGTAGTATCACAATGCTTAATTTGGAAATGTGTCCAGCTCTTCAGCGAAAGAATAGTAAAAACATCCTGAAAGGAAGTGAGTTACTAAGATTAACAGGCAGCATTCTGGGAAGCTCATGCTGTGTAAATTGATTGTGTTCCTCTAGCAGCCAAGTTGTAAAAACCTCCACAAGATCTCAACATTACAGTAGGAATACACACCTCCACTACCTAAACACTGAAGACCTTAGTCTAAACCAGTGGTTCCCAAAGTGGGCGGTATCATCCCCTGGAGTGGTGGGATGACTTAGGGGGGCGCTAAGAGGCAACCAGGGTGGCAGAGGAGTGCTGGAGGTAGACCCCTTGCAGGGCGCAATTCTGTCTGGGGCTCTGTCAGCCGCCAGTCAGCTGAGCACTTCTGGTTCTGGCCCGACTTGCTCCATCTCTTCCTGCTTCTGCATGTACCGTAAGCTGGCAGCCACACTAAGCCGCGTGCTGCTCTGTTTTGCCTGGCTCGGCAAACTTTCCCTATTTTTTTAAATTAAAAAAGCTTGTTTCTACTACACCCCCCCCCCCGCAACTGTAACTCTTTTCAAATCAGATGTGAACACACACGCATATTGTAAGTATTCTGATTTTCAGAGCAGAAATGGCAGAAGCAGAAAAGTCTGCTGAATCTGCTGCAAAACGACATTGAGCCTGAAGCCAAAGTTTAAGAAATCATACCAACAGAAGGAAATTTCTGATCGCTGTCCTGCACTATGGGCAGTGGTTAAGAAGCTCCTTGTTGCATTTCCAAAATCATATTTGGTGGAATGTGGTTTCAGTGTGGTCATCCAATTTCTCTCCAAGCAAAGAAATCGACTCCAGATTACTGAACATGGTGATTTAAGACTCCTGCTAAGTGACTTAATATCAGACATTGGAAAACTGGTATCACTTCATCAAGCCCATCCATCACATTAAGAATTTACTGAACAGTGAAGTAGTTACCAAATTTTACTGAGTTTACTAAGTTAGTAGTTACTAAAGTTCTTGATAAATGATTATCAGACTTTGAAAACCAGATATCACTGGATCATGTTCAGCAATTTTGTTGAATTAACAAAAGTTTTTAAAATTGGATTTTGAATAAATGTGCAATTAATTATTTTACTGTTACTATCTTCCTTAGTGGGCCGTGCAAATCGCTATTCTGAACAATGCTATTTATAGGGGGGTGGGGGGCACTGAGGATGAATTTGTAATACCAAGAGGATGGTGGATTGATAAAGTTTGGGAACCACTGGTCTAAGAGTTTATAACTCTTAAAAATCAAACTGCAGGAGTGTCTATCTATTTGGAAGGAATAATTGATATTGGAGGTAATCATATCATGTAATAAATTTGCAAATGGTGTACACAGAGGTGGGCAGCACATGAATTAACAATCGGTTCATCCAGCACTGAAAATATAAGCAAGTGCCATCCGTGCATGTGCTTTGCTCTTGCACGCATGCACACAACTTAAAAAACGCAGCTAAATAGGACGCCATAGCACTGGGGTGAGTGGGCTGGCCCACCCGCAGGTCACAACTACCGGCCACTGGGTATACATGTATTATACTTTGATTACATCAAAACACTTGACTAAGCATTCCATGATATTCTGATTAATACACTAGTTCTATGTGGGATAGATTGCATGCCAAAGAGCTTCATAACTGGTTTAAAAACCATACAGAGTATTTCTCTTGAGTTCCTGATTTAAAAATCTATGCAAATTCCATAAAAGAAGTTAAAGCTGAATGCCTACAACATTAGCAACTCATAATAGTTTATCTCACCTCCACAATTTAATGAAAACAAAAGTTAACAAAGAGGTACCTCTTGTAGCTTCTGAGAGCAAACTCTTTCATGAATACAATTTTAGGTTTCATCAACAATTTCAAAATCATAGGAAAAAATAGTCTTACCTCAATGTGCTTTGGTCAGTATCTTCCAAGTACTGTAGCTAGTTCTAGGCTTTATGAGAGATCTTAATCCAGACCAGATTAAGAGAATACCAGTGATTTGCAAGGGACTAGAAACTTTTCTTCAGATAAATGGGAGAAACTGAGAGTGTTTGAGTGTTTGAGCCTTGAGAAAAAGAAGACTGACAGAGTTGAAGGATATGATAGCACTCTTCAAACACCTGAAATAATGTCACACAGAAGAAGGTCAAGACCTGTTCTTTCTTGTTTCAAAGTCCAGGAGATGGAGTAATGGATTTAAGTTTCATGGATGCAGATTCCAATTAAATTCTAGCAATAAGAGTAGTTTACCAGAGAGATGGTTGACTTGCTTTCACTGGATGCATTGATGCAGAGGCAAACTAACCATCTGTCAGGGAGGCCTTAATGTGGGTTTCTGTACAAAGCAGTGTTGGTCTTAATGATTCAAATAACTTCTTTCGACTCTATGATTCTGCAATAAATGAACCATACACTCATATGCTTTTGTGGCACAGCCATATCTCAGATTTGATTTGCCACCCACTCAATAGATTCATCACCGCCACACTTTTTATAAATATTTTTTAAAAATGCTGCAGCTTTGCTTAAAAGGGCAGGAAGGAATGGAAAGGAAATAAAGCTTCAGCTGAAGCAGCTGAGGTCAACACACACACACATCTGCAAAACAAAATCCATCTAAAAATAGAAGAGAAGACAGTGGGGGGAAATCTGGAATGCCATAGTTCCAGTGATGTATCCTAGGTTATCCATCATACATAGAATTCCTTTAGACAAGTTCAGAAAAGAAAGGGGGGAGCTTAAAAATAGCCTATGTGCCCAGAAGAGATTTCTTCCTGTTCCTTAGTAATAATAACAGTTTGCTTTTCTATACATTTCTACCTGATTTACTGAAATGTTGCCTTTCACTTGCCTGGGACTGGAGGGGAATTATTCATAGCAGATCTAATTTTGCCACTGTGGAAGGCCCTTTTTGTAATATCCCCCTGGAGCAGGAAGCAATGTGGGTGTGCAAATTACCATAGATGCCAGTTAAGATGGCTAAGCTTTGCGGGGGAGGAATTGCAAAGAACAAAGACTTACATATTCAGTAATGAAGTAGTTATGGCACGTAATCCCATTGGAAGTGGAAGGGCGGTGGTGAGAAACAAGGACAAGAAAAGCCTTAAGCAGTAGTAACACATATTTGCATTGGGAAATCACTTATGGAAATAGAATTATGGCATGGATGCTAAATGCTAGGGGAAATCGCCCTGTAATAGATAGAGTCCAGTGATATAAAGACAAATGAAAGACTCAGCAGCTTATCTGGGTCACTCACAGCTGCAGAAAAAGGGGGTCCTTTTTTTATTTGGGATAGATGTTTTTCCCAATCGTGTCCAGTGCTTTTTAAATGAATAAACAAGGAGGCTGAACATACCAGCCCTAATCATGGGCCGGTTTGAGGAATAAACTGTGTGCAGTTATTATCAGTGCATGCCTAAGCCTCCAGGGATCGTATGTTTGAGGTGACCGATAATGAGATAAGTGGCCTTTGACCACGAGGCCATTCATCTGAGTTTGAATCAGTTCAATAGTTGTTGTTTTGTGTCAAGCATTTGGCCTTGTATAAATGAAACTAGAGCAGGTTGGTCAATCAGGGGCAAGTAAGCACCCATTAAAAAAAATAAAATAAGGGGGGAACTATGATTTATTCCGGTACAATAAGGTAAGAGATCAGGTGGATACAGGGTAAGCTAAGTTTAATCACCAATATTTATTTATAACTGCTGCATCCTGTATTTCTTGTAAAGGATTCAGGCAATGTAAGGTACGAATGATCTGATTACATGCTCCTTTCTCTGTGATGTGGGCTAGGCTGACAAAGAGTTCAAGGTCACAAAGTGAAATCTGTGATTAAAAGGGATTCAAACACAAGCTTCTCCTATCCAAGCCTAAACTCTACATTGATTCTCTAGCATTACTATGTGAAAATATGGGACACCTTCTTGGTCATATTTTCCAGCGACAGGTATACTGTTCAGATAGCATGAGATATATAGTGTTGATTTGGAATTTATAATTGTTTTGGATTGATTGATTTAATTTATTTGCCACCCATCTTGTAACAAAACGATTCTGGGTGGCTTTATACATGAATTATACAATTTTTACACATATTTTAATGACCTTGACTGTAGTCTGTGATTCTGAAATGGAGCACAAACTTCCACAAGTGCAGTAGCCAAGCATAGGACAGAAAATGCCAGCAAAGGCAGAATTAAAAATAATCCTAGTTTTAAACTGCTGCATACAAGATTCATAAATATCTCGATCGGAATTCAAAACGTATGACATTTCCGAAGGTTCTAATGCAGTAGACAACCACAGAGATAAACTGATTATTGTCAGCCTCAAATAATTCCACAGCAGGATCAAGACTGAAGGTTGACGATTATGGACTGTAGTTTACAATGCCGAGAAACAGAGGTTAGTTTATTTGTTTTCTGGTAATAGAGTTGAAAGAGAATGACTACCCCAAAATCACCATTTAGCTTCTATATCAAACAAGAGGATAGAACCTGTGTCTCTATTCTCCTAGTCCACCAACTTAACCATTATACCATACTGGCTTTCATATACATGTACAGATGAATACAGGCATAAATTCTTTATTTTTTTAAATGTCTCTTGGCCCGAACATTAATTTCAAAGGTTTGAAAATGATTGTGTTGATACTGCTGTTTTGAAACAACAGAAACTTAAATGAGGGAAAGGAAAAAAGTATTAAATTAAATAGGTAGAGATGATTGATTGTTAGGCCCAAAACCAAAAATGACACATGGTAATTCTAAGTTGAGTTCTTGATTGTTTCACGCCTATAGACAAATTCTTGTCAGACTGAGGACTCTACTATCTATATTTACAATATGCTCTGTGAATTATTAGGGAGGAGTTGCCTTCACCCTCTGTCTCTCACACATAATATCTGGGCTGAGTTGCTTCGTGCTCCTCTGGAATATACACCTTCCCTCATGGTGATCCACCTCCTCACTATGGAATATATACCTTCCCTCATGATGATCCACCTCCTCACTACGAGAAAGAGAGGGAGGAGGGAGGGGGGAGAGAGAGATTATTCTGTTTTTAAACAGTACATTAAATTTCAACTGCACAGAAGATTATTGGTCAGACCTTCCTGCACATTGACCTTCCTCTATATGAAACTAGCTCACTGCTGAAAAGTGAACACATTTCATCCATCCCAAAAAATTCAAATATAAATGATCCAGGGGTACATTAAATCTCTCCTCCCCCCTGATCTGGATATCACTCCCATTCTGCTGGCATTCCAGAGATCCATGAAGATCTGGCAGTTCTTCTAAGCTACAGTGGTTGGAGCCTACTCTGCTTGCTATTAGATGTCAGTTAAATATTTGAGTATGTTGCTTTTGCCATTTTGTCTCTCCCCCCACCCACAGTTTGGCTTTTCTTTATGCTAACAATTTATATGATTTAGTTATTGAGAGTCACCCAAAGTTGTTTGTAATTGGGCAGCATCAAATCAAATAAGGTGATGATGGTGACGATGATGATGACGATGATGATTTTTATTAAGATTCAGATGATGCTAACATCTAATTCCTTCAGGTTCCTTCAGGTTCCTTCAGGTTCTGCTTGCTACCTCATTGTGGTGGTAATAGGGTATGTGTCCTGGGAGGGAGGAGGGAAGAATGCTGGGAGTGTATGCCTATATGGTTAATATATATTAAGGGAGCTGAATTGGAAGAAAACAAATTTGGTTATAAAATTACAGAAAAAAACTCAATAATCCATGCTATGGTAATAACATTACTGTTACATTACAATACATTACTGTATTCTGAAAGCTGTAAATATTCTAGTAATGAAAGTCAAGGGGCACTGTGAAAAAAATTGAACTAACATTAAATATAAAGAACAAATTAATGATAACAGGTACATAATCAATCAATTTGTCCCAAGTCAGACTACTCTTTTGTGCATATCAGACATTACCTCACAAAGATGTTTACCATTTTATCCTTTGTAAAGCTTTAATTTATTTAGACAATTTAATGCTGATAATTCTTGGCTCAGTTTTTGTTAACTATTTAGCTGGCCATTCTTTCATTTTGGAGAATTCTAAGGCTAAATCACAGCTAGCTGACCATCATATAAGTTCCAATGATGACAAAATAACTAACTCAATAACAGTTTAAACTGACAGAGTAACCTAAACAGCAAGTATGTTTCTCAGAGGGTGACTATTCTAATGCCACCATTCATCAAACAATGTGAATACTTGATATGAACATTTGAAAACCATTCCAAGAATGGTTTCAGCTTCAGTTTTTACTCTTTCAATTAACAGAGCAGCCTTCTGTTCTGAAGGCTGATCTGATTTCACAACAATGGGCTTTGATGACATCTTTGATGCATTTGAAAGCCATTTCCTAAAATAGTTTAGCGTTTTCCATTTTTAAATTAATAAGATGCAGAACAATATCTTTCTGGGAAATGTAACAGGGGACTAAAGGAAGTGGTATTGTGCTAATTGGTATTATGATATAGAACTATGCAAAACATTTGAATAAGGTGCTCATCAAAGCGTATTAGCGCAGCAAAGCAAACTGCCTCAAAGTCTTCCAGCAAATTGGAAAGGCTACAAGTTTGCTTTGAAAGCTGTTCTTGGCTGCCTGCATGTTTGTATGTGCGTGTGCATACCTACGTACATAGTTGCTTTGCTATGCAGTTGCTTTATTGTCAGTTCCGGCAGAACTGATGTCTGTGTATGCAGATGCATGGAGAGATTTTTTTTTTATTTGTCAAGAATGTATTAGGTAATAAGTATAAACATAGATTGGATACATAAAATAGATACAAATAGAGGAAACATTAGGACAGGGACGGTAGGCACGCTGGTACTCTTATGCATGCCCCTTGCAGACCTCTTAGGAATGGGGTGAGGTCAACAGTAGACAGTCTTAGGTTAAAATTTTGGGAGTTTTGAGATGAAACCACAGTCAGGTAGTGCATTCCAGCATTGACCAAAGCCTTTCAGAAATGTGCTCACCTCAGTTTCAGATTTGGCATCAACCAAAAGAGTCCAGGGAGCCATTATCTAACAACTTGTTATGGTTTTCAGAAGCTCTGCCCTGAAAGTAACTGAGTGGCCTCTGTGTTTTCAACTTTAACCCTTTCATATATTTTGTGTCAACTTGATGAATGGAGATGTCAGCTACGTGGACTTCTTTGACTTCCTTTATTAGGAAACAGCTAATGGCCTTGTATGATCAGTCTATTTTTATGTTACTGTCGTATCTCTAGCAAACCTATATCTTCCCTAGCTTCCCATTGTTCAGTTGAGCCCCAGGAAATCACCAAGAGGGAACCTCTTCCTGTGGGATTTTTCCACAGGAGCACTAAGAAAAACTTGCCCTTGAGAAACTTTGGGGAAAAAAATCTCTATTTCCCCTAGGAAAAAGGTAGAGAATTTCTCTGCCCGCAATTTTGGATAGTAATCTTAAAAGCCATTTGTAATCTACACCATTAGGTTCTTATTTTTAAAAATATTTTAGGAACATGAAGGTATTTAACAAATCCCTATCTTAGGTCAGAGGTGAACAGGGTTCAATAAAGTTTATTTCAACCTGCCTATCATGGAAAGAAGGTGAAGTAACAAATAAAACATATTCAAGGATAAATAGGCAGAAGGTTGAATTACCAACAGGGCAGAACACAGATAAAGTCAGACTGAGGTCAGTTAGAGAATAGGTAGCCCTGTTAGTCATGGAGCTTCTAATTCAGCTATGCCCAGGTAATAAAGCCATGCAAAAACATCTCCTTTATAAAAAAAACCATCTACTATACACAAAAATGAATCCCAGACCACAGATAAATGAAAGGTGGATATTTAGGGCAGGTCTCTATTTTTTTGTACCACACATATGCAAAGCTAAATGATTAGATGAGTAGATGATTAGGGGAGTGGTTGCTAAAACATATAAAGAACGGTTGCTGGAATTGGGTATGTCTAGTTTGATGAAAAGAAGGACCAGGGGTAACATGATAGCAGTGTTCCGATATCTCAGGGTTTGCCACAAAGAAGAGGGAATCAAGCTATTCTCCAAAGCACCTGAGGGCAGGACAAGAAGCAATGGGTGGAAACTAATCAAGGAGAGAAGCAACTTAGAACTAAGGAGAAATTTCCTGACAGTTAGAACAATTAATCAATGGAACAACTTGCCTCCAGAAGTTGTGAATGCTTCAACACTGTAAGTTTTTAAGAAGAGATTGGATCAGGGGTGGGCAACTGTGGCCCTTTTACAACCTGTGGACATCAACTCCCAGAATTCCTGAGACAGCCAAGCTGGCTCAGGAATTCTGGGAATTGAAGTCCACAGGTCATAAAGGGGCCATATTTGCCCACCCCTGGATTGGATAATCATTTGTCTGAAATGCCTGCCTAAGCAGGGGGTTAGAGGAGAAGACCTCCAAGGTCCCTTCCAACTCTGTTATTCTATTTGATTCAATTCGATTTGATTCATAATAAGAATATGGATAACCTAATACATTGGACATATCATCCGGGAACACAAGGAAAAAGTGCAGGCAAGTAATCATGGTCCTTATTTATAAGACACCTGTTTGGACTGAGTTCAAGGGTGAAGTCTTTTTAAAGTCAAGTGGCCAAACATTGACTTTTGAGGTCAGCCAAGCATATTCAGGCAGGCTGAAACTGGGGAGTCAAAGGCCCTTTGAACCACAAAAGATTTGATGAAGGCTTAAAAGTTCTATGCAGACAAGTCCCATTTTTTTTCCTTACTTTCCTTTCATTATTTTTGTATTAGTTTGTGTTCATTTTTTATTGCTTTTACAGCAGATAGATAGATCAATAGGTCAGTAACTCAGCTACCTGTTCAGAACATCAGCATTCTTGTTAGTCATGGAGCTTTTTTCTTTGCATTCTGAGTTTTAATTTCTGTTGTGATTGCAATGCGTTTGATGATTTCCAGTTTTTGATGTTTCTTCCTGTTGTTTAAAATGGAATAACATGCCATCTTTTTGTGATGCTTTTCTGAAAGCAGCTTCTTTTATTTCAGTCATTTGATTGTGCTATTAAGTTTTAATATCAGTGTTTGATAGCTAATGTTCTTCTTATTAAATGTGATTTGATAGCTGGCATATCTTATCAAAGACTTTGAAGATTGTGTGACAGTGAAAAACAATGGCATGTTTGGCAATGATCAATTAGTTCACAAGTTTTTATGCTTGAAAGATCAGCTAGAAAATATTGGCTTTTGAAAGTAGTATTTTGCAAATCATTCTGACTTTAAGTTGTAAAACTAGAATTGTGTTTGCATTTTTTCTTTTAATGTTTGAATGGTAGAATTTAAAAGCATAATTCCTTCATTGGAGCAGCTCTCTGTTCCATAGACAGAAAAACAGGAATTGTGGTTGCTTAGTGGTTGATCTTATTTCAAAGTGCCATTAAACAATTGTGCTTTGGGATGGGGATTCATTTCTTTAGTAAAAGAAATATAACTAAGAGCAAGTTAGAAACTATATTAGTTGTCCATGTTCAAATCCTGCTGCCATATGATTTTCAGTCAAGACAAAGCTAAGGTCTTGGTATGTGTCTCTAAGTCATATCCTTTGAACTTTGATAGAGGCTGTCTCAAAGGTGCTTTCCCAAAAGGCAACTGGAGTTTCTTGGGGGGGGGGGGGGTTCCTTGAAAACATTTTGCTTTACTTCCAGGAAGCTTCTTCAGTTCAGAAGTGAACTTCTTCAGAACAGAAGAAGCTTCTTGGATGAGAAATGAAACATTTTCAAGAAAAAAATCCCAAGAAACTTCTTGCCTTTTGGAAAAGCATCTTTGAGACAACCATGACCTGGATGATTAAGAATCTCCATAGACATTTGATAGAGGATAAACTGTGGAGGAAGGATTCAAGGAAAAAACAAATGGAAAACATGTGGAGTATTAGACTGAATGTTTCAAAGTAGTTGTTCCATTTCTTTATATAGTAGTAGTAATCATCCCTAAAGTATATCAGAGCCTGGAAAATTAGAAGGACTGCAGAATTTGTGTCAATTTGGTCTCGCAGTTAAGGCACCAGTCTAGAAACCCAAAGACCATGTATTCTAGTCCCATTTTAGGAATGAAAGCCAGCTGGCTGACTTTGGGCCAGTCACTCTGTCTCAGCTCAACACATCTCACAGAGTTGTGGGGAAAATAAGAAGAGGAAGGAATATTGTGTGTGTTTGCCACCTTGAGTTATTTATTTAAAAAATAAAGGTAGGGTATAAACAAATCCATTTTTAAATGAAGATTATAGATACTGGAAAAACATCTGGGATAACCAATCTGATACCTCTACATTTGGGGTATAGCTGCCATTATTCCCTAATAGCATTGCCAGGATCTGCGATTATGGAAGCTGTGGTCCAAAACATCTGGCAAACGCTAGATTTCCTATCCTATGGGGCATTTTGTTGAACATTACAAATTATACATGTGAGCCACTAAAATATTGGCAAAAAAGTTAAGTATAACCTAATTACATTATTACTTTGGCTGGAAACAGGAAATTAAACACTGTGTGTAGTCTTGGAACCGTTTTGTTCCATTTCCGTTTTTGGAAACAGAAAATCTCCTTTTTCCTGTGTAGTACTACTGGGCAGACCCTCAATAAGAAAAATAAAATAAAAGGAAAGTGCCATTCCTAATTTTTTAAAGCTTCTTCTAGCACGATTAAAAATACTCTATGGTTTTAAAAAAGAAGCAATGGCTTTTAAAAAGCTTTTTCTAAAAGAGGTCATTTGAAAAGTAATACATGCAATTATCAACATGACTGATAGGATTGCATGCCTCATAAATAAATAAATAAATAAATAAATAAATAAATAAATAAACAAACAAACAAACAAACACACACATCAAAAAATATTTGATTAATTTGTATAATTTATTCCAAGTGGTAAAATATGGAATTTGCAGGAATTTTACTGATAAGATAACTTTATCTATGCTTACATGAAAATTACGCGCATAGTATCCAAAGAGTCATGCCTCCTAATAAATGTTTTTTTTAGAATTGCAAGCTTTATAGCTATTTGCTGTGCTAATAAACATTCCAGTAAAATTTTTAAAAGCCCATAAATAATAAAGGGGGATGGTATCATGCTGAAATCACAATGATAGATTTTATTTTTACATATACAGAAACAGTTTTTTCCAAACTGTCTAATAAAATCCCACTAGAAAAAGAAAAGAAATGGACTTCATTTTTCAGTTTATTTCAAATATTGTATCTCTGAATTAATCGAATTAACAGAACAGGATTTAATTCAAAGCTCTCTTCAATTTTTTTTTTCAAAGTCACCTGCATAGAAAGCCCCCGTTTCCTGGCTGTGAAATAAATGAGGCACTTTGTTACCTGGCCTGTCTCTGTGTGGAAAAGGACAGGCCCAGGCAAAAGAGCATCCATTAATTTGTGTACTGCTGACACCATTAACCTCGGACATATGTAGCAAGTGTTTCTGCTCTTCAAGATGCCCCTAAGGATCTTTCAGTGACATAGGCTAATTAACTCCTCATTAACAACAACAACAGCGTTCCCTTTGATGGGTACAAGTTAATTTGTTAATTGTACTTTAATTACAAAGTTATTAAGTGCTTAGAGGTGGGTCTAGGCGGAAGACTGCAATTAATGTACGCTGCAGATTGCTTCCAGCTATTGGGAGATGCTAACAGAAACCCTCCTAAACTCCTCCCCCATAAAAGGAAGAAGCAGAGCAGGCGAGAGAGATTTTACTGGCTAATACCAGAATCCCCATTATTTCCTAAAGAAGATGCTTGGAGCAGAGGCAGTGATGTCCAACTGGGCAATTTGGAAGTGCTTTACAAGCAGAATTGTGCTCAACTGATTTTTATTGGCTCAGAGACTGCAAAAAAAAAGTGGAAACCCCACCTTCTAAACATAAAATGTTAATAGTCACAGGTCAAAATGCTTCCCTGTTTTTTCTCCCCACAAAGCAAAGGAAATAATCCCTTTCACCAATTTTCCCTAGTAAAAATAAACAAAGACCATTTGATGGCAGTAGATGAGCATTTTCATCCAACTGAAAGAAACAGAAGTCCATTAGTGCATTAGTGAATTGAAAGAGCCCAAATGTCTGGGAAATGATGACATCATTGTTGAAAAAGATGGCCAAACCTACATTGAAATGGTTGGATTTCTACAACAGAAACTATGTGCAGTTACTGCTTCTAGACTACAGAGAGATTGACTAATGGACAGGAAAGCTTTTCTGGAGACTAAAAGGAGGGAAGACAGCAGGTTTTTCACCTCCTGATATGCCTACTGCTGGTGACCATTATCTCATTCATGCTTGATTTCTTGCACAAGAGGAACACAAGCATTTTGGAAGCAAAGATGACACTTGGCCGCCGAACACTATACAATAGAATGTGTTCCCCAAAACAGAGATAGCTGGGACAAAGAAGCAGGGGTGGGCTGCTGGGGGTCCACAGGGGTTCAGGAGAACCTCTAGCTAAAATTCTGTGCATTTCAGAGAACCCCCAAATCCCACTCCTGGCTGGCCCTGCCCACCCCATCCCTCCCAGGAGTCCCCATGCAGCCCATTTTGGATGCAGATAAGTGCAGGGTGTGCACGGAGGCTCGGGAGAGTAAAAAATGGGCCTACCAGAAGTCCGGGAAGAGGGCCTCCGGAGCCTGGGGAGGCTGTTTTCGCCCTTCCGGAGACTCGAGAAAAGCCTCCAAAGCCCGGGGAGGGCAAAAACAACACCACCACCCCGTCGCCATGGTGCAGAAGACCAACTAGGCCACGCCCACCATGGTCCCACCCAGCCAGCAACCAGGCAGAGAACTCCTTGCTAAAAATTTTGAAGCTCACCCCTGCAAAGAAGTAAGTGGAGGAAGGATAAAAAATGAGTATCTCTTAGGGCTGCATCCAAGATGTGAGGACCATCTGCTGCCCTGCACTACACCAGGGCCAAAGGGCAGATAAACTGGGAATTGGGGATGTTGTAATCTCCAACCAAAGGATTGACATTCTGCTGGATAAGGTGGTGCAGATTATCCTTTCCCTGATCCCACAGGGTCATATGTTTTCTGGAGCCGAGTTGTTTTGTTTCTGATTCTGCTCTGGTTTATTTGAAACAGCTGCAAACTGGTCTTTTCTTTCAAACCACTGTGGCTCTGAAGTCCTTGTGGGCTGTTCATTTTCCTATTGAGAGGGACTCTGGCCTCACTCGGCCTCTGGATTCAAGCCAGCCATTATTCTCTCACTTCAAACACTCTTCTTAGATCTTAGATGCATTTGGAAGTCTTCTCTCTGATCCACCACACCTCCAATCCAGCTGCTGCAGCACATGTAGACATGGTCACAGCTATTGGGATAAGGTTGAACTTGCAAAATGGATAGCCTGCAATTAAGGTATTTTCAAAACTCACCGAAGCTTTTAAATAGAACAAAGGAATGGTAGGGAAACTTGGAAAACTCTGGAAGATGTTGATCCTTTTGTACTGCAGTGCCATTTTTACGATCCAGCACTGCATGACTTCCTCTCAAAGAGTAATAAGCTTTACCTAGTTGGATTGGTTAGCAGAAAAGATAACGTGTAATGACTGGCACATTCTGTTGCCTATATCTTCTCTATTTTTTGCCCTTGCAGTAGTTAAAATCAATTACGCTCCAGCTGCTTTGCAAGAGATTGAGTGGTGAAAGTGCTATGAGGTTTCTTTAGTTCTATTACTTTCCTCCAATTCACGCATGAGAAAATATGATTACGTAGGCAAAATCGTCAAGCTCCTCTCTCATTTCCTTCAACAGTTAAATTAAGGGTTTAATATATGTGGAAGTCCCAAATTAATTTTACAATATTCATTCCATTGTCACTTTTGAAAAGTTTTATCCAGGCATGGATGACTCAAAATCTTGGTTTAGGGAAATGATCGGATGAACAATACTCCTAGGTTCTCTTTGCCAACTGTTAAACTAGCTAAGAATGTGCTTTGTCTTTTACATATCTTTCTTATATAGGGGAAGTCAAGTTACAGTGAATTATTCTCCAGTTCAGCTGACTTGAGAGTAGCGGTGAACCCACCCAGGCTAAAAAGGTGAAGTGTCTGAGATTGGACATGTCTAGATTACAGAGGTACTCCTTGATTTACAACAATTCATTTAGTGACTGGATTGCTCGAAGTTACAAAGGCACTGAAAAAATTGGCAATTTTTCACTTATGACCATAGCAGCTTCCCCATGGTCATGTGATCAGAATTTAGATGCTTGGCAACTGATTCATATTTATGATGGTTGCAGTGTCCCAGGGACATGTGATCCCTTTTTGCGGCCTTCTAACAACCAAAGTCAATGAGGAAGCCAGATTCACTTAACAACCGTGTTATTAACTTGACAATGGCAGTGATTCACTTAATGACTGTGGCAAGAAAGGTCATAAAACGGGGCTTAACAAATGTCTCACCTAGCAACAAAAAGTTTGGGCTCAATTGTGTTCGTAAGTCGAGGACTACCTGTATAGCTCTGGAATAAGCAAGCTGCAAACTGGACCCCACAATAGCAACTATGTTAATTTCACATAAAAGTCAGGGGAGACATGATAACAGTCTTCCAATACTTGAGGGGCTGCCCCAGAGAGGAGGGGGTCAAGCTGTTTTCCAAAGCACCTGAAGGCCAGACAAGGAATAATGGATGGAAACTGACCAAGGAAGGATTCAACCTAGAAATGAAGAAGAACTTTCTGACAATGAGAACAATCAATCAGTGGAACAGCTTGCCTTCGGAAGTTGTGGGAGCTTCATCACTTGAGATTTCAAGAAAAGATTGGACTGCCATTTGTCAGAAATGGTGCAGGGTCTCCTGCTTGAGCAGGGGGTTGGACTAGATGATCTATGAGGTCCTTTCCAACTCGGTTAATCTGTTTAATCTGTCTGTTTCACCCTCTGAGGTGTCTGTCACCTGAAATTTGTTGTTTTTCCACTGGCATTAGCAGTTGGAATATGGAGTGATGCAGTGGCCTAGAGATGGAGCTCTCACCTCACAATCAGTTATTTCTCTCTCTGGGCACAGTGAGTAATTATCTGCTGCGAACTCTGCATTGGTGACAGGAAGGGCATCCGGCCAGTAAACATCAGCTACATTCAGTTGCCCTGAGTCCACCCCGATGTAAGGGATTACAAGGTCATTAAAAGACAAAAAAAAAATAGCCGTTGGAATGTAGCAAATTGTAGCAGGAATTCCTATGCAGTATGAATGGTGTTCAAGAATATATGCATGCTCTGGAGCCCAGTAGACACAGATAGATAGAACTAGGTCACTGTCATGATGGAACCTATTGTGTGAACTGGCTCTTAAGGTACAATCCTAAACATACTTACTTGGAAACCACCCAGATTTCAATTCATGGTTAAGTTTGCAAAAACGATGAAGTAATTGTTGTTCAAAGCACTTGAAATCGGCATTCAGTTAATGTAAAACAAATGGAAATCAGGCTTTAGAGCTCTCTGCCAGAGGATGTAATAAAAGTAGCTATAGATAATAATGCAATCTGATTCAAGGACATACGAAAGCTATAGAAATCTGGCATCTGAATGGTCTTTAACCACAACACTAGAGGTGACACTTCCTCCTTGTTGCTTAGCATCTTGCTTAAAGCTCAAACTGCCTGAAGCTTTGAACATGCAAGCATAATCTGCAAAACGAGTGACATTGAGGACTAACTCCTATCAGGACAGATCTTACTGAGCTAAATGGGCCATTAGAACAGCTTTGCTGGGGTTTGGCCACATCCTTTCCTCGCCCAGCTGGATCCCCATTTATTTCACTCTGTCAGCCAGTGTTAAGAAGTTCAAGCAAATAAATGTCACGCACCAGTGTTTTAAAGGCCCTTCCCTGCAGCTGATCTCGGTCCAACCTTTTTTATTTAAGTTTTCCCATTGTAGAGGACAGCAAAATGATTGAAGATAAACATACAGCTGCTGCAAGAGGCATCCCTAGAACAGGAAAGGAAGACAGACGGACCAAACAACCAATCCAGCCCTTCTTGTGGCTCCTTAATACTGGGACTTCTCAACACTTAGCCTATAGCAAAATTCTGCTAACAGTCCAGAAATGGAAGCCAAGGATCTGTCAGCTTCTTTCACACTGGGCTTTTGCCAGAAGGCCTATAAAAATGTCATTGCCTGTCAGCGGCTGATGATTATGTTCCCCCTTTGTCTAACTCTTGGTAACATACTTCTATGGTTGTTGTTTTTTTTTTTAAAAAAAGAGCGAACATCATTTTTGAACTACTTTGGCCTCCCCTTTGCCTTTTTTAAAAAAATAATACACTAAATATGGAGAGACAGAAGCTGTTACTTAAGTCTTTAGCTGCTGCCAAGAAAAAAAAATGAATAATTAAGAACACATTACTTGCCTGGAACTTCCAATAATGCTTTTAAGTTAAGGTTTAAGTGGCCAATGCTTTTAAACTATGTTGCTCCTGTCCCCAACTTGCCTCTAGCTAGCCCTACATCTTTCACATTGTACATACATGGACCAATTTAATGCTTTGGAATAGCTCTTAAAGAAGAAAATAAGGAGGAAGAGATGCTTCTCTCCTTCTTTCACACCCCAAAAAGGTGGTGTTAAGATAGCAATGAGGCTAAAAGTGTCTACTATTGTCCCTCCCACAAACACGCACCCCTCTTTTGTTATGCATGTAATGAAAATGAAAGGTCATACTTCATATTGTTCTTTGAATGTTTCATTGCCGTTTTATTTATCACTTGATGAACAGTTCATAAATCTACAGGTAGTCCTCGACATACAACAGTTTGTTTAGTGACCATTTAGAACAGGGGTAGGTTCTAAATTTTTTTACTACCGGTTCTGTGGGTGTGGCTTATTTTGTGGGTGTGGCTTGATGGTCATGTGACAATTCTTTAGGATTTAGCAGAGGTACTGGTCTACCAGGCTTTTAACTGCTTGCAGAGCTGTACCGGTCTACTCATTTGTTTTTGGAGGCACTGGTCTATCACCACACTGCCTTTTAACACTGATCAGCTATAGGGCAGCCCTTTGAAGCCCCGCGGCAAGAGTTTAAACAGTTTTTTTCCTTCTAGCCGATCAGCTGGGACTCGGGAGGCAGCAATAGATTGGGGGTAGGGCCAAATAAAAGGTAAGAATAATGAGGAGGGGCAGGGGGCCCAGCTCCCAAACAAAGAGAACCGGTTCGGTGACGTCATATCATCACCGCTACCGGCTCGGCTGAACTGGGCTGAACGGGGAGGAACCCACCACTGATTTAGAGTTACAACGGCATAATGTCACTTATGGCCATTTTTCACACTTACGACTGTTGCACCATCCCTGTGGCTACATGATCACAATCCAGACACTTGGTAAATGTTTCATATTTAGGACAGTTGCAGAGTCCCGGGGTCACGTAATCACTTTTAGTCACCTTCTGACAAGTCAAGTCAATGGAGACACCTGATTCACTTAACAACCATGTTACTAATTTAACAACTGCAATGATTCGCTTAACAATTCTGGAAAGAAATGTTGGAAAATGGATCAAAGCTCACTTAACAAATGTCTCACTTAGCAACATAAATTTTTGGCTCAGCTTATGGTCATAAGCCAAGGACTACCTGTGTTATATAGCTATCCAATGATAGAGCTCAGTCATAGAACAAATGGTTGGAAGGGATCTTTTAGGTCATCCAGTCCAATCCTTGGTCAAAAATCCAGCAAACCTTTCCTGAAAGCAGTTGTAACTCTCCCTCCCTGGCCCCAGTTGAAAACCTGCAAGCAATGGTGTCCTTTCTATATTAGGGTCCCTTTGTTCCAGAATCTTTCTTTAGAATTTGAGAGTCAATGCATGGTTATGAACAGTGGTGGGATTCAAGAAATTTAACAACCGGTTCTCTGCCCTAATTATTTCTTCCAACAATCAGTTTGCCAAACTGCTCAGAAAGTTAACAGCCGGTTCTCCCGAAGTGGTGTGAACTGGCTGAATCCCACCACTGGATGTGAACATATTTAGTCAACATTTAATTCATCAACACACATATTTTATTTTATGGGACAGAAGTTTCTTGATAAAGTATGTTCTGTGTGTAATATTTGGCTGCAGAGATACAACACAGGTTCCCTTTTTTTCTAGGCTTTACACGCATCCTTACCACACTGGCAAAATTCAATTCCTCTACAAATATTCCTCCAATGACAAGCACCATTTTGGCATTGATCGAGTATCATGGTGGTAGTACATAATGGCTCTCTGCTGATTAATATCAGCTATTTATTCAAAATTAACAGCCACAGTGTGACAGCAACAATTAAATTAACAAGGTTAGAAATAGGTAAAAGAAAATATTTATGTAATGGATCAAGTACAGTATATGATAGCTGTATACTTCAGTTATGTATATAACAAGCGATCAGTATAAGGGCCATGCGTTTTAGTAATATCCTGTTCCTCCCCAATATCTTTGTAATTGTCCTGAAGTCATTCAAATGCAGCTTGATAAAAAGAAGCAGGCTTGCGAAGAAGTTAGTAGGTTTTATTTGCTTAGAAAATAATATTGCAAGCAGGTAGATCAGAGGACAATTTTGCCATTAGAATTCTAGCAAAAAAGAATTTCTTGACGCCCAAATAAGGTCTATATTTGATTTCTGCATTAAATTGCAAGGTCTTTTGCAGAGATGACCTTGTTTAGGAGACAACATGCCCCAATGATAGAGGCTGCTGAACATTCTCCTCTGTGAAAAAGCATTTCCTTGGTCAGATTGGGAGCCTGGGAACTCATATCTCTGCCACAGAAAGAATCAGGAGAAGAAGGAGAAGAAAAAGGAGAAATATTAAACAGTCTTTACAAAAGTACTTTGCAGGCATCTGTAAGCTAGGCAAGGATCTGTCATGAAAAATTACTTATTCATGTACACTGAGTTCATTTCCGTATACAGGAGGTGTCATTCTATGAAGAAGTGCTAACAAGACCTCCTGTTTGCATGAACAATGTATTTCTTTAGCTGATGCACCTGCTTCTTTGCACTTTAATTTAAAAGTCAGATTTGCAGCTCAGGGATGCTCTCAAAGTCATCACTTATTTTGGATTCGTGCATAGTGGTGTTTGCACAGAATGCTCTTCACCACCTGTGCTGGTATACCATCTGTCATATTTCTGAGATTGTGGTAGTTTTGACAAGAAATTCCTTTCCATGCTGAGATAGACCCTTTGCTTCAATGCTAGCATTACTCATTTCTGGGTAGCGGAGGTGGTATTCAGGACCTGTTCTGGCGAACCAGTACTGGAAATTTTGAGTAGTTCGGCGAACCAGCAAATACCACCTCTGGTTGGCCCTGCCCCCACCCACCCTGCCCCTTCCAAGAGTCCCCACTTTGCCTCCCAGGGGGCTGCAGGGAGGCCTAGCCTGACAGGCTGGGGCACCCAATCGATCTATTCGTTGCCTCCCAGTCTGCCAGCTGTTCAGTGTGATCGGTCTATTGCTGCCTCCCACCTCCCAGGTGATCGACTGGGTCTTCTTTTGTTGCCCTGCACAGGAGAACGGAGCTGGAAAGCAGGTTAGTGGGGTGGGAAGGGAAGGAGGATTTTGCAGTATCCTTCCCCCAGGAGCGGGAAGGGAATGGGGATTTTGCAGTATCCTTCCCCTGCCATGCTCACTAAGCCACGCCCACAGAACCGGTATTAAAAAATTTTGAATCCCACCACTGCTGGGTAGCAACCTACTTGAGTACTGAAATGGGCATTATGAGGTCCTGTTTTTGAAGTCTTCATGGAAAGATCAATGAATAAATACAGAAAAGTCAGATAATAATCACTTGTATTAAAAGCGATTCATAGGCTTCCAATATCTTAAGAACACATTGTCCTAAAATGTAACCTGCCTACATTCATAGGCAATTTTGGAGGGGCCTTCTTTAAGCAAAATTTCTGTAGAAGTTAGTGGGTAGGGATTACAGCTCAGTTTTTCACTGTGGTAAGACTGTATCCTTGAAAAATGTCCCCAGAACTCTCCCCATATCTATATGCCTACCAACCATTATTTTAAATTCCATGTATCAATTCAACCTTGGCCCTGTAATTTATTTTGTCACAAGTTATATCAATTACTATTCATAAAAATATATTTGTTTCTGGACATTTATGTCTATTTGTTACCATTTTAACGATTTTAACGAAATGTGAATGGTAGATGTGTGCTTGAATTTTTGTTAACATCTGTATTATGTATTGATGTGCTGATGTCTGAATTATATTTCATGGGGCTGTGCACACTTCAGAAATGATTCGAGAGAGGTGATTTTGGAATTTGCACGAACAGAACAATTTGTTATAGCAGTCTGTTACAGCAGTCTGTCATATTTCAGTCTTTCACACAAGTCTGAAAAAAGAAAGATACAGCTGCTTTAATAGTCACATTAACTTTAATGAGTTGACTTTTTCTGAATCATTTTTGAAGCATGCAAAAGCATTAATCTTTTATAGTATATGTAAGCTAGTTTGACAAATATAATTTTGAAGCAAGGTAAAAATAAATCAAATAACTGCTCTAATAATTAATGTCATTGCAATCAAGTCACCCAAATTCTTACTGAACAAATAAAGGCATTGTAGCCTTGCATAGAATGGACCTAATTTGTATAGTCTAATAGAATTTCTTATAAATATGAAACTCAGGTTTCCTGAGGCAGGCAAGGAAAGAGCTAATGTTTTTCAGGTCCATTCAGCTTCAAGTAGGCTTTGAACAGTACCAAATAGGCTTTGTGCTTTAGTTTGGAAGGGGAAATAAAGACCTCAAGAAAGCTTAAATGGGAAGTTACCACTGTATGAACTGCTGTGACAGATTCCTTCTGTCAAAGAATTGTCATGGCTGGTAGGCCAAGAGAAGCATTCTTGTTCACCAAGGTTACCTGATCTCCCAATGAGAAAGAAGAGTACTCACAAAATATGTACTTTTTCTTTCAGATAGAGTACACTGCTTCCTTGACAGATCATTTATCCCCTTCACAGGTCCAAAAGCCATCCATTAACAAGACCTCCAGTTTGTTCGGATACAATTTCAGTCGTTTGCCTTCATCCATGCATTACATTTTGCATTTGCCATACTTCTTTGGCTGGGCCCTCACAATTATAGACAATGGGGGACTACTAATATCCTATGAAATGAAGGGGAAACCATGCTGAGGCTCTTAGTGAAAGATGTATATAGAATTTATTATAGAATTCAGAACAAAATAGTTTTAAATATTCAAGGGCAGAATCAAATTTGGAATACAAGTCACAAATAATTTTCAACTGAAGCAAAGCAAAGAGGTATGTTTTGACTTGGAAGAAAAATTGAGAACATTATGTAATAAAGTATTGCTGTTTTATCCTGAACTTGCAACCACAGCAGTTATAGTGACAATGAAAATATAGTCAAAATAAGTATACTGGAGCTTAATTTCAGAGCTCATGGAAATCTTGATTTAGTTTAGCAAAAAAATGTGCATACCTTACTCTATGCTTTCAAAATTTCTATATCCTAGGTACATAAAGCATTTTCATTATGCTTTATGTACTTTATGTGCTTTATGGGAATCCTGTGTTTCCCATACACACATACATAAAATTGATTTCAATAGAATTGTTAAACAGTATTATCTTAAGTGAAAGTCAAACTGTATGTACATGACAATGCATTATATTGTAAACAAATTGAGAAAGTGCTTTTGCTGCAGTAACTGCATTCTGTTCTGTTCTTTTATTCATTTATTTGCCTTTTGGTTAAACCTGAAATCTCATATTTTTGTCCAAGATGACTAACAGCACTAAAATATGTCCAATAAAATACAATGAGAAAAGTCAATAAACCTAATGGAGAAAATGGACAGAATAAAGAGAAATCAATAAAAATATGATGGCCACAACTGACTGATTGTTAATGGAGTAAAATCAGTATGTTAAAATTGTTCAACTGAACATCACATATCTTTTTGCTCTGGATAATCCAGACACTCCATTAAGTGAAATGTACAGATAAAATGGCCAATGGCATAATTTTTAACAATGGAATGGGATATCACATTCTTCTCCCACTTGATGCCTTCCAGAGGTGTTGTACTTCTATTCCCATATTCTCCAGAGAATATAATTGGTCCAACATTTCTGGAGGGTTTCCTGAAAGAAGAAGATTATGTTATAGCTTGAATGAAGATGATCAAGAGAATAGGAAGTTGTCAACATGATTTCTGAATCGGAAGACAAACCACTTTCTGTTCAAAATATGAAAAAGTTCTTCAAGCAACTATGAAAGAAAATATTGCCTATTAATGGAATGAAAACTAACTGGAGATTTTAAGCTGAATTTTATCAGAAACTGGTTTTCTGGGAAGTTCTGTAAGTATGTGGTAGAAAGCCAAGAAAAAGTATTGGGAAAATCAATCATTTAAAACAAATAGTGGTTAATTCCTGCACAGAACCCAAATTTTAGCTGTTGGGGTATATTTCAATGAGCTGCATCTTAGCCTTTTATTGTTTTTCTTGTACTTAAGGGAATATGTTATCACTTTGGCTAAAACAATACAAAAATGCATTTGTTCTTTAGTGCTGACTGGAGTGCACAGTAAGCACTTTTTAAAAGTCCAAGTGAAATAAACATTAAAAGGCCAACAGCCAGTAAGGCTCATTAAGGATTCAAGAGGCAAGCTCTTACTTATTTTAAATGAAAACAAAGAAAACTTTTCATCTCTTTGTGCCAACAACTTAACTTCTAAGTTTCAAAAGATAATTATAAGACTAAATTTATTTCTAATCTGTTTCAGTCGTGTAAATATTTATTCATAAATATGTTACATTTCTTTATTAACACTTTGAATGTTAACTACACAACAGTCATATTAAAGCCCTACATGGCTCAGGGCCAGGTTATCTTCAAGACCACCTTCTACCGCATAGCTCCCAGCGACCGGTGAGATCCCACAGAGTTGGTCTCCTCTGGGTCCCGTCAGCTAAACAATGCTGGCTGGCGGGCCCACGGGGGAGGGCCTTTTCTCTGGCTGCCCCAGCTCTCTGGAACCAGTTACCTCCTGAGGTCCGGACCATCCTCACCCTATTGGCCTTCTGAAAAGCGGTGAAGACCTGGCTTTTCCAGCAGGCCTGGGGCCATTGATCTCACTCTTGCGATCTGGCGAGATCCGGCCATGAATGGTATGAATGAGTTTTAATGTTTTTAATGTTTTTTATTAGGATCTTAAATGTATTGTGAGCCACCCTGAGTCTTCAGAGAGGGGTGGCATATAAATTGAATTAAATTGAAATTGAAATTCCACCCTAAAATGTCTCCTTCTGCACATTTTTTTAAAATTGTGAATTGTGTCACAAGTATGTAAACATATTAAAAATCATCTGCATTCTTAGTCCATGAAATACAAATTACATCCGTTAAATGTGGACTAAACCAAGCTATTAAGCATTGATTGACCCTACAAGTATTCGGGGGGGGGGGGGACAGTTCTAGGGTTCTGAGATGTAGGAAATCATTTTGGATTTGGAAAACATCATTCCTGATCTTGGAAATATATAAGATTGATTTACATCACAGGAAACTGAATCAACAAACACTGTATTTCAAGTGTTTAAATGTGTTAAAATGATGAGCAGAAAATTTGAAGAGATTCTAATGAGACTCCAGTGGGTGCATAGCAATTATTACAATTATTAAAATTGCTATGCACCCACTGGAGTTCCGTTTCATATATACTCCTGCACTGATTTTTTGTTTAAAAAAAATAAATGCTTCACAAAAATGCACATTGCATTTCTCCAGTTATTATGCCACTGAAAAATTAGAATGCCTTCAATTTTTCTGCTTAGCACATTTTTGTATACAGTAGATCACATTTAAACACTTGAAATACAGTGTTTGTTGATGCAGTTCTCCGTGATGTAAATCAATCTTTGTCCCCACTGCAGTTCTGTTGCAGATCAGGCCACTCTGTTGCTATTTAACACTAGAAGCAAACAATTCTTTTATGGAAGGTTTTCTTATAGTGCCCATATTCAGAAAAGGCTGCCCCTCTCCCTCCAAAAAAGCCTGGATATGAACTGATGTAATGGCAGAGACCATATCAATCAGAATTTCAGAGATTCTGAAACCTTAATTTCCCCCCCACACACACACACACACATATGGAAGTGCTCCACTTTGTACCTGAAATATTGCTGCTCTTTAAGAAATACACAAACATGGTCTGCAAAACAGCATGCTTGAGGTGGGGCTAGGCAAAGGCATCTGCAGGCAAGGATAAGAGGGAGAGAATAACAGGAATAGGAATAGGAATAGGAATAGGAATAGGAATAGGAATAGGAATAGGAATAGGAATAGGAAGGGACCTTGGAGGTCTTCTAGTACAGCCCCCTGCTCAAGCATCTCAGACAAGTGACTGTCCAGCTTCTTCTTAAAAACTTCCAGTGATGGAGTGCCTACAATTTCTGGAGGCAAGTTGCTTCCACTGGTTAATTGTCCTCACTGTTAGGAAGTTTCTCCTTAATTCCAGGTTGCTTCTCTCTTTAATTAGTTTCCAACCATATCCTTCATAATTAAGACTGATGTTAAAAGAATCAGAACATCCCTTTGATTTAGGATCCTACCCCACCCCAGCTCTGAAAGAACTCACAGAAAACTCTTCAGAGCACTTTATGGAGCCTGATTCTTCCCTACCTTTGGCTAACTGTGTTCTTTTTCCTTTCCTTCATAGGAACTCACCTGCCCACAAATGTCCTTCATCGATCTCCACCAATCCTATATTCTTCTAACCCTCCTTTACCAACTTGATGCTGTCCACAGGGAACCATAGCTCCCATTAATTTGACCAAGGAGATGAGATCTGGATTCTAGCATACCTGGCAAGTACCTGGTGAGAGAAGGCTGTGCTCGTCTGTATCAATATTTGTCTAAGCATTGCTCAACTACAATAATGTCATTGTACATTATTCAGTGGCTGTAGAATAGTACTTAATTCAGATATGATGACAAACTAAGTTTTTATATTGTAAGGATTTGGTTTGGGCACTTCCTCAGGGTCTTAAATCTGTAACCTTTTAAATCCATTCCAGTCAGCAGCATGGTCACTGGTAAAGGATTGTGGAAATTATAGTTCAAACCCCTCAATGATATCAGACTAATTATCCTAGCTTTAAATCAATCATCTGTTTTGCCCAAATGTGGCAAACCATCAAATTAGAATCAAACCACACTTTATCGCAAATTAAAAACAAATCTCCTAATCTCGTCCTTTTATGTTTAGATTCTAGGCCTGTTTTTATAGCTCCAAGTACACCCACAATTCTGGGGTATAATTTTGCGATCTAAAAAAAAAGCTCACAAAAGCAGCAAAATACATGTGTTTAAAGCTCTACTATATTTTATACCCACAAAGCCCTTCCTCAAAGGAGGATGTCATTGTTATATCCATTGTGGACTTCAGTGGCTATAAAAAACAGAAGTGTACTCGCATCCACAAAGATATTGCCTTTCTCTGTCCAAGAAGAAGAACAGATTGGGAAATATAAGACTAAAATTTATCTGGGAGGTTTATTTTGTCTTCTGAACTCTAAACAGGTACAGTAAATTATGAGTTGGCAGAAAATAGGAGAAACAGGGCTTTGTAAATAGAATTTGCTTTAAAAATCTCATTGATTAGAATATTAAAACTGATACACCTTCAATATCAGTTCTGCACAACTTTTCCTGTGCTAACCTCATTGCTTGGTCTCAAAAGTGTTCCTCAGATGAGGACAGGGACCAGGAAGAAGCATCCCACAAAGCAAACCTAGCACTGCTAGACCACAGCAGTGATGCCCAAGCCAGTTTTGCCCTGAACCTAGTAGACCCAGTAGACCCTTTGACCCAGACTAGGAATCTCTTTTGATCCTCCAGAATGTTGATGAAGACCATCACAAGACAAATGGTGTAGAAATGCTTGGATGCTCCAAAAGGCATCTGGATCTGGCAAGCCTTCTCAGGGGTAACTTTCTGATAGAAGTGAGAGCTAAGCAGTGCCTACTGTGCTTAGGCCAGGCCAAAGGGTGCTGGTAAAAGTCATGAGAACATTGATCTGGAAAGGCCTCCATGATTCCTCCCTTGAAATTCCTAGCTCTCAAGAGTCTGTCCTGGAATATTCGCATGGTTTCTCTTGTGATTCTTCTTTGAACACAGCTTGCCTAGAGAGCCTGTTATGCCATGTATGAAATTGGAACTACTTTTACCATTTTGAGAGAAATCTGAAAAGTTTATACTTTCTTAAACCATAAGCACAGCCATTTGTGAAACTAAAGGCCATACTTTGTTTGGAGCCCACTTCCCAAAATAATAGTTAAGGCTAAAAGAAAAGCAAAATTTGGTGCAATTATACAGTTACTTTCTGGTCATGTATTGTAACTGATTTCCCCATTCTGTCACAGTAGAAAGCCACAACTGGATAACAATTGTGGAAAAATTTTGAGGGCTACATGAAGGCTTTTAAGCTGCAGTTTTAGGCATGAAGTTTTACTGTATATCTTGTTCTGTAAAGTATTTTGTGTCGTGTGCGTGTGTGAAGGAGAGAGAGTGAGAGAGAGAGAAGAATATCCACACACATTATAAAGGCATATACACACCTGTAGCTATAATATTATGAAATGACTTAGTATTAATCCTGTAATTGTGAATTGCTTTTACTTTATCATCCTACTTGCTCTTCCATTGTACAAGTGATTCTATAAATGCAGAATTAAGAATGAGTTGAAGTCTAATGCCTACTTCTGCTACCTCAGATTTGGAACTGTTTCCTTTCATGTGGTTTTCAGACATCTCTCTAGGCCTCAAAATTATTTATTTAAGTATTTTCTCCCCCTGAGCACCTGGTTTTCATATACAACTTTAAAAGGGTGAACAGAAACTAAGGCTATGCCTTTTTCTCTTAATGCAATTCCAGCATATATTAACATCTTTTTTTTTCCTTTTCAAAAATCATAATAATGAAATGTGGGGGGGGGGGGACAAAAATCTGTAGCATAGTGAAACGGGAGTCTGGAGAAAATGCCATTAGTAAAGGAGAATAAACATACCAAGCAGGGATTTCAAATGCATTTAAAACCACAGACTTTCCATGGCATTTTGCCTGCTAACAAGTAAATGGAACATATCCTAAATTATTGCAATCTGTCAAGGAGAGCCAGGCTGTGTGAAACCACTATTCTATGCTTCAGAGGTATTTAATTCCCAAAATCAAATGGCCTGCATAAGCTTTGATTCAGCATGAAATTTTATTTTCCCCAATGGCAACATGCATTTTTTAAACTGAAAGATTACAGATTTTACTCCCTCCTGCCTTCTTTTTCTCCCCCAGAAAATGCTCATGAGAATTATCCACTAGTTGATATATTAGTGAGGTTATCTTTTCCAAGGCCCTCCACGGAACAAGTTAGAAGCAGGTTTAAATACAATAGTCTGTTAAAAGTAGTGCACTGCTAGCTAACTGCATTCCCTCGCCTTGTTCACCTGTTCACTTCCCAAGGAACTGCCATCCAGGGAAATATGAACTGTCCCCAGTAGGATTTTGGAAGCCAAAGCCAGGGTATAATTTACATTTTCCATATAATATTATCAGGACCAACGGCATATCTCATCTAGCTTTCTGTTCCCACAATGATTAAGCATAAGCCTCTTGAAAGCCACAACGGGGTGGTGGAGTTAGGTGCAAAAGCCCATTTCCATCCAACAATTGGTATTCAGGAGTATAATATTCCTGATATTCAAGGGAGACATCTAGTAGTCCAATTCCTTTTGCTAAAAAATTGATTCAGTTCCTGCTGTACTGGTGGCTGTATTCAGAATCTTTCCCAACTTCTAAATAGGACCCGATTTGTTGCAACATCCTTCTTATTGTGCCAGAGTTCTTTCTGAAACCATGGTGATCAACTGGACATCACAAGCTGTGATGGACCATGAAGAATTATGTAGAAAAGATGATATTACTGCTATTCTAAATATGCAACAGGTGGTATGTCCCTGTCATATATCAAGTTGTACAAGGACATGACAATAATGATGGGTTACAAATAAACAATACACATTTCATCCAGACACTTTTCTCAATTAAAAAAAAAACCCTACATCACCTCTTTATTCCCCTTTCTGGTTGGTAACTCTAAAAATGGCAGGGCTGATAGAAATGCCTCTCCTCAATTTAAACAAGTAGTCCTTCTCAAAAAGGTAAAGTTTGCAGAGGTGAAGAAATCTGTAGATATCAAAAAAATAGGGAGGGAGGGAGAAAGGATTGATCTACTTTGCAGTGTACTGCAGGCATGCTTTTGAGTAATGTGTTAGAGGCTACATTGTGAAAAATACTAAGCAGGGCCATTATAAATACTAAATTTGAATTTCCTTTCAATTTATCTACACTGGTTTGTGTTTAATTATTTTCACTTTCTGTTGAATTACATATAGGTCACAATTTCTGCAGGACTCTGGAGATGGCAACTAAGGATTGTGAGAGGTATATGAGGCTTGTGGGATCTCAGGTGGGGCCACTGCTGTTCAGATATTGCTATCTTAAAAGTGCTAATTCCACATTGATCCCACATTCTTCCTGTTGCTACCTCCAGAACACAGGAGCAATCATGAGATGCTTACAGACCATTAAAAACAGTTTTTTCATACATCTCTGAGCACTTTTCTATGGTGTTGGTGAATTACAGCAATCCAAATGAAAGTTAACAAAGGAATGACTGACCATTTTGGTGCATGATGTTCTAGAGAAGGCTACAACTGATGCAATAGTCAAAATTGGAAAAGAGCCTCTTGACTGTAACTTTCATCTGGTCCTCCAATGGATACATTATAGGACTGCATTTTCAGGGGAAGCAGAAACTCACCAAGACCCAAAGTTATCTTCTAAACCCCATCATTCCAAAACCAGTTGTCTTCTAAATCAATAGTCACTCCATCTTGTGTGCATTGAATATGAGGTTTGTTTCTCTCCATCCAGGTCCTGACAACCTCCAGTCACTGGTTAGGACTTCTATCACATCTCTCATTTATCCCAAAGGGGAAATATAACTGAGTATCATTAGTGTTATGATGGTTACTTATTCTGCACTAATAGATGATCTCCCCCAGTAGCTTCATATTAATAAAGAAACAGAATCAAGCCCTCTGTTTGAGTGCCTATGAGCTCAATCTTTTCTCGAATGCAACCAATGATTGGACTTGCCAACTCAAGAAGGAGCAGACCTGTTGCCTCCCATTTGATCTTTCATATATAATCCGAAAGGATGTTGTGATCAGTAGTATCAAAAGGCTGCTGAGAAGTTCATGGGGCCAGAATAGTTAAACTCCCTTATCCATGACACATCAGTGAAAATGACCAATGTGATTCTCTCAAGAAAATCTCCCACTCTAACAAGGAAGTAGATCCAAGCTCTAGTGTCTTTCTTGCCTGTTTAATCAACCAGGAGAGACAAAGAATAAATTAATAAATGGTAGAATTTACATCTGTCCACTTTCTTCTCATCAATAGTCTGAAATCCCATCCTTATAAAATAGTCAAATATCTTTATCATCTTATCAAATCTCATCCATCCATTTTCTAGTGAATACAAGGAAGTTTATCCATGAAAGGATCAGCTAAATAGTTGCATCTTACATTTGGTGGATCATCAGCATTGGTAACATCTAAGTTAATTGATCAGCAGTCAGAAGAATGAGGAAATAATCTACCCCAGTGAAACCAGGGACCATGGAGAGAGGTTTTTCCATGGATCAGAGGGGGTGTGGTTTTATGTGTTGCCTACATCCTGCAGATGGAGCTTTGCTTGTTTGCATGGCCCAGTTGCTGGCATACTGTGGACTGGTGCTGATCCACAGACCAGGAGTTGGGGATCCTTGATCTATCCAATACAGATGGAAATGTTATTCAGAACCAGAGCACAACTAATCTGTTCCATGATGAAAACCAGATCTAATGTGGAACCAGCAGTGTGGGTCAGAGTCTGAGGATTTGGGACAAGCATATGGTGGTCATGGGAACAATGAATTCTTGTTAAAAGTCTGTGTAATAAAACTAGAAGAAGTAAATTAAAAAAGGAATGGGGTTTTAATGTATGTATGTAGATGGAATATAAAAATGAGTGTCCAGTAAAAAAGATACACATTGGAGTAGTTTGATCATACCAGGAAAGTGAATGAGGGTTGAACATTAAAACAGTAAAATGAATATATGAAAGCTTGAAAGGAAAAAGAAAACTGAGAAAGTCATGACTTGAAGGAGTTGATGAGATCCTCAAAAAGACAGGGTAACAGTAATAGAGTTGGAAGGGACCTTGGAGGTCATCTAGTCCAACCCCCTGCTCATGCAGGAGACTTATACTAGGGATTCGAACCACCAAACTGCCAACCTTTCTGATCGACAAGCTCAGTGCCTTAGCCACTGAGCCACCTAGCCACCTTATTTTACCCAATAAAGGGTAAAAAATGTAATAAGGGCAATGCACAGACATGCAAGAAACAAGAATTGTTTGCAAGTATACAAAGGTCTGAAGATCTAAATTAGTGAATGATATTGGTGCAGACTAGTTTGAGAGATTTATTTTCTTCTTTAAACTCAAAGAAATTTTGATTTCCTTGTTTTATTATTGCTCATTCTGCTTTTGTGTTCAGTGTAATGTTGCTTACCCCAAAGAAAATAGTATGAAGGGGAAGTATTTAAATCTAAGTTTGTATGTTTAGAAGTTTACGTTTTATTTGTTTCGCTAAGTCCTAGCTAGCCTTGACTATTTTTTTTATGGAAAAGTCAGATATCTCTATTTGACTATAATAACTAATATAAATTCTCAACTGATAAATCACATAGTTTACTAAACAGTTATCTTCTTCTTCTTCAAAAAATCTCCCTCCATATCTCACTTGTTCAATATATTTTAAAACTTCAGAAATTGCTGCAAAGATTATAAAAAGTAAACTAACAAAGATGTGAGAGAATCTGGCCAGTGAAGTTTGTGCAAAATGAGGTCTTGCTTGTTCATAGCTGGTTGTCAAGTTTTGTTTTGTTTTTTCTTCTCAAGAGAATCTACTTCTGTACCATCGCAGGGTTCTCTTGGCACATGGATCAGGGCCAGTAACTTCAATCATTGCACATCAAAGTGATTTTCCATCTCTGGGATTAATCTGCAGCTCACCACGCATGTCTGTTCAGAATTCCTGTTAAATTCAGCTGAACCTATTTACAGTTAAATGCAACTCTCCCCAAACCCAGCACCTGCAATTCCCAAAATTATCAGATAGCTAGCTATCTGATAATAAGTGTGATTGGACACACAAGGAATTTGTCTGCAGCGCATAAACTCTCAGTGTACGTATAAACAACAAAGTAATATAATCTTAATATGATACCAAATAAGAAAAGTTAGTAAAAAAGATGAGAAAGATAATAGTAACATAGCTATATGCTACATGGATAAATATGTAGAATTATGTAGAATTAATTATATAGAAATGCAATATGTCAGTGAAGATTCTCAATCATCCATGTAGAGTTGTCAGGAAGTTGAGTCATGGCAATGACTTCTTTTCTTTTTTCTTTCTTTTGGTTTAAAATGTTTTTGTTGTGGCCAGCCAGCTGCCAGCAGAGCTGGCAACAGACTCAGATGGTGAGGAGGTTGGGGAGGAACTTGGGCAAGTGCTGGAGTCTGGGGAAGGCTCTGATGGATGCTCTGCATCGGACGCAGAGATAGAGCCAGGACCGTCCGATATTTCCCAGCCACTGGAGAGGCAGCTGCCTTTGGAGGCTGATATGAGTGAGGAGGAAGAACAGTTGGGGCCTGTTCCAGATGCACATATGCGCAGAGCAGTTAGAAGAGGTGAGCAATGGAGGACAAGGAGTCGACTCAGGAAGCAAAGCACACATGGATACTGAATGGCCCGTCCCTGGCTGGGGAATAAATAGAAGGAAAGGGGAGTGGTTGTCATAGGAGACAACAGTTTATATTTCTGAAGATTTTGCTCATTGCATTTCATGCCACAAAGTCTGCTTCCCAGAACTTAATTTGCAGCCATTTGTCTGGGATCTCATGGCCTTGCAATTATCGCAAGGAACTGATAAGGTCTGTACTGCAGTTAACTCCTTGAAGGACTATTGCCTGGACTTTTCAGTGGGTGAATGCAATTAATTCACAAGAGGTAAATAAAAAGGGGTTTTTCGTGACAAGGAGTCTGTTTCTTGCTTCTGCTAAGGCTGGGTCAGAATAGTTTTGCTGCTTATCCAAGTATCTTCTTGAGACTAAAGCCATGGCTCAACTTTCAGGTGTAATATAGAAGTGCAGCCTTAGAGGAGATCTCAGATCCACTTACCTGAAAGTTAGTCCAATGAATTCAATGATTTTTACTTGTGAGTAGACTTGTGCAGGATGTCTTGTTCTATATTGTACTGAAAGCACTATGTTTGATGCATCTGAAAGAATGCATATAAATGTATATATCCCTAGCATATGTATGGATATATACCAGCCTATAAAAGGGAAGAGATGCAGCATATATAATGGTATCTCACTAGTGATCGTATCATCTTACTAGACTCTTGGAAATCCAGGCTACATTCTAACCTAGCCACAGAATGTGTTGGTGGTATTGAGTGAAATTCAGTCTCTCAACTAAAATCTTATTTTGAGGTGCAGGTAAGGGATAGAAAGGATTCCTGCAGGCCAGCAGTGTCCCTAAATCAAAACATCTCAAACAGTGACACATTTTGGATCAGACAAGTGTTCTACAGCCTGTCATCAGAGTAAGCATGATGGAATATTGTGGTAAAGATGCCTGCAGGATACACAGTAGATTTTGTTTTGTTTTTTGTTTTTGTTTTTTTAAAAAAAACACTCTGCACAGATGTATGGAGTCATGTGGCTCATTGTAAAGGCAATGGCAGCTTGTCTGACTCAACACATTTTCTATCACAAAGACATCAGTTAAAATCTAAAATGGGACTATTCACTAGGCTGATGGAAACAAGTCTCTCTTGCTTTGGGCAAAGCTATTAAGGGAATGTAATCTCTTGAGGATTTCCTCTTTCCCTACTTGGAGAAGTAGGAACACTTTGTCCAATTTGCACAGCATTTTTTTCCAGTGAAAATTTATCCAATCTATGTGGATTTAGATGCTATAGATGGGCCCAATCCAATGCATACTGTAAATTAAGCTTCTTGGAAAGATTGTTCAGCATGTGATATTTTTATGTGCCACCTGTGCTGCTGACCTATTTCTAGGTCCTTTTTATATCTAAATAATTAAAGAAAAAGTATGAGATGTCAGTAAGAATTATATTAGGGCAAAACAATTAAGTAATCATATTAGGGCAAAACAAATATATACATACATACATGCATGCATACATGTACATATATATATTTGCCACTGTTGCAAAATTAAGCTTTTCTCCAGACAAATCAGAGGTGCTTCCGATTAGTTGAAAGGCACATCAAATGATATGGATTCAGGAAATCCACCTTAAAGGTACAACAGCAGACTTTAGATTTTTTCCTAGATTTAGCCCTGAAATATATTTTTCCAATTCCACTGGTATCCAGACATGAGTTTGTATAGTTAAGATATACCATGCTAATTTTTTTATTGGAATTATATAGAACTCTATTACATACTGCCCAGTATCTTTCCAAATATAATTCATAATGTTATTTGAGTTAAGATATTCTTCTTAAAAGCCAGTCCAGAATTTAAGAACTCTGGTAAACATTTTTCTCATTTATACCAATCACAGAAATAGATGTAAATGAAAGAGAACTGTCTAGATAGCTGCTTGTACATTCTAGAACTCCCTGACAAGAATTCATATTATTACAATATTCTTCTATTAGTACATATTGGGTGGATAAACAGATTATGTCTGAAGATTCAAAACATCCAGTGTTATTCGGTTCCAATCTGTTATCAATAGCTGGAAAAATCTGAACTGAAATCTCACTAATAGGGAATTCAGTGGTGTTATTTCTATGCGCAGATATTACCTTGGAACAGAACATTTCAGATAAAATAATTCTTCCTTTCGCTTCAGTGGGGTAACAGGGTTGCAGATATTATCTGTTTAAGAGTCTATTTTTGGTTTAATGACTACAGGAGCCTCCTCCTCCGGTATTAGCTTGCTTTCTATTACACATGGCCTCAGGAGGTACACAATAATAAGATAACACAAATGTCATTCTTTGGGAAAGTGTTCCTATTAAAGATCAAGACCTTTCTTTGAAGAGATTCAAGATATGTAATTCAAAGCCTCCCTCTAGTGGTAAGAAGCGGAAAGGGAGTTTTCTCCTTATTCACACAATTCATAAGGTCTAAAATAGTCTCATCAGAAGCTCCTTATAGACCAGCCTCTCTCTCTCCTATCCCAGTGGTGACGAATCTTTTAGGTACAGAGTGCCAGAAACCCAACAACAAGCTGGCTGAGCTGGGGCAACAGTTCAATGCCCACTGAGAGGGCTCTGCGTGCCACCTCAGGCACGCATGCCATAGGTTCGCCATCATGGCCCTACCCTCTTTAGCAGTTTCACACTACTGTGTAAGTGTCCCTTCTGCTCTGGTCTATTTTCTCATGTTTGCTAGATAACCTTCTTGGTATTAGGAAAGGGGTGTGTGATAAAATAATGAAAAAATGGCCGCCTGTCTATTCTCGTCCTTGCCTCCACAACTCCAGAGAAGATGCCATATAAATCCCACATTAAGTGGTAATAGGAATAGGGAAGAGGCCCAAGAATAAATATGGTCAGATTGTTAACATACTTTAAGCCAGTGCCTTGTTTCTGAATCAACATTCAAAAGGTAAGGGTTCATTGTAAAAAAAACTCAGGTAAGATGGGAGAAGAATGCTCCCACATTCACCCATTTTGTCGATTGAGCTTTTATAAACTCCCATGAGATTAATTTAAAACCAATTTATTGGAAGAATTAAACAACAATTTAATTTAAAAACAACAAAACATTATCCACAAAGGATTGAACAACGGGAAGGACAAGAAGCAGAACATATTTTGGCCCACTTTTTCAAAGGTAACACTTAGATATGTGGTTCCTATAAGCCAGTGGAAGGTGGAAGCCAGGGGAAGTAAGATGGGCACTCCAATTTTTTTAAAAAATTATTATTATTTTGAGTCATGCTTGAATCTTGATGAATACATAGGTTTTCTGAAACCTGTTAGTTTTGGAGGGTCTTCTGTGCAAATACTAGGATCCTGCTGAGTATTTTGAGGATCAGCTAAGATCGGCCAAGTGTTGCTATTTGCTATGGTGTATTTTAAATACATCTTTGTAATTGCACATTTTGTACAAGTACATGAATAACTCAGGGCAATAACTTTTATTATTGTATAAAGAGTAAGTGGTCCTTAGATAGCCAGAATGCATGCTTCTTGTTATAATTTCAGATTCTGAATCACCATCAGGCAATAAAAGTTAATCTTTGTATTTTATCTTTATATCCCTAGCCTTTATTCTAAATAAACCATTTTTCCTGCCTGGCCTGTTTTTTCTACTGAAACTCAGCTAATTTGTTCTTCACCTAAATGGGGATAGCTTTTTAATTGAGGTTCTATATTGCTCCCAGACAGATTCCTTTCAGTCAAAGGAAGAGATGGAGAAGTGAGTCTCAAGGCGGATTCTTTCTCTATGAGATATAAGCGAATTCAATGTGCTTTAATATAATATGTATAACTGGAACTCATTGAGGGAGAAAGAGCTGGGCTTCTTGTTAGTGGCCATTTTAGTTCAGATATGCTTACTTAAAATTATTACGGTATCATAATTCTATAAGGTATAGTCCCAACCTTTTATCACAAAATAGTAAATGCTTTTCATGGCTGTGAAGAATTGATGGTCATATGTGGCAGAACTGATCAACAGAGAAAAGGAAAGCAAAGAAGAAAATATGTCACATAACCTGCATAAGCATAGACATTTTAAATATTTTTTTTAAAAAAAGGATCAGATGGATTGACATTGTAGACCCCAAAGGGAGGACATATCTAGGAAAGGACAGATATATCATAATGTTAATGATCAGGACCTATAGAGTTCTTAGTAAATTCTAGAAGAACTAGATACTTCCCTCCCCCCCCCCCCCCCCCCCCAATAATCCATCAACTCCATTTTTTAGTTTTTGTACCTACCTTTATTATTAGTAAGTCACTCAAGGTGATAAACATACATAACAAACATTTCCTCATCCTATCTTTCCCACAGCAACAACCCTGTGAGGTGTGTTGGGCTGAGAATGATTGGCCCAAAGTCATTCAAGCCAATCTTTCATGACTAAGGTGGGACTAGAACTCACAGCCTTCTGGTTTCTAATCTGGTGCTTTAACTATTTTATTTATTATTTATTTATTTTATTAGTCATACTTCTATGCTGCCCACTCTCTGAGGACTCTGGGCGGCTTACACCAATAACAGTATACTAAATAGCATATTGTCCCCAACAATCTGGGTCCTCATTTTACCTACCTCGGAAGGATGGAAGGCTGAGTCAACCTTGAGCCGGTGAAATTTGATCCGCTGATCTACTGAATTAGCAGTCAGCTGAAGTAGCTGCAGTACTGCACTCTAACCACTGTGCCACCTCGGCTCTTCTGCTAGTCCAATTCATGCCATGGCTTCCTATGAAGAAAGACTGATAACAAGCATATGTGTTCTGATAGGTGAAATACCTCCTTTTCAGATTGATACATTTGATGCTTTATATGAATTTCAGAATTTAGTGGTTTAGTTAAGAGAGATCAACATAATGTTTAATGTCTTCACTTAACTGTTCCTGTCAAGCATTCTTATTTATTTATTTTCAATTTATTAGTATTTTGTCATGTGCTTAAATGTATACACAGTATAAAGATACAAGACGAAAGTCCAACACTAAACTAGTATAAACTTTAGTGAGGGGTCCTTGGTGCTCTCTGAGCTTGCTTGTTTTCTTGCAGATATTTTATTACCCAAACTAGGTAACACCATTAGTGCTAATGCTAGTGACTAGCACTAATGATGTTACCTAGTTTGGGTAATGAAACATCTACAAGAAAACAAGCAAGCTCAGAGAGCACCAAGGTCTCCTCATTTCATCCCTGAGCTACAAATATTCTCCTTTATTGATAAACTTTAATTTATTCCATTTATATCCTGCTTTGCTACTTACAAATATTCATGACAGGTAGCAATAATTAAAATATGGAATATAAAATGAAAAGTTTAAAAACCAACTGAGATCAACACTATTAATTAATAGTTACAAGCCCTTCAAAAGACTGATATCTTGGCTGCACATCTAAAGTCAAAGAATGAAGGGGAAGAATCTATACAACTGCTTTCCAAAGAATGGATGTGATACAACCTGCCAGACAAATCTCTCAGGAAGGACATTTTTAGGAAGCATTTCTTGCCATTTTTAATGTCTAGATGAGTTAAAGAATTCCATTGAAAACATACCAACTCACTTTCCATTTATAGCCAAGTCAAGAAACATAATTACTTCAATTTCCAGTTTAAGCATTCCTGACTGTATATTTTATGTAACATGTACTGTAACATACTATGAAAAAGAAAGGTATAAGTTAAGTTGTGCTAACACTAGGTTTGGATGAGGGGGAGGGGAAGCAACTTGAAGGCAGGGAGAGGACAAGCCATAAATTCATAAATTCAGCCTCTGAGTGAGTGGGTTCAATCTGAAGAATAAAAAAATAATCTTTTGTTCCAACCTAATGGAGTTGAATGTCCTTCTTTCCTAAGAGTGAAAAATTGGGGGAACACCTTAACAATTAAGTTGATGGAAATAATAAAGGGAGAAGCATAGATGATATTAATAAGGCAGGGAAATCGGAATTACAGACTTTACAGAATAAGCATTGAAAGAGACCTTAGGAGTCTTCTAATCCAACTCCCTGCTCAAGCAAGAGACCTTACCATTCCAGACAAATAGTTGTCCAATCTCTTCTAGGGGAAAGTCATTGCACTGTTTAATTGTTCTCACTAGTTGGAAATTTGTCCTTAATTTTAGGTTGGATCTCTCATTGGGTTTCCATTCATTACTTCTGGTCCTGTCCTCAGGTGCTTGGGAGAATAGATCGATCACCTCTTCTCTGTGACAGTCCTCAAATATTAGAAGACTGCTATCATGTCACCCCAAAAACAATCTTGTTTTTGATTAGAGCACGGTTTCTAGAGTATTTTCCAATCTCTCTAACTGTGCTCAAGGTCATATGACTGGGAAAGGAGGGAATTTTGATTGGACAGGATGCAACATTCCAAGCCTCCCACTGATTTTCTGTTCCAGAGAGACATGTGGAAGGAATTTTTTTGGATATGGGCCATTTTTCAACTCAATCTTTCCCAAAGTTTATTGCAATAATGGCAATTCAGGTTCATTGTTCATACTTTTAGTCAGGTTTCTCCCAAAGTCTGGAGATATCCCAGCTAGAAATAAATTTAATTTATCTTTTGCCAAGTGCTTTCCCTATACCACATTGAGTCTTGTTCAGAGCAGTTGTTGGAGTCAGGCTAATGAACCAAACCTTGACTCCCTTTACTTGACTCCAATCTCCTCCAGAGGCATGAAATCTTGACTCCAATCTCCTCCAGAGGCATGAAA
>WNWU01000040.1:10723253-10760411 GCA_012654045.1 Ptyas mucosa
TCCTTTCCTTTCCTTTCCTTTCCTTTCCTTTCCTTTCCTTTCCTTTCTCCTTTCTCCTTTCTCCTTTCTCCTTTCTCCTTTCCTTTTTTTTTGGTAACCAACGGTTATCTGAAATTCCACTTCTTTTCTTTCAATGATTTGTTATTTTTCATTTATTTATTACATTTATATTCTGCTGCTGTTTGTCGATGTGTGAACATGGGACAAATTGAACTTCTAAAACAAAATTGTAAGAACACGATAAATAAATAACTTAGTGTCAAGATGTAATCTAGAATACTCAATGAAATAATCAGTTTTCAGCATCTTCCTGAATGTAGTTAAAGGGGGGATCTGAAACTGTAAGAAATAAAACATTTTTAATGAGGTTACTCATTCACCTGGAAGTAAAGATTTAAGGGAAAAAACCTATTAATGGAGTAGTTGCATTTTAAACATATTTTAAACCAGGCTACATTCAAAAATAAGGCAAAATTTAAAGGAATGTAGCTGTTCCTGATCTTGAGGTCTGTTTAAATTGCCAAACAACAACCAAATGGAATAGTATGTAGCAGTGGTGGGATTCAGGCAATTTAACAACCGGTTCTCTGCCCTAAAGATTTCTTCCAACAACCAGTGTGCCAAACTGCTCAGAAAGTTAACAACCGGTTCTCCCGAAGTGGTGCAAACTGGCTGAATCCCACCATTGGTATGTAGCCTGATTTACATATAGTTAGCGAATAGCTCTGTGGTGGTAAAAATGTTATGCTATGGTATGTCATGTGGTAACTGATCTATACAGCACAGTTAAAAGTAGCTTCCATTTAATGACCTTGGTACAGGTAGTCCTCGACTTATTACCACAATTGAGCCCAAAATTTCTGTTGCTGAGTGAGACATCTGTTAGTGAGTTTTGCCCCATTTTACGACCTTTCTTGCCACACGTGGTTAAGTGAATCACTGCGGTGGTTGAGTTAGTGACACAGTTGTTAAGTGGATCTGGCTTCCCCGTTGATTTTGCTTGTCAGAAAGTCACAAAGGGTGATCACATGACCCTGGGGCAGAGCAATCGTCATCAATGCGAGTCTGTTGCCAAACATCTGAATTTTGATCAATGGGATGCTGCAACGGTTGTAAGTGTGAAAAACGGCCATAAGTCACTTTTTTCCAGTGTCTTGTAACTTTGAATGGTCACTAAATGAACTGTTGTAATTCGAGGACTACCTGTATATAGTTTAGCCCCTGACAATCAATATCATTCAAGTTATGGTATTCTCTTTCTCCTTCAAATCCATAAATGCATAGCATCTAAGGGGCCACTCCATTTGGATCCAATAAGATCCAGGATTCCTAATCCTGTGGGGTTTTGGCTGCCCTGGAAAACTAGTGTCAGGAAGATGCCCCCAGCAAGCAGCAACCAAATGCCGGCTCTCCATTCTTATAAGTAGCGCTGGAGCTCCTTGCTCATCTTGCTGAGGGATGCACGTCAACCAGTTCTGTGATAGACATTTGAAAAAGGACACTCGGCCCCAACGGTTGCTTTTTGATTCCCATTCAGCCCCTTTCCTGAGGCGTTCCCAGGTGACTGACTTGCACACAAAACCCCAACAAGCATCTGGCCTTTTGGGGAAACTATAACCTATGGAGCATCCGTGATCAACTGCTGAATTCATTTATAGGAAATCCCTCGCCTCTCCCACCTGCTCCTGCGTGGTTGTGGGTCAGGTGCAGCTCCAGGCCTGCCCCCATGCAGTCAGAGAACCAGAGTATGAGGCCTGGGTCATGTAAGGACTTGAGGGTCTCTCATTAAAGGGGGGAAGGGCAAACAACAACAAAAAAGATTAGACACAGCATAGCCATTCATTATCTCGCTTCATTCTCGGATCCATTAAACAGTCCCTTTTCCCTGGCAAGGGAATAGGTGACAGGGGATGCTGTTTTGCTAGGGCAGATGGGATCACAGCCAAATCACACCGCAGGTGCTTCGCGGTGCATTAGTGCTGAAGCCAAAAACAAGAAAGTGGGATGACAATTCCTCAAAGGACAGGGCTGAGACCCAGCAGGAGGCCCTGAAGTTCATCTGTATCACAGACACTAATTTAGTTTAATTTACTTCAAAGGCCTCCTTGAATCAGTCAGGGAACAGTCCCCTTCTTTTCTGTTTGGTGAAGTCCATGGGCCAGGAAGAACAAGAGGCGAGGCCACTGAATCCACTGAAGGAAACCCTTCTGAAGTGAAAGCAAAAAACTGTTAGGACAAAAGCTGGACTGAAACAGCAGTGTGACATTTAACTGTGGTGTCTCCCATAATGTATGTTTAAAGGCAATACTCAATTGGGGGTTGTGAGATTTTTAATTAATTCATATACATATATATTTGGCCAATTTATATGCATTCTGCCTCCAAGCTGCTGCACTGGGATAATTCCAATGGTTGCGCCATCTATCTGGTACACCAAGGTAGATAAACATATATGATGAATAGATGATCAAAAATATGTTGTTGCTTTATTTTACAATTTCAGTTGCTTCTGCAGCTGGGCTGGCACTAAATACATTATGATGGGTTTTCCACAATTTTAAAAAGTATGTTTTAAATAAAGCTTAATATTTCTTTTACTACCGTGTTTCCCCGAAAATAAGACCCTGTCTTAATATTTTTTTATTTATTTTTTTGAAGCCTGAAATAAGTGCTTGGCCTTATTGCCATACGCTCAAAAGTCCAATTGGGCTTATTATCAGGGGATGTCTTATTTTGGGGGAAACATGGTATATTGTGAATCAGTATATGCCAGATTCATTCTAGTCTTTGCAAAAACACATTCGATTCATAGGTTCACTGTGAAGATTTTGCATGCGATTATATCCTACATAGCCTAGATTTCATCACAGTCAGTGGTGGTATTCAGCCGGTTCAATCCATCTTGAGCCCACCTGGACATCATCACATCCTGTTTTTGATGCTCTGTGCATGCACGGAAGGCCCCATGCTCACATTTGCGAACTGGTAGCAAAGATAAGTGAATGCCACCTCTGATCACAGTAATATATCTATAAATATTTTTTTAAAAAATGATTTTCATAGACATAGACAAAAGAGTTGACAATGCAGATCCCTTAACAGTGTACAAACAGCACTGAGTGAGAACAATGGCATGATTTCAAATCCTATCAAATTTCCTCAGGATTTTCTTCCCCCCTTGACTCTTTCTTAAGATAAAACAAGTGTTGTTTGATGGATGAAGCGGTGGAAATGAGGGCGGTTTTGCCTGGCAATATAGCAAGGGGATACAGATGGGATCCATATGATCAGTTCCAAACTGCTGTGCTATCCTTTAGATGTTATTTTTATAGATGTGCTATAATTAAGCCTTTTTTTTTTAAGGTGCAGGGTTTGTCTTCTTCCTTCCACCTTTCCTCTTGTCACCTACTTCCTTGAAATTTCAAAATCAGGCTGTTGTAGTTAAGAAAGGGAGGGGAAGAATTAGGAAGGGACAAAAGAAGCTACAGATAACAAGTGACACTGATGGATGTAAAATGAGAAACCTGAGATCAAAGCCAAGAGCAACACAACAGCTAAAGCGGGATAGCCTCAGTCTCTGCAAGGGGACGGAATTTGCTGCTCTGCATTTCCTAAAAAGTCCCTAGCCAGCAATGCCAAAGGCTAGAGCAATGGTCTTGACTATTTTTCAAAATAGCATTATTTTGCTACTAATCCTTCAGTGCAAAAATTACATTTACCATTAAATTACTAATTATGATTTGATGTTATGATTTGACGTTTGCAGCCACTGTGCGGCCGCATCAACAGGCATGCTCGAGGGAATGAATTCCCCACTATTTCTGTCCTATATTTGCATAGCCCCAAAAAGAGTTTAGCAGCAGTATATTGAGAACCACAGAAGACACCACAATAGCCAAAGAGGCCTCAAAGGATCATGAAAATATCTCTTTGTAATACAGGTGGTAGTCCTCGACTTACAACAGTTCATTTAGTGACCGTTCAAAGTTACCATGGTTCTGAAAAAAGGGACTTTATGACCTTTTTTCACAGTTAACAATCTTTCCAGCATCCTCATGATGATATGATCAAAATTCAGACGCTTGGGCAACTGCTTCATATTTATGATCGTTGCTGTGTCCTAAGGTCTTGTGATCCCCTTTTGTGACCATCTGACAAGCGAAGTCAACATCAAAGTTCACTTAACAACCAGGTTACTAACTTATCAACTGCAGCGATTCACTTAACGACAGTGGCAAGAAAGGTTGTAAAATGGGGCAAAACTCACTTAACAAATGTCTCATGTAGCAACAGAAATGCTGGGCTCCATTGTGGTCGTAAGTTGTAAGTACATAGGTGGTCCTCGACTTACAACCATTCATTTATCCACCCTTCAAAGTTACAACAGTACTGAAAAAAGGGACTTATAACTGGTCCGTGCACTTACAGCCATAGCAGCATCCCCACAGTCAAGTAAAAATTTGTGAAAGTAAAATTTGGGTGTTTGGCAACCAGCATGATCACCATTTGCGACATTCCCAGCCTGCTTCTGACAAGCAAAAAAAAATCAGTTAAAAAAAATCATTGGGGTAAACTGGATTCACTTAACAACTTCAGTTATTCGATTATGAACCCTGGCCAAAAAAAGGACATAAAATTGGGCACCATTTACAGCAACTACTTTGCTTCGCAATAGAAATTCTGGCCCCGGTTGTGGTTGTGAGTTGAGGATTATCTGTAATCACCATTTCCTGAGTCTTGGGGACAATTCATTTTAAGCAAGCAAAAAGAAGCAAGATAGGCTTCTCGCATTAGTAATGTGGAAAGCAAACAGCGATGTGGTAGAGAATTGCCTTTGCTGGGGATGTCCTTTTACTGGTTAACATTGGGGGCTTTTTAAAGTTTTTATAAAACCAAATCCATCATTTAAACATGCTACTTGTTTGCCATTATATCAATTGATTTTTATTGTTCTGCTATTTTGCTATTGCTGGATAATGTAAGATGCCTTTGTTGTCCTTTGGAGACAGAAAGGGAGGAATAGGAACGTGAATTATCATGTGTGAAACCTATCAGAAATTATTTCTTTAGCTAACATGTCATGCTTCCTGATGAAACCATAGACAACTCTGAAAAGGGGCAATAGTCACACCACACGTCTTTTGTTGATACAGCTGGAATGAAAACAATTACATCAGAGGAATTCCTTGGATTTAGGATACTCATCAATGTAGGTGTACCTCCCTTGTCAAGTGAGCAAACCGACTTCAGTTTAAACTTGGATAAATTGTTGCCCAAGATACAATGACTGCTCTTCAATTGTTGGGGGGGGGGAGTGGGGGAAGGCACACAGGATTAAAATATACAGATTCTGTACCTCAAAACTGCTTTTGTTCATGATGCAACATGAGGCTCGACCTTGTAGTGAGTAGTCCAAATGATATGACAAACATAACTGGCACTGGCAAAACGATCCATTTTTGTGTTTGGAAATGCACAAAAAGAAGACAGCTTGTTCTTGCTGTGCAACTGCTAAGTGAAAGGCCCAATTGCCAAATACATAAGGATCGGATAATTTGCAAGCATGCTGGAAATGATTTTTGAGCAGTTGAACACCCTGGTTACCATCTCTGCAGAGAACCCATGCCAGAATTAATCTTCATAGTCCTTGCCAGGTCTTCTACTTTTTTGTCATAAAAAAATAATTTATTCAGCAAGATAATAAGCTGTAACATAAGCTCTGCAATAGATTTTGGTAAATAAATATGGTATATGCTCAAAACCAACTTCTATTGCTTCTAAATTTCAGGGTCAGATGAAGTTTCCAAGAATCAGAGCAGAATTAGAGACAGATGAGCAAGGTTACCATTTTGTAATCGTGAAGCTTGGATTTATCCTGCTGGACATTATTTAACACAATAATGAAACAAATGAAAGAGACTTTTCATCTTCTTCATGATGGTAGATTAGATACAACTTACCTTCATTGTCGGCGGTGTCATTTTATGTAAATTGGAAGGAAAGTAACATCCTTAATATACACAGTAGTATGTTATATGAATTTCTAAATTAGTGAGATTGTGGCAACAGTTTGCATATAAACTAAAATACAGTTCTAAAACAGGAATAAAATATACTTATAAAGGTATATTTGGAAAATACTATATAAATTAGGTATCCTAACCAATATATAGCACATCTCGTAGCACAGACGAACATGGGAGATGGTTTCCACTGCTGAGGTAACTCTTTAATTAACACAGGAGATCCTAACGCAATACAATTAAATCCCGAACGAACGCCCGGCAACTTCTGACAGCTCTTATATACTCCCTGTCAGCAGGCGGTAGCCAATCACAAAACACTCTAGAACAGATTGCCCCAACAGGGGGCCTCACCCGGAACCTGCTCAGTACACAACACCCCTTTATCCCTGGTATGAGCATATGTAATCCCGTAATTATGCCGGCCGATGCCGGGCTCGCCCTGAGCGGCGAACAGCCCCTAGTTCTCTTGGTTTCCCTGGGCCCTCACCTGTAGTATCCTCATAGCCGTGCCGATCACTTCGGCAGGCAGTGGTCTCTTCTACGGACTTGGGGTCATCCCTGTCTGAGCCACGCCCCAGAGTGGGTGGGCTCCGGTTCCGTCTTATTGCCTGTCGTATCCCTGGAGGACTGCGAGAGCAGAACCTAGGTGAGGGAAGATGATCTGGGATGTTCAAGGGTGAACCCCTCCCCTTGGGTATTCCCGGTGGACTGTGAGAGCAGGACCTCGGCGAGGTAAGATGATCCGGGATGTCATGGGGCGTATCTCCCTCTGGTCTATTTTCCTCTGCTCGAGCCCCCGCCTCCAGACCGCATGGGACTCTTCTCACCCTTACCTGGTCCACATGTCTTCTCCATATCCTCCCCTCCCCCATATCAATTTTATACGACCGAGGGCCGGTAACATCAATTACGACCCCCCAGACACCACAGCGGATGGCCCACGTAATTTCATGCATATACTAAATCCCCGACCCGTAACTTGCCGAAAACACGGCTGGACAGGGCAGGTGATTGTGGGGTATAGGAAGGATGCAGTCTATCGAGAACCGTACACAGTCGGCAGCCCATAAGGATTTCCGCTGGGCTGCAATTTGTCAGGGGGCAGGGTGTGGAGTGCTGGGCAAGTAAATACTCCGCAAGTTTGGCTGACCAATTTTGAGCCCCCATGTGGCTGAGGGCGTCTTTAGCGGATCGGACTGCCCTCTCCGCCCGTCCATTGCTGGCCGGATGATATGGAGAGATGAGGCAGTGTCTAATCCCCAACCCGGCCAGAAACGGTTCGAACCCTGACGAAGTTAGCTGGGGCCCATTATTGGACACTAGTTCGTCCGGAAGGCCATGGGTTGTGAAAATTGTACACAGCACTCGGATCAGAGCCTCAGCAGAGGTCAAGCGCATAGGGATAACGTCAAGCCATTTAGAACAAGCATCGACAAGGACTAAGAACATTTGGCCGTAAATAGGTCCCGCGAAATCAATATGCACACGGGACCAAGGACTCATGGGGACTTCCCATTTCACGGGAGGTTCTTTAGGCGACAGGGGTCTAGACTCCTGACAGGGCTGGCAGGTGGACACCCAGGAGGAAATACATTCATCTAATTTCGGCCACCAGAGATAGGCGCGAGCTAAGGACTTCATCCGGACGATGCCCGGGTGGCCTGCATGCAAGGTCTGCAGAACAGTTTGCCTTAGGGGTCCTGGGATAACTACCCTATGCCCCCAGAGGAGGCAGCCCTCCTGAACAGACAGCTCCGGCTTACGGAGGTTGTATGGCATCCACTCAGGACCCAACTGCCCAGGTGGCCAACCCCGGAGGACCCACTGAATAACCCTGGACAATTCCTTGTCCTTAGCTGACACCCGGGCGACATGGGAGGCCGTCAGAGGCAAAGGGGAGTCCTCAATTAGAAGGACAGCGGAGACAGGAGCAGGGTCACACAGAAACTTCTTCAATGGACACTGGCTCAAAGCATCTGCAAGTGCAAGATGTTTACCTGGGACATATGTGAGGGAATAGGAATATGCGGAGAGAAAAACAGACCAATGGGTGAGTCTAGGGGAGAGAAACTGGGGGGGACGGCCGATCACCAGACAACAGTCCCAATAGAGGCTTATGGTCAGTCCAGATAGAGAAACGACGACCATATAGGTAATCGTGAAATTTCCGAACACCAGCAATAATAGCTAAAGCCTCTTTGTCTAACTGGGAGTAGTTTCTCTCAGCAGGAGCCAAAGTGTGGGAGTAAAAAGCAATGGGGGCAGTCCTGCCATCAGGGAATGAATGACTTAGTACAGCGCCCACCCCATAAGGTGAGGCATCACAGGCAAGGACCAGGGGAAGCATGTCAGAATATTGTACAAGAACAGAGTTAGACACAAGCAAAGTCTTAACAGCGGCAAAAGCAGCGGCAGCCCTGTCATCCCAAACCCATTTGGCCCCACGGTCAAGAAGGCGGTGGAGAGGTTCCGCCACCGAAGCCTTATGAGGCAGAAAAACGGAATAAAAGTTGAGGAGGCCAAGAAAGGCCTGGAGCTCAGCCTTGGACGCCGGGGGCAGGGCATCCAGGATTGCCGCAGTCTTTGCTGGAGTTGGGTGGATGCCATGGCCATCTATCAGGAACCCAAGAAATTCCACTTGTGATACCGCAACAAGACATTTGTCTTTCTTAACAGTGAGTCCCGCACACTGGAAGGTGGTAAAAACTCTGCGGAGATGAGACATCAGCTGGGGAATGGAGGATGCCGACACGATGATGTCATCAAAATATGGGGCGACCCCTGGGATTCCATAGAGCAAACGCTCCATGAGACTTTGGAAAATCCCAGGGGCCACCGAGACCCCGAACTGCAGGCGACGGCAACGGAAGGCGCCTCGATGGGTGATAATGGTCTGCGCTTCTGCAGTCAGGTCATCAACAGGCAGCTGTTGATAAGCCTGTGTCAAATCAAGTTTAGCGAAAACGGATCCTTGGCCCAACGAGTGCAACAGGTGCTGGACTACCGGGACAGGATAGGCATGATCCTGGAGGGCATGGTTTATTGTGGCCCGGTAGTCGGCACAAATTCGAATGGAGCCATTAGCCTTGAGAGCGATGACGGTGGGGGTCTCCCAGCAGGCGTAGTCCACGGGTTCCAACACGCCCTGGCGAATGAGCTTATCGAGCTCCATGTCAACCTGTGGACGTAAAGCCAGGGGGACTCGCTTAGGCTTGAGGCGCTTAGGAGGAACAGATGGGTCAAGGCTGAACAATCCTGGAGTGCCAGTGTATTTGCCTAGGGAGTCCACGAAGACAGAGGGAAACTCGGAAACTAAAATGTCCAATTCAGGCGAGTTGATGGAATGAACGCCTTGGATGGTAAGACCCAATGCCAAAAACCAATTTAGACCCAGCAGGCTAGGTAAAGGGCCATCAACAATAACCAAGGACAAACAACCCTGGAAATCACGGAATTTAACGCTAAAAGTCCCTGTCCCCACAACTGGAATAAGGGCGCCCTGGTAGTCCTTTAACAGCAGTGAACAGGGTTCTAGCTGGCGCTTCAGGAGCCCCGGTACCAATTTCTTGATTGTGCGCCAGGACACAATGGAAGTGGAGGATCCCGTGTCCACTTCCATGTTACACAGTTGGCCCTCGATGAGGATGGACAGAGAAATTTTAGGAATCCCCGGGTGCTTGAGTGACATCACACGGTGTACGCCAGAAAAACCCTGTTTCGGGCGCGCAGGTGCAGATCTGGGGCCGGCTTGATGTTGCTGTGCATTCCCGGAAGTAGGAAACTGACGGCCTGACTGCAGTTGCGCAGCGCGGCACACCCTAGCGAGATGTCCTCGGCGGCCACAACGTCTGCAGACAGCGTCTTTAAACCTGCAAGATGCTCGAGTGTGCTCTCCCCCACAACTGAAACACTTGGGAACAACTCCACTCCCATTCCAAGAGTCTCTGGCTTTCGCCTTAGTGTCCCTTATATGGCAAACTTCTCCCTCCTCCTCCGAGTCAGAGTAAGTGTCACATGATATTTCATGAGCGGAGCTCTCTCCAGGCGCAGCGGTGGGAGCGCTCTGTCCCCGGGGTAGTTCAGCGATTGATAGGGCAGCCAATTCTGCCGCGCACACTTCGCTCAGTGCCTCTTGAAACGTTAAGTCGTGGTTAGCAATCAGGCGCTGTTTTAAATTTTGATCGTGCACTCCACTCACCAGGCGATCTAACAGGTAATCGTCTAAATTATCAAACTGGCAATGGCGCGCTGCCCTCCGCAACGCTGCGACGTACTGGTTTATTGTTTCCCCTGGGGCCTGGTCTCTATGGTAGAAATGTTGCCGCCTGGCAATTCTGGAGGGTGCCGGTGTGTAATGCCTCTTCAGCTTGGCCATAAAATCCTCCCAAGTTCCAGCGTGCACTGATTGAGGGGCCATTAGAGTCATAGCTGTATCAAACATCTCTGGCCCACAAAAACTGAGAAAGTACACTCTTTTCCTTTCAGCTGACAGGTTTGTGTATTCATTAGTGATTAAAAAACACTCAAACCTGGCTACATATGCCTTCAAAGTCTCTTTGCCCTGATTGAACGGGGGAAACCTGTGGGACGATACCATGGTCTGCTTTGTTCACTATTACCTCAGACAATTCGTTTCCCTTCCATCTAAATCGCCGGGTCTGATAATCCCATCCTCGTCGCCAGTAATATATATTGACCTCTCGTAGCACAGACGAACACGGGAGACAGTTTCCACTGCTGAGGAAACTCTTTAATTAACACAGGAGATCCTAACGCAATACAATTAAATCCCGAACGAACGCCCGGCAACTTCTGACAGCTCTTATATACTCCCTGTCAGTGGGCAGTAGCCAATCACAAAACACTCTAGAACAGATTGCCCCAACAGGGGGCCTCACCCGGAACCTGCTCAGTACACAACAGGCTTCTGTATACTTAGAGTTTGTTGACTAGAAAAAAAATATGTACTCCTACTGTAAGTAGCAATTTTAAAAACTTCCTTGCACAACATCGTTTGAATGTGTTTGATATAAAATTCTACTCTCTCTGGATCTCTCTGGATCCAATGCTAGTAATTTGACCTTATATTGTTTAGGGGATGGCTCCTCATACATTACTTTTCAGGTTTCTAAATTTTTTTAAAGAGCTGTAACTATTAGAGGAGAACGCTGTAATTCCTCTCAGCCAAGGCTTCTGGTAGCCACCTGTTTATGATGTTACTTCCCCACGTTCTTTTGAAATTATATTTGTATTTTGGTCTGTGACCACAAGTAAAGTATGTATTTATCTACTTTGGTTGTTCTCTCTCCCTCTCCCTCTCCCTCTCCCTCTCCCTCTCCCTCTCCCTCCCTCTCCTCCCCCCTCTCACACACACACAAAATGACATTCAAAATGAAGGCTGTGTATAGCTGTGCAGTGCGCTGGAGTTTCATCTCTCTTCTTCTTTTTGTATGCACTCTTTACTTTGGTGGTGTGGGATTATTTTAAATGTAGAGTTGTCTTTTGTTTGGATAATTATGGCATGAGATACTTGACTGACAAAATGGAAGATTACTGAAAATCTTTTCTTCTGGCCTGGTCCAGCCTTGCTAAGTATTATTATTATTTTTTTAGAAATCTTGTTGCTTTTCTAGAACTATGCTTTCTAGATAAGCCTGTAAAAATCTATGTAAATCTGCTTTTATCTTCTAAAATGTCCACCACAGAACCTCAAAAGATTCAAGAAGAATTCCAGTCTCTCGGGATCTGCAAATGTCTTAAATATTAGAGGTGCTGCTACTTGATGGGAGGGATAAGCCATAGCATCAATTAGCATACAAACTATTACTGAGAAATAAAAGGCTTACTTCCCAAAATCATGTTATGGGTATTTTTCCAATGTTACTGAAAATTGTAGCAGAACCCATTGAGAATTTCCATTCCCTTTCATTCTTCCTGGTTTTCTTTCATTTTCATTCCTACTTTCATTATAAAGGTGGATCTTTTTAAATTCCTATTTAGAACAAGAAAGAAGGCCAAGAGGCAAAGTATTTGCATGGTTGTAATCTTCCCAGTGGCACAATGTTTCCTAGATTGCAGCTGATTTTCACTAGCAATTGACTCTGTAAATGCCAGTATAAAAGTTTATGCCACATTAAAATAACAAGAGTAGGGGGAAAATTCTACTAAAAGATAGCAATAGAAACCTAATTGTTATGGTTCCTTTTATTTGTCTAATAAAAACCTGGGCATGCTTGAATCAACAGTGAAGAAACTTTTGAGGTACAATATACAGTGAAGATTATTGACTTGATTAATATGCTGCTAGGGAGAAGCTTCAGACAGTTAGAAAATTAGAATAAAAATATTAACATCGCCGCATGTTTATTATGGGAGAAGGAGTAATGGGCTTATTGAGACCTCTGCATGCTCTTACCCTTAGTTTTTCAAGGCCCATAACGACACAATCGTTTAATCATAATTTATAGGATGGAAATATGACATGGCATAATTTCTACTTCCTCCAATGCATTTTGAAGCCAACTGCACTGTCAGCTTTATTTGCACCAACCTTAGAGATTATGCCTCTAAATTTGTCAAATGCACCTCGTTTACCACTGAATGAAGAAAATTGCAATGTACACATTCAAAGCCTAGTCTCTCTCCCTCCCCCCCCCTCTCTCTATATATATGCAATTTCTTTCTAGCCAAGTTCTACCTACATAAGCTAAGATGTTCTTCAGCCCTGGTTCTGTGAAATCTCATTCACAACTTCTGGGCTTTTTACTGCAACTCTGTGTTGGCCTATGGGAGACTCAGATAGATCCATTTCTGTCTTATTAGACTTCTTCAGTGAGCTAGAAAGAAATTGCATATAAAGCCTACGAAAAAGGAAAAAGAAACATTGTACCTTTTACAGGGAGGATACTTGAAATAGGGTGTGGCTCACTGAAGAAGTCTAATAAGACAGAAATAGATCTATCTGAGTCTCCCACAGGCCAACACAGAGTTGCAGTCTGCTAGAAAGAAAAAAGCCCAGAAGTTGTGAATGAGATTTCACAGAACCAGGGCTGACGAACATTTTAGCTTACGTAGGTAGAACCTGGCTAGAAAGAAATTGCATATATATATATGTGTGTGTGTGTGTGTGTGTGTGTGTGTGTGTGTGTGTGTGTAGGTCTTTGGTTATTCGGGTTTTCTCCCGCGTAAAATTGGAAGTGTCTTGGCGACATTTCAACGAAGTCTCATTCGTCATCTTCAGGTTGGTGTTCTCGGCTTCGTGCTTCCAGCATTGCTCCTGGAAGCACAAAGCCAAGAACACCAACCTGAAGATGATGAATGAGACTTCGTCGAAATGTCGCCAAGACACTTCCAATTTTATGCGGGAGAAAACCCGAATAACCAAAGACCTACATACAAACACCCGCGAAAACCTCAGAAAACACATACACACACACACACACACACACACACACACACACATATACACACATACTCAAACTTATCCCAAATGTGATTTTTCAAAAGGCAACTGGACTTTCTTGTTTTTTTCTTTTGAAGATGTTTTGCTTCTAATTCAAGAAGCTTCTTCAGCTCTGACACGATAGTGGGGAATGGAAGGATTTATATTCCTTGCAGACAGCTGGTAATCTGCATCCTTTTAGAGGGTCATTGAAGCACTTGGAGGTTTATCTGTGTCCTCAGGGTCACCTGAGTAGTGCTCCTGGTTTCTGCAGTCTGCAATTTTTCCTCTGGAAATCCATTCCTACTCCCATACCATTCAAAGGGCGTTCATCCCAAATTGTATAACTAAAAGTCTATAGAGATTCTCAGTCATCCAGACTGAGCACCTTTGGGACAACCATGACCTGGATGACTGAGAGTCTCTACAGACACTTAAGACTTATATACTGCTTTACAGCCTTCTCTAAGCAGTTTACAATGTCAGCATATTGCCCCCAACAAACTGGGTCCTCATTTTACCCACCTTGGAAGTAGGGGTGGGTTCTACTTACCTTTACTACTGGTTTGCAACGGGGCCGTGCATGTGCACGCCCGCTCTTCTTTGCAAGCATGCGCAGAAGCATTTTGATGACGTTGGAGTCAGTGGGCGGAGCCTCCCGCTGGTTTTACTACTGGTTCTATAGAACCAGTGCGAATTGGAGGCAACCCACCACTGCTCGGAAGGATGGAAGGATGGGTCAACCTTGAGTGGTTCAGAATCAAAGTCCTGGAGTGAGCAGTGAGTTAGCCTGCAATACTGCATTTTAACCACTGTGCCACCATGGCAGCTGTCAGATAAGTTCTTTTTGCATGTTAAAAATCTCAAGCAAGATCCTGTCATTCTTCTTTCTATGATGACAGCAAGAAAGCCTATGCATGTACTCTTCAAGATAAGTAGTCCTTTCACACAAACTGAAGCACTGATAATACATGTGTTCTGTCCCCTCCCGTGAGTGCAGAGGCTCAATTAGCTCGGCAGTAACAAACGCAGGCTAGAGAAACTGAAACTGGCCCTTTAATAAATAGTTCTCTTCCAAAGTGTATATCAGTCCAATAGTTACCAGGCAATGTTCCAAAGGTCTTAGCAGACAGACAGCAGGCTAATGCAGGAATGCAGACTCTTGTCAAAAACTCCAAACTAACAATTGTAACTCCACTGCATCCAAAACGCCAATAAATTGTTCATCACGCTTTTCCAGCCCAGTCACACCACTTTTATACTTTGTAGGGTGTGGCCCTACGTCTCCTGACTACACCTCTTAGGATGTGGCAATAGCTGTTCTCTACGACGTCTCCTACATCTCTCTCTTGCATCCAATAGGGGGTCCCCCTTATTGTTACCGGCCTCTGTTTCCTCCTCAATTTGGCTGCGGTCCATAGGCATGTCAGCAACTGTCAGTTCTTGCTGACTCACCAGTGAAGAGGGCCCCTCCGGCACATAGCTCATGACAGCTTCCTCCTCCTCTATATCAACCTCCGAATCAGCATGCAAAGATAAATCAGCCTCCGGGGCCGGGGTCACAACAACATGTCTTCAGCTTATGAAAAAATCTATGAATACAGATTTTCATGCTTATCACATGGCTGTCAAGGACAGAAAATTCTGTGGAAAGTTGGAAGGTAATGAGACGGGCACCACAACCTTTTTCTCCTAGGTGACCCTTTGCCACGGCACTATGAAGGTAGAGGCCGTATCCCCCTTTTCCTCCTCATGTGCATAGACTGGTTTTTTACTAAATGTGGTTTGTATTTTGCTTTCTTCTTATCTTTGAGAAATGCTGTCTAATGTATTCTTTGGCCTTTAAACTATTTTCCATTAAGTTTAAAATGTTCTTGGCTCAATAACCAGTGGATAAAAGGAGGTTATAATGGTACTGCCTAGGAAGACTCTCTTTTCTCAGTTCTGCAGGAGGGGATGTAACTGTTAACTGAATTATATTGGTCAATATATCCTGCCAAATAGCAAGTAGTATCCTAATCAGCATGATTAATTAGAATAATAGTACAGATAGTCCCCAATTTACAACAGTTCATTTAGTGACCTTTCAAAGTTACAATATTGTTGAAAAAAGCGACTTATGATAATTTTTCACACTTGCACCATTACAGCATCCCCATGGTCATGTGATCAAAATTCAGACCTTTGGCAACTGGTTCATAATTGTGATGGTTGCAGTATCCCAGGGTCATGTGATCCCTTTTTGCGAGCTTCTGACAAGCAAAGTCAAGAGGGAAGCCAGGTTTACTTAACAGCCGTGTTACTAACTTAACTATAGTGATTCACTTAACTATTATGGTAAAAGAGATTGTAAAAGGAGGCAAAACTCACTTAACAAATTTTTCACTTAGCAACAAAAATTTGGGGCTCAATTGTGGTCATAAGTCAAGGACTGTCCTATATATATAAATCAATCTTAGAAAATGAGTCTCAGCCTGGACTAACATCTCAGGAAGATGCATATGTGGTTCCAAGAGTCCATTCACTATCATATCTCGGGATTTCTGACTAGAAAGTTTATTTGATTCTTTATTTTGTGCTCAATGTATAATTGCGCCTATTCTGCAAAGTCTAATTTTAAGATACTCATAACTTTATTGTCGATATATTGTCGATTTCAGAAAAGGCAGGCAAAGCCACACACCTCTACATATTAATGATTCACCTGTGGAGATGGTTAACAGCATCAAGATTCTGGGTATGCAGCTAACGGGAAGGCTGGTTTGGTTGGTCAACAGCGAGACACTAGCAAAGCAGGCACAGCAGCGTTTGCATTTTCTGTATTGCATGAGAAAAGTACATGTTCCTTCCCTGTCCTTACCACTTTCTATAGAGGGACGATCAAGAGCATCCTGTCATATTACATTACGGTCTAGTTTGGAAGCATTACTGCTTCAGACAGGAAGGCGGTGCAGAAAGTGGTGAGGATGGCAGAAAAGATCATTGGCAGTTCACTCCCTTCTATCCAGGACATAGCACATAAGTGTGGCTTGAGCAGGGTTTGCAGGATTGTCTGGGATGCTACACATCCTCTTCACAACCTGTTTTCCTTGTTAGCTTTGGGAGGAGGCTTTGCGCTATCTGAAGCAGAACATCCAGATTCAGTCACAGTTTTGTTCCATACAGTATCAACCTTGTGAATTCTCAAGCTTCCTCTTCCCACTACGTATTAAAAATGGACAGTGATATACACACACACATACATATACATATGTATGTATATATGTACAGTGCAGGTTTATATTTATGTATGTGTGTGTCTGTCAGTGGTGGGTTCCTCCCAGTTCAGCCCAGTTCCACCGAGCTGGTAGCTGTGATGATATGATGTCATTGAACCAGTTCTGCCCCACCCCACCCCACCCACCCCCCGCGTTATTCTTACCTTTTATTTGTCCCCACCCCCAATCTATTGCTGCCTCCTGAGTCCCAGCTGATGGCTAGAGGGGAAAAAACTGTTTAAACTCTTGCCATGGGGCTTCAAAGGGCCGCCCTACAGCTGATCAGTGTTAAAAGAAAACAAATGAGCAGACCGGTGCCTGCAAAAATACATGAGTAGACCAATGCCTGCAAAAACAAATGAGTAGACTGGTACAGTTCTGCAAGCAGTTAAAAGCCTGGTAGACCAGTACCTTTGCTAAATCCTAAATAATTATCACATGACCATCAAGCCACACCCACAAAATAAGCCACACCCAGAGAACCAGAGTAAAAAAAATTAGAACCCACTCCTGGTGTGTGTGTGCGTGTTATGTATGTGTTTGCGTAAATATACACCTTCTCTTGAGAGCAGGCAACATAATTTCATTTTTAATGTGGGCCGGTGTGCTCACAGTAAAAAAAATGACAATCAAGTTATTTTATCACCTCTCCTCTCCTCTCCTCTCCTCTCCTCTCCTCTCCTCTCCTCTCCTCTCCTCTCTCCCCTCCCCTCTCCTCTCATCTTATCATCTCATCTTATCTTTCTAATATTTGCCCTGAATGTTCTTTGCCTTTGAATGTTCAACTAAAAATCAGTGGCAGTTGTAGTTTAACAAATTGGCATACATCTGGTTGGAGAAGGTTGTTCCAAATGAAGAAGATAGATGCAATAATCTAAAGGGAAATGATAAAATATGCCTCTAACTTCAGAAGGAAATAATAGGCATTGAAACATATTGCTTGCTACCCATGTGGTGGTTATGTCAAAAAACTCAAAAGGACTGTATGAAAAGAAATACATCAAAATATTTAAATGATAATAATCCTAAGAATAAAATTTGAATTGCAACCACATATATTGCTATTAGGTATAATTCCAGAAAACATATATGACAGTTGCAGAACAAATTTGGCACAGCAGAAAATGTCTCAAGCAAAAGGAAAAGATGCTCAGATAGAAACAAGAGTAAATATATAGGTTTTATATTCATTTAACTACTATTCATATAATTTATTTTGAATAACTAGGCAAGGTTGCATCATGTTTTGTGCGCACCACTTTTCTAAAGATCTACAGCAACTGCATTCTTTATAGACGTTCTTCCATTATTGTAGTTAACAAACAGTTCAGACCAGTTTATAACTAAAGCGATTGAAACAACTCATACTATTGTTAGATCACTTCAGGATTTTTTTTGGAGGGGGGTGCTATTTTGCTCCTGCTATTGTCTGTATAATCTACTTCATATTTTCCCTTTATTGTATTAACTGTATGAAGATACCTCCATATCCCATAACTAAAGTGAATGACAATTTTACAGAGTGATTAGTTTATTAATTGCTGGGAATTTTTTGGAAGAATTTGATTAGGTACAAGAGGAAGCAATGAGTGAAATATGGACAGCAAAATGAGGCTATATCCCATCCCAGGAGGTTGTTGGGCAGACAAGATTTGTGCTCTTTGGCAGGTCATTGGAAATTTTTGAGCGGGAGGATTGTTGTATATTTGTTGTATACAAAGATTGTTGTATATTTGTTGTTCCAGAAACCATACAGGTAGTACTTGACTTAACAGCAGTTTGTTTAATGGCTGTTCAAAGTTACAAAGGCATTGAAAAAGGTGACTTATGACCATTTTTCGCACTTATGATTGTTGCAGCAATCTCACGGTCACATGATCAAAATTTAGGCACTTGGCAACTGACCTATAAATATCATGTCATAAATATGTTGCAGTCTTTTGGAGTCATGTGATCAGAGGTGGGTTTCAGCAGGTTCTGACCAGTTCTGGAGAACCGGTAGTGGAAATTTTGAGTAGTTCGGAGAACCTGTAGTAAAAATTCTGACTGGCCCCGCCCCCATCTAGTCTTTGCCTCCCAAGTCCCAGCTGATTGGGAGAAAATGGGGATTTTGCAGTAACCTTCCCCTGCCACACCCACCAAGCCATGCCAAGCCCACCAAGCCATGCCATGCTCACCAAGCCACACCTACAGAACTGGTAGTAAAAATTTTTGAAACCCACCACTGCATGTGATCTCCTTTTGTGACCTTCAGACAAGCAAAGTCAAGGGGAAGCCTGACTCACTTAAGAACCATGTTACTACCTTAACAACTACAGTGATTCACTTAATGACTGTGGTAAGAAAGGTCATAAAATGGGACAAAACTCACTTAACAACTGTCTTGCTTAACATAAATTTTGGGCTCAATTGTGGTCATAAATCGAGGACTACCTGTACGGAAAGCACATGAATAGGTCTGAGTTATGGAATGTTTTGTACAGATTTGAAGGTCGGTCACTAAATATAAATTGAACAACATCCAGTATAATGAATGTTAAGCATGTTCATGAAAAGAATGGAATGTTTAACAGAAGGCCTAATTTTAAACAAGATGTAGGACAAGATTCCTTTATTTGTTTAATGCATTTATAGATATATGTATAAGGAATGCTTATGGTAATATTAGACGTATGTTGATGGGGACATGAATGTGCTTATACTTTTGAATTAAAATAATACCAGGGTGAGGGCTGAGAACATTCACTCAAAATCATTTTAACCGAGTGTTAAAAATACTGTATGATGTAACTAGTAGTTTGGATCTAAAACTTATTATATCCAAGATCAAAGCACTTGAGTGTGATGAGGAAAACTGAGCAAACAATTCCAAGTTACACCATCTGTGTACCTTGGAAGAACATTGAGTAAATATGAAGAAATTAATGGAAAAAAAAATTAGTTGTACAAATGCAGGCAGTATATTTGTGAAAAAATAATGTTTGTTAAAAGAAGCAAAAAAAGGTTGTGTATAAAATATTTTCCTGCTTCGTTATACAGATGCAGGAGTTGGACATGGGACAAAAAAACAACAACATAAATATTCCATAAGAGTAGATTATTTAAGAAGTGTGTATGGTCAAACAGTATGAGATAGGATCAAGCATGAATGTTTGCTCAAGGACTATGCATTAAATATAAACTTGAGTGTTTGGTATAAAAGAAGTACTTTGAGGTAATTGTGTTCAAAGTAGGACTGAATCATAGACAAATATATGAAGCGTGAATGAGTCAACTATAACTGTAGGAGATAGCCTGAGCGAAAAGATGAAAGCCATCCAGTGATCTTCCAATTGCTACGAATATGAATGTTGGTCTTCCTATTTCTAGTTCAACATCTTATCTCTTCCATGGTACCGATTCATTTCAAGAACCTGTGAAAATCGTGTGTTTCTAGGTAACAAAGCCTCACCTCTATCCATTCAGTCTTTGAGAATTTCTGCCAGTAAGAATAAACCAATATTGCCCAATCCAATGCTCTCCAAAGGGGATGGATTTTTGACTTCCAGAATTCCCAACCAAAATGGCTGTGATATTACTAAAAACTAAAAGTTTTCCCTGTCCAGTTGATTCCGACTGTCGGGAGTGGTTATCATTTCTGTGTCAGAGTTCCAAGTAATCCACCCATGGGGTTGACACTCTATTTCTTAGCCGAGGGAGCCAGAATTATCTGAAGGCACTTGGGTTTCTAACCTGGCCTGTCAGCTTTCCAGCTGACAGCATCTTTAACTGCTGAGCCATCTGATATAACTAAAATGAAGTGCAATGCATGTGAAGAATAGTCCCAAAGAATACCAGATTGGGGAAGGTATTAAAGAATGAATAAAGACAAATTCTTAAATTTACACTGAGTTCACATACCAGACTACGCTGTGATTTGCTTGGCCATAATTTGCTGAATAAAACACAGGAGTCTATATTTAATGACACACTAAGTCAAACCTAAATCTTAGTACAGTGTATGAACTGAAATATAAACTACCTTAAGCAAATTAAATCTCAGTTTCTGCAAGTTCAAGGCTATTCTGAAACTCATTGGCTTCTAAATGATATTACTGAAAGATACATGGTCAAGAGCACCCCCTATTGGTTAGATAGCATTTGTTGTTTACATTTAATTCACAGCACTGGTCTGGTTTTTTTTTTTAAGTGACAATAATTTTGAAACAGTTGTGGCATTTTCAAGTTTGATCCACTGTGACTATGCTCAGCTAAATCTTTTTACTCCAAAGCTTGGGAAAAACCCCCGAATCAGAATTATAAATGAAAGCTAAATCTATTATGTATGTGTATTTTACAAGTACAAAACTTAAGTTTGTAAAGGATTATTTTGTATAGATTTATGGTGCAATGTACATGAAATAATCTTTCCAAAGAAGTATTCTGTCTCCCTTTATGTATTGCTTAAGTCTCTAATGTCTTGCTGTGACTTTCATTTCCAGATATTTTTCTGTGGCTGCCACAGAGTCAGTTACAGATATCTGTGGAGATTTTAAAGATCCAGCAAGTTCTTATACTTATTCAAAATCTATTTCTATACAGGAACAATTAAACATATTTGTATAGAAATGTGGTCACAAAGACCAACCATACATAGATTGGCTGGCTCCAATGCTAATAAATGTTTGTTCTCTTTGTAGCTGTTATCAGCATTTTAAATGGGAATGTCCTAATAAACTAAAAATAGCATCTTAATTCTCTTGAGTTGTTGTTCCTGCTACCAACATGACACCAAACAGAGCACATCGATTTATTGGCTTCTTACCTCCAGAAGAATGAAATCAGCTTTACTCTATCAGATCAAAAATCCTATTAATGAAATGTGTCCCACGCTGGTCAATCAGATGTCTCTAGGAAGTTCACAAGCAGGATAGAAATCAACAGCCATTTCCAATAAGTGGAATGTAGAGAGACATGGCTAGCTGCCATAGTTAATTTGACCATGATTTTATATATATAGTTTCCAGTGGTGGGTTGCCCCCGGTTCGCACCGGTTCTATAAAACCGGTAGTAAAACTGGAGAGAGGCCCCGCCCACTGACCCTGACGTCATGAAAATGCTTCTGCCCCATTGTGAACCAGTAATAAAAGTAAATAGAACCCATCCCTGATAGTTTCTTCTTAAAATTGTCCATTAACCAATTTTGTAGGGAGTTGCATAGCAGTCTATCACTGACACTTGATGTTTCTAACAATTTTTTGTTGCTGTGCAGGCATCAAAGAAGATGACCTCTCATTAGAAGGAGCTTATAGATGTATATAAATGTAGAGATCTACTGAAGGTTCCTTCGTGATGCTTTGTTGCCTAGAGGAATAGAAGCTATACCCATTCAAAGCAACAGTTTCTGACTTCTAGGCATTTAGTATAGTTGTCTACTTATACAAGTTTCAAAAAATGAACAAAGTATATTACTTGGCTGCACATAACAAGAATTCATACAAAAGGATTTGTAAAGACTGTATTCTTTAAACTATATCTAAAACAACATAAAACCTACTTAAAAATTACTTGTGTTTTCACTCTTCACAAAGAGTAATCTGGAAAATGTGATTCTATCACTTTTTTTAAAAAAAACACATTTTATAAAGAAGAGAATGTTCCTGCATGCCTGTGGTTCCATGGTGTAATGGTTAGCACTCTGGACTCTGAATCCAGTGATCCGAGTTCAAATCTCGGTGGAACCTGTCAGATAAATCTTTTTCATAAATGACTTAGATGGGGGAATAGAAGGGGAATTTACCAAATTTGCAGATGATACTAAACTGGCAGGAATAGCTAACACCCTAGATCCGTGATGGCGAACCTATGGCACGCGTGCCACAGGTGGCACGCAGAGCTAGATCAGTGGGCACGTAAACTCAGCTCCGGCGTGCATGTGCGCGTTGGCCAACTGATTTTTGGGCCTTCTGGGCCCACCGGAAGTCAGGAAACAGGCTGTTTCCAGCCTCCGGAGGGCCTCCAGAAAGGTGGGGAAGGCCGTTTTCATCCTTCCCAGGTCCCTAGAAAGCCTCTGGAGCCTGGGGAGGGCAAAAAAATGGGCCTAATGGGCCCATGTGCCAAAAGTGGGGGGAGCGTGGGGGGGTTGTGTGGTTGTGCGGGCAGGGCAGGGTGCATAGAATTATGGGTGTGGGAACGCGCGTGCACCCCCCGACTCTCCCTGCTTTTGGCACATGATGGCAAAAAGGTTAGCCATCACTGCCCTAGATGATAGGCTCAAGATCCAGATGGATCTTGACAGACTTGAACACTGGGCCCTATCCAACAAAATGAAATTCAATGTAGAGAAAAGTAAAGTCCTACACTTAGGTAAGAAAAACCAAAAGTACACACATAAAATGGATGAAACCAGGCTTAATAGCAGTGACTGTGAGAGGGATCTTGGAGTTTTAGTGGACAATCAGCTAAATATAAATGAGCAGTGTGCAGCGGCAGCCAAAAAAGCCAATGCAATCCTAAATTGCATTAACAGAGGGATACAATCAAGATCAAGTGAGGTACTAATACCACTCTATAAAGCCTTAGTAAGACCACACCTAGAGTACTACATCCAGTTTTGGTCACCACACTATAAAAAAATGTTGAGACTCTAGAAAAAGTGCAGAGGAGAGCAACCAGGATGATTAGGGGACTGGAGACTAAAACATATGAACTGGGCATGGCCAGTCTAGTGAAGAGAAGGACCAAGGGAAACATGCTAGCAGTGTTCCAATATTTGAGGGGCTGCCACAGAGAGGAGGGGGTCAAGCTGTTTTCCAAAACACCTGAAGGCCAGACAAGGAATAATGGATGGAAACTGACCAAGGAGAGATTTAAACTGGAAATAAGGAGAAATTTTCTTGACAGTGAGAACAATCAACTAATGGAATAGCTTGCCTTCAGAAGTTGTGGGAGCTTCATCACTGGAGACTTTCAAGAAGAGATTGGACTGCCATTTGTCAGAAAGGATGTAGGGTCTCCTGTTTGAGCAGGGGAGTGGATTAGATGACCTATAAGGTCCCTTCCAACTCTGTTAATCTGTTAATTGTATTTAGGGAATTCGGAATCCTTATGGAATGCACATTTTCTCAAGAACAAGAGTGGTAGTGCCACATTTCTCCCCAAGAGGGCAGACTTTCATTACATTTTAGCTTGCTACTAAGAAATCAAATGACCTTTACTAGGCTGCTATCATTAAAAAAAAAAACTAAGTGTATATGTGTGTTGTATGTGAAAACGATTCCAAAGAATTTTTGAAGTTCAACAAAATGTGAAGTGAATAAAAGCTTGTCCTGAGGAAATTCATTTCTGAATCAAAATGGTGTCAGTAATGATGGCTTGGTTTCTGATAAATTTGCACTGATACAGTTTCTCAGTTCCAGAAAATACTTTACCATGCCAGAGGAGAACTCTGTATCTTTCAGGGCAGAGCTCAGACTCTGAAGAATAATTACTAAAATTTCAGGAATAAAAATCAAGCAACAAATTCTAATATATTGAGTGTTATGCATCTCAAATACATTTTGAATACCATAAGGACTGCAAGATTCACAAACTGGCATGATAACATTGCCAGAAAGGTGTATGCTTCTGAGTATGTAGCATTCAGAGGTATGAGCAGGCTTTCATTTACAGGACATGGGTGAGTTTAGGTAGACTTGGAGGTACTAAAGAATTTAGATAACCTGCCCACTTTCATTCTTGTCTTACTCTACTTTTCTGTTGAGCCATACTTCTGAATCTTAATTGCCTGAAGGTCATCATAGCCTGATTTCTTCTCATCTTGATCTTCCCACATGGCTTAGAAAAAAAAGAGGCTCTGAATCCTAGTTTCAGACATATATGCTGTTCTATTTGGAGTCCTGTGAGTTGGATGATTTCTCCCACACCGTATCTTTTTAATAGGAACAAGCTGCTAAAACCTGCCCAGGGAGGGTGACTGGTTTTAATACTTTTGTCAACCTTTTCTGAAATGATTTGTGAAAATGCAACAGTGGTGGAATTCAAATTTGTTTACTACCGGTTCTGTTGACACTTGGTGGGCATGGCAGGGGAAGGATGCTGCAAAATCTCCATTCCCATCCCACTCTGGGGCCAGCCAGAGGTGGTATTTGCCAGTTGTCTGAACTACTCAAAATTTCCACTACCAGTTCTCCAGAACCTGCTGAATCGCACCCCTGAACAGTTCTCCCTTTCCCTCAGTTCTTTCGTTCCACTTCTCTTGGAAAAGGGAGATAGGATAGAGCTGATCACTAGGTGCCCTTGTGGTTATCTAAGGAAGTGCAGAACCTTTCACAAAACTTGCAGCTCCTAATCTACACCAATTGAGAAGACTGTCCATATGGTCTTCACATGAGTCAGTATATTCCTAGAGTACTACAAACATTACCAGTGCCTTTTAGGAAGCAAGAAATTTGACTAATCCAGTCAGGGAAATGCTTAAAGTTAAGATGGGGCTTGCTGATGTAGGCTTGCTCTCCATCTACAAGCACAAGCTCCCCATACAACAGTTGCATTAATAGTGCTGCTAAGTCTGTGTTAATCTTGCATCAGAAGTTTCAAAATATCTAAAATCCCCTTGAATTTGAAAATTAAAAATGCCCTTAAAATTAACAGAGTAGCTTTACAGAGGGCAGAGATATATACAAGTAAGGATTCTATGAATGCTAACCAAGCCACCCCAATTCTCTGGTTAATGGGTATCCTAAATTGGGATTAAAGGGCTTGGTAGTCCATCAAATACTGAGGGAGTCTTATCATCGTGTGGAAGAAAAATAATGAGTTTGTTAATGGACATTTGATGCACTGGCATTAATAGAATTTTGGATTCAAAATCAGACCACTTCTGCTAAAATTCAAAGTGGGTTTTTTCATTGTACATGAAATAATGTTTTTATAGCATCTTCAATGAATAATGATGAAGTCTGTCTGTCTTCAATATTAAGCACAATGGTGGTTGAATGGATCTAGAAAATGTAAGCCACTAATAAGAATGTCTAACTGGTCTGATTGGTTTGATTTTGGATATTTGATGGGAATCTAGACAATTGTGATTTATCTTGTAAATTATGAAATAAAACTGACTTAATGGGAGTATGCAAATCTGTTTATACAGTCCATCAATAAAACAAGAAATTGCACCAAATAAATCTTCTATACCAACCCACATCCATTAGGATTGGCTTAGTCTGGGTTTACTAAATGAAGCACAAATTCATTCGTTTCCAACATCTATTAATTAAAACTTAGCAAACCCCAACGTAGCCTATAGCACATTGTGTGAAGAAGGTCACTAGTTTGTCAGATGCCCAACATAAAGGCTAATTGAGAACAATTGATTGAGATGCAATATAAGCCAAAGCACTTGAGTTATTCTGGCTTTTATTTTGTTGCTTCTTAGTCCACACAGCTGGTATAAAATCAGAAAAGCAAAGAGAAATAATTGCATAATAAAGCCTGGAGTCTTAGGATTAGACGGCATTGCCTTTACTGCTCTGGTCACCTGTACAGTTCATTCCCAGACATCTCTGGAAGCACAGAAAAAGGTTACAGAGCAGCTTTTTTGGGGGGGAGGGGCAGCAGATTCTGTAAGCTCTACAGGTTGCTTACTTCCCTTCTGCCCACGAAGGGAACAAGAAAAAAAAATCCTTGGTTATAAGTGCTTTATTAAAAAAATAGTAATAATAATAATGGATAGCGACTTTCCTACATACAAAAGCAGTTATAGGTTGTATATATTACACAGAATTATTTATCATTCCTATTCCTTGGCTTTTCTCAAAATGGTTACCCCAATTTCCAGTGAGCAACGGTTAAATGGCTTAGCGATATAAGGAATGGTAAATAGATAGCACCATTTCACGTATTTGGTATTTGATTTCAGAGGATCTCGGGAAAGGGACGAGGATGGACCATAGAGCTTAGAAAGCGTCATTCAACTTTTCCACTTTTGCTTATTCTCCAGGAAACAGAGGAAAGTCTTTTCTGAAGAACAGCTGGCATAGCTGAAGGAAAACCACTAAGCTAGTTAAAAATCACAGAGGTTTTTGAGATCATCATCCCGCCTGTAGTGTTCCTTTCAACTAACTCAGCTTCCATGCTAGACTTGGCTGATCTAAGATATGCAAACATTTCCTTCCTTCCCAAGACTGAGGCCTAATTCAGGTTCTTTGCATCACCTCTGTCCTACAAGAAACTCGGGTGATCATACCAGATGGCTTTAGGTGGTGATAACAGTGGCAAAGAGCTTTGGGTTGCATCACTGAGGCAATGTACCTCATTCAATCCTCCACAACTTGGTTATCATCCCAAGCAGTTGAGAAGCTGGGCTCACCCACCCTTAACACACCATCTGCTTTCAGGTAGAAGTTCCTCCCCTTTCTGTATAGCATTTGGTCTCCATCATTTGGTTAAAAGGGCCATAATGCAGACATGGGCTAAGGCAAGTCCCAGGATACCAGACCATACTTAGCTGGAGGGGCCAGATGGAGGGTTCTCAAACTGGACTTGGCTTGAGGTTGACAGTGGAAAGCTTTGGAGGAGGGATCCACTTGTTTCCACAGCATAAAGATAGGGAGGAAAAAGCGGCACTCTCATTACATTGTTAGGAGTTAAGAGTTCTTAGGCACTTTTTTTAGGCTTTAGACATGGTGGCAGGTCAACAAACAAAAGCAAACAGTACTCTGTACATATATGTAAAAAGTGTTATAAATAGGCTTTTTAAACCATAGATACTATATACATCTCCAATGAATACAGTAATCCTTCTTTCAGCTCTCTTTCTTCCTTTTTTTTCCCTTAATATCTTTGTGGGTTTTGAAGGGGCAAGGGATTGGATGGGGTTGGTGGTTTGGGGGGGGGAGGGAGAAAGTGTTTGGTTTTTCATTTTCTATTTTGCCAACACCTCTTGTCCTGAGGGCTCTAAGTCTCAGTGACCTCCCTTGACATTTCACTCGCGTTTCCTCAAGATGACATAGATCACCCCGCTAAGGATAGCCAGCGGGAAAGCCACCCAGGATAGAATGTAGGCAAAGCCAAAGGAGACGTTGTCTGTGGAGGGATGCCACTCTGCATGCCTCACGGTGAAGATGGCCGCAGCACTCATCACGCACAGGCCTAATGCAGAAGAGAGAGAGAGAGAGAGAGAGAACATGAGCAACCAACCAAGTCCATGACTAAGAGACCAAAGAACAAGAAAGAAGATGCTTTGATTTAGGAAACTCCCTCTTTCCCTCAATTCCAACCCTTTGACTTCAAGAAATGGTAGGAAGTTGGCAGCTGTGTTTAAGGCATCATTATCTCTTGCGTTAAAAGCCCTCTTTTCAAAACATCCAAATTTTCTTTAGGGCCAACCCAATTGTCCCAGCAGTTACAGAAAACCCAGTGGTGTAATGTAGAGGATACTCTGTATTGTTCAGTTGAAAAAAAATAAAACCTTCATTTGCTCAACAGATAGATACTGCAGGTGCTCTTTTTAAGTTCAGGTTGTTACCTTTAAGTAGGGACCCCAATCCGGTTGGAGCTCTGCTCTGCAATCCCCAGCGCAGTAGTTAATCCTACCTTGTCATGACCAGTAAAGCCAAGCCTGACTTTCCTATTTTTCCATCCTGCTGCCTCCAATATCTAAGCTCCTGAGATCAACATTTAAGCTGCTCAAATCGGGCCCCTGTGTAGTAATGTCACTAAGGTCAGCTTTTTTGTATTGCCAGCTCAGCAACACCAGCTCGATGGGATTTTTCCCCCTTTTGCTTTTTCTGAAAGCCCAGCATCAGAGTTTGCCAGGACTACACAATGCCCCTTCTATTCATGGTCCAGAACAAGGCTTTTCCGTTGATCTCTGCAATTCCACAACCTGCTCTCTGGGCCACCAGTTATTTCTGTTCCTACAATGTGCCTCAGGACCACCTACACCTCAACGCAGTCATATTTGAGCCCTTCTTTCCCTCTACACTGCCCCCTTTGTTTGCAGAAAATGCATGAGTAGGAAGGTGTTGAATTCATGAACTGCTGATGTAGCTCCCATTCTCTGGGCCAGCAAGTGGACACCCACAAACAGAGCCCACATTCTGCAAGCAAAACCTATTGTCTCTCTGCTTGGGTGGAATGGAATAAAGCAGAGCAATGGCCATTTTATAAATCATCTACAGTCTTTAGAGAAGAGAGGCAGAGATTGTCTGTGGAAAGGGCAGCAGAGAGAGGATGTGTAACTTTAAGCAGAAATACTCAACTTCAAGTTTTGGCCTGTGTTGAGGGGGATGGGGAAAGGTGTTTCACTGGGCAGGTGGGTGTCGTATACGTTCTTGCTTGCAAAAGGTAGCACTTGGGATTATTTTCCTACAGTTCTCCTAGGAATATATGCTACGCAAAGGCTGCGGGCCTCTACTCCAGATCCATAGTGATACTGAAATTCACCTCTCATATTTCTCTAACTATTGCTGCAAAACTGGAAGCACATATTGACAGATGACTTCCATTTTATCAGCATGCTAGTCAGTCATCTTTCCACTGGCATTCTGTCCCCTTGCTCTTCCAACTGGGGCCCTTCTGATATCACAAATTAGCTTCTCTCATTCTGAATATCCTTGTATGGAAGCAATCAAATAAGGATTCTGGAGCTGTGCATATCTTTGTGCATAAGGTATGAGGCATAGATTTGAACTGAGGAACCCTCAAATAAAAGTCAAGGGACTTTTTAAAATTTGTTTTTTTGGTCTAAGACTTTCATCTTATTGGTTGCAAAGTTAAGAAGAGGGATTTCTTTCATCACATTTCTGCCAAGTTCTCCTACCTGGATTATTAAATTGCTAATGGAAAAAAATGAATGTTTAAAAAGAACAGAATTAATATTACTTATAATGTCAGCTGATCCAAACTCATAATTTAATACAGGAAGTCCCCAGTTAAGAACCAGCTCTGTTTCTAACCCTTTCACTCAAATTTGTGTAAGTCATAATTCATACTTACAAATGGGCTGCCTTTTATTAATATGGTGGACAATGTTGTCCTTCCTTCATTTGACAAATCACTGAAGCCACACAATGCTTTCAGGAACCATTGGACACTGCTGAAAATAGGCTGTATATTAAAAACTCAAAACTTCAGCAGTTTGTTGGCTTGAGGAAGGAGAATACCATCTGCCAGAATAATATGCAGCCTGTTCATATCTAGAGGCTGTCCTTACATTAGACAATATTAACTCAGGAACTGCCTGTGTTTGGATTCCAAAAGGGGAGGGGGGCATTGGGCTATGGTGGCTGGAGTTCCTTGAGGGTATTTGACACGTTTGTGGTGTTGTCTGGCTCTGCCATTTTGTTACTACTATATGCTCTTCCTTGCTCCCTTTTATTATATTTTGTTTTATTTTTTTTATTCCATAAGCTGCTCAGAGATGGAATTGGGTGGTCTCAAAGTCAAATAAAATTAAAAATACCATGCTCATAATTTGAGACTGTTATCTCAGTCATATAATTCCTTACCAAAGTCAAAGAAGCTATTGTCTCCTGATGCTTAATAGCATCAAGGCCTTTTTTTTTTTTGCATAAAGGTCACTTAATTTTACACATAGTAATTACAGAAGCAAATGTTCTAAAAAGTCAGGTGCTTAGTTCTGATCTTATTTCCATCCCCATTCTTCCACCAGACAGCTTATACATGCATATGTGCTCTTCAGATTATCTGAATCCACTTTGTTTCTTCTGGGAAAACACTGTATGTGGAGCAAAATCAGACTACTTCCTCTCAACATTCTGTTCCTTTCGGCACAGGGGTTGAATTACACAGCAACCACATCACCCCCAATCAACCATTGTACCATTGCTCTTCCTAGGCTGAGTCATAGAACAAAAGGTTGCTTTGGGGCAGAAGCTTTTCCAAATAAAATAGTAGATGGCTTGAAACCAGTGCTGCCTCACTGACTCCTCCCGGGGATGCTTTTCAGATATTCCACCCAAGAGAAACTGAGTTTCATTCCCTCGCATTAATCCTGTCTATGAAATTGCAAATAGGAAAAACATGGGTGAGGGCCAGTCTTAATCCTACTACAAAGAAACATGAACATTCTATAATTCCAGCAATGATTGCAAGGTATGGATAGAATGTTCACAAATGCACCATCATCTCCCTACATGATGGGGAATGCTACAAAGAAGCATCACCGGGAATTTTTAAAAACAATACATTTCCTACCCCTCCTTTTTTGGGGGGGAAGTAAATTTATCTAAGCCAAGGCAGCTCCCATTCTGGAGAAACAAACAAACAAACAAACCAATCTTTTTAAGGATAGAAACATGAAATGTTCAACTGTAGTTAGATTGGAGCACAAGGAGATGAAGATAGTCAACACAGAACTTGGATCCTGACACAAGGTGTACCAAGCAGCACATAACACTCTCAGCCAGATTCTACAACAAGCAAACTCATTGGCTAAATTGGCAACTTATGCTTGATAGTACTTCAAGGCTGAAAATGGAATATAATAAGCTAGGAAGTCTGCCCTGAAAAAAAGCCAATGTATGGGAGACACAGCCCAATGTATCTGTAAGGGATCAGAGTAGGGAAAACAACCATATAATATTCAACTCATTTTAATACAACAGGTTTAATTACTGGCCCAGAATATTGCAGGAAGGTACACTGGATAAATGTTGTTCCTTCTACTATGTAAGCAGGGTGACTTTATTCAGTTCACATGTTCTCCTAAACAGATGGTTATCAGTTTAGTCCAATTCAATTTTTTGTCCCTAGATCTATATTTATGTCTTAATACTGTATGATGAAACTGTATGATCTTCAAAGGAAATTAAACTGCATTTTTGGGAGGGACAGCATAATGGTTCTTGGTATTAAAAGACAAGGAAAGAAATAGCTATTTCAAGATTTCATTTTTTCTTAAAATTTAGCTTCGGCTGGCAATTTATTTCTATTTTTAATTGGCCAGTAAATATACTGTATATAAATTCCATAGCTGAACATTGTTCTGAAGACTGGTAAGCCTGTTGGTTTGATTCCTATTTTAAATAGTTCTCAAATTAATTCATTTGAATGTCCATTTCAACAGAGACACTGTTGAATTTTCTTATTAGGTTTTATGCAAGATGTTTTGGCAAGGGTGCAAACAGAGGCAGGAGGAATAAAAATCTGTAAGATACTGGTAACTCCAAGCACATGTTTAGTTTCATGGATCTACAAACGCTCTGAAAACCTATTACTATAAGATACCGAGATAGGATGAGCCACTTACAATGGAGCAAAAACTACTGTTTTCTTTCACAATACAAAATTCTGAAAAAGATGATACAAGAAAAATTTCTATCTTGTTTTTGTTGTTATCATCCCAAATTAATTCACTGCAGGATTTTTTTTTCAGTGAAAATTATAGATTTAAATTTATCACACTAGTCCAGTATACATTGGTAGACAGGTGTTTAGGTCCAATCTAACTGCCATATACCAGCACCAAAATATTCAAATAGAAATGCTAAAGGAGAATATTAACTATTGAATCTCTATGTCTATTATCCATATCTGATTAGCAATTGAAGTTGAAATCTTATATTTTTATGTGGAAGAAATCCTCTTCAATTAAGTGCATATTTCAAAGTGGATACACAAGGGTGTTTTGTTAACAAGCTACTGAAATTGGCTCAAGATGATGGATGGAACTTGCATCCATGTAATGCAACCTATTTGGAGAACACCAAGTTATAAGAGGCTGCAAGAGACTCCTGCTTGAGTGGAGTCATCCTGCTTTCTATTATCAGCCATGGCTTTCTTCCCTTTGCAAGCATTCCAAAGCACACATTTTTGTCCCCTCTACTTACCAGCAAGGATCTGGAAAATACCAGTAAGGTAGAAACGTCCACCTTTAGTGAGTGTGAAGAGCTGGCAGAAGAACAGGAATAAAGACTTAACACTGAAGATGACAGAAAGTATCATCAAAGCTTGAACAGATTGCAGCCATTCTGGAAAGGAAAAGAGGAGAAAAGAGTTAGGACAATATTGATCTGGTTTTATTTCTACTGGTGTATAAACTCAGGAAATTACAGCAACATTTCCAGCTCTTCTAGCTGTAGAATTCAACCAACCATAAAAATAAATTAAGATTACCTGCTTTCTGCCAAATGTTTGGAATTTACTTTTAGACTTATTCCTTGGGTTTTGGGTGTTTTGTTTTGTTTTTTTTTTGCATTGTTTAGATAAGCAATGATCTGAAAATATAGCATATTTTGTTTGCAAAATTATAGACATCTGATTAAAAAGATAAGAGTTTGCAAAGCTCAGGTATATAAGATATATTAAGAAGTGACTTTTGACTTCTAGTTGGAATGGACAGGAGAAATGGGGATTTTGTGTCCAATACCCCAGCAAGATTCTTGTTTGGGGAAGGTGGGATTAGGAGCATAAATCTCTCCATATGAAAGAGACATATCAAGTCTTCCTAGGCATCGTTGCTGAAAGTGCTTGTAAATCCAGTCCTGAACGTACAGTGAGGATCACTGGCATAGAGATACGCATGATACCTGACCTCCGGGCTTTCCGACGAGCCCTGAAAACACATTTATTTCATCTAGCCGGCCTGGCTTGACCCTATTGTTTTGGTTTTAAATTATAAATTGGTTTTAACTTGGTTGTTTTAAATTGTGGGCCAAAACTATTTAATTATTTTAAATTGTTTTTTAATTTTGCATGCTCTATTTTATTTTGGCTGTTCACCGCCCTGAGTCCAGCTGGAGAAGGGCGGTATACAAATTAAATAAATAAATAAATAAATAAATATTGATGTCACACCCTTATCGTTGCTATCAACCAGCAGCAAGAGTTGTCTCTGCTAAGATATAGGCCACATCACTGATGAAATGTTAGGAAGAAGTACCGACCCAAACGATGGCAGCGGGAAAACAAGGGTATGCAGGAAGGCTGCAGAAGGCTATTATCAAGGCTGGGATGTCAACAGGTGACTAACATTGGAAACAACTAAATCAGTTATTTATTTATTTATTTATTGGTTCAATTTATATACCGCCCTTCTCCGGAGACTCAGGGTGGCTTACAATGCATTAAGCAATAACTTTATAATTAATAGTTATAATTAATACTCCTGTCCTCTTTTTGACCTTTACAGGAGGCATTGGACATTGCTGTCAAGAGGACAATAAATTTACACTATAAACTCACCCAAAGCCACCCTGGATATTTGAGTCAGAGGCTATTTGTGAGCCTCGTGGGTGGCTAAGTGGCCTTCCCAAACAAACACTATAAAATGCCACAACTGTGCTGTTTTGATGCAGGAATATTTTTAAAAAGTCTTTATGTAAAGCAGGGTTTACTCTGACTGGTCTAAAAAGAGGAGAATAGAATTAGCTCAACTCCATGGACCACTTCGACCTATTTAAAGCTATGTGGAAATTAGCAGTTCCTAACAAAAGGATCACTGGATTTGCACAAGCTACATTTTTTGTGAATTCATTCTTGCCTTTATTTATATGGTAAAACAAGACAAAGGGAAAAATAACCAAAGGAATAAAATAAAGCAGTACAATAGCCTTTTTAGCTCTTACTATTATTAAGCCCAGAAAATTTTAAAAAGGACAAAACAATGATCTGGATTCATGCACATTCTCTGTAATAAACCCCATCAGGGATTTTCCATTTCTCCCCCCTCCCCCCCAAAAAAACGAAATAGAAAAAAGACCCTTTAAAAATAGGATGAACCTTCTCATAGTTGAGGAGCATATGACAGGCACATACTTACTTATTTATTTTTACCTAGGGCATCCAGAATTTCTTTGTTCTAGTCCAGGGTTCTGTGTTCAAACTTGGCAACTTTAAAATGTATGAACTTCACTTCCTAAAATTCCCCAGCAAGTCCACACATCTTAAAATTGCCAAGTTTAGAAAACATCGGACTAATCCCAATAGATTTCCATACCATATGCACATCAACTTTTTGTTTGATTGCTTTTTAACAAGACAAGGATTTGGTACAATCTTTATCTAATGCTGTATCATTCAGTCAACCCACTGCAAATGTCATGCATTGTACTTGTGTCATGATGCACAAAGGATAAACTTAATACATGCAAAGATATAACATGTCAATCATTTTGACACCATTCAGGTTTGTTACAGATGCCACTACCAGTTGCACCTTGCTCTTTTTTATCCGGAAACTCAGATGTAGAAATCAACTTTCACAAGTGCAACTGTTTACTTTATGAACTAAAAATAATTTAAAATCCCAACTTAAAATCTAGGTGTCCAGATTAGCCCGGAGTTCCAGAAATGTGGTGAGACGCCCACACAGAACACTACAGTATCCAAGAACTACATATTACTATACATTCCAGCAAGGCTTGGTCAGCCTTTGAAAGCATTTATTCCACCTTAGCACTTTTCATATACCTTGATACCTCAATTCTACCCAATTCATAGGAAATCTACCTGTTGTTGCTTTGGGAACCACGTTTTGATGTGTCTTGTAACTCTAGATAGTGTTTTTCATAAATTGCACAAACTACATTCTTCTAGGACTGCCATTGCAAAAAGCTATGACTGTTGTATGTGGTATATCAGCAGAGTCCAATTAGGTATTTTCACATTTTTGACATGGGGACCCCAAAAGGTTCTCCATTATTGTTCTATAAGAAAACTCTATGCCTCTAGGATCTACTTTGACCCAGTCATGTATAATGCATTTTTCATACATAGTCATTCACCCAAATAAACTGTATAAAATACATAACAGTGGACATATGCTTGAACTATTTTACATCTGTGCCCTTTTGGCTGGTTAAGTGACTGGGAGGGGTCACCTCTTGGATGACCTCTGGTCAAAGAAGGATGGGAGTAGTTCATCCATCCTTGCTCTTCTTGGCCTGTCAGCAGCCTTTGATATCATCAATCATGGAATCTTGGTGATCCGATGGTTTGGAGTGAAGTATCATCAATATGTCAAAACCCAGCTTTATAGTTCCACCATAGGCTTGAATGATACTGTGGATGTCCTGTCCAGGGGCCTGGATAGGATGCAATGGCTTTGGGTCTTTAGGCATTCTGATGATAAAGTTCTTCTACCTCTGATCCTGAATGGAATGGCACTGTCCTAGATCGACAAGGTACACAATCTGGGGGTCCTTCTGGACTCACAGCTTCTGCTAGAAGAGAAGGTGGCAGCCATGGCTAGGAGGGCCTTTGCATACTTCCAGGTTGTGCACCAGTTGCACCCATTCCTAGTCTGGGAGGCTTTGCTCACAATTATTCATGGCCTCCTGACCTCTTGGTCTGTATTACTGCAACACAGTCTACATTAGGCTGCCCTGAAAATTTTTAGAAGCTTCAATTAGTGCAAAATGCAGCTGCACTGGGTAGTAAATTTGACACATGTAAAACCACTACTGTGTGAGCTGCATTGCTTGCCAGCATGTTCCTGGGTGCAATTCAGGGTTCTGGTTAAAGCTTCTGATGGCTTGGGACCAAATTACCTGAGAAACCATCTTCTCCCAGTTTTCTACCTATCCAATTTGGTCCATCAGATTGGGCAAATGACAAATCACATCAGTTCAGAGATGTCAGCTGCAGGGACTAGGAGATAAGCCTTTTCTTCTTAACTCCCTCTGGAACTTCTCTTTTCAGAAATAAGAATGATTCTGACCCTGATAGCTTTTCGTAAATCCATGAAGACCTGGCTTTGGGGCCAGATCAAGTATTTTAAGGGTCCTGTTTATTTGGATATATCAACATGTATGGCAATAGTTCTACTCAACAACCATATGTATTTATTCTGAACTGTTCTAATTGTTTTATTGTTCATTTTTATGATATATTTCACTCACCAGTTGAGATGGGTGGCTATAGAAATTAAATAAATAAAAAGTATTTATTATCCCTACAGCATAGCATTGTATAATATCTGACACAATGAGCTAGACTTATTTTACTGGCATTAATACATTGGCACGTATTAATAATTCATTAATTATTGTGGTTATAAATGGCTAACATATTCTAACTATGATTATGCCTAAATAGAATTCTTGTTACCTAAAAAATGGCTATCTTTAATTATTTGTAAAAAAATCTTTTTATGTCCAGTTATCTCTACAACCTCTTTTTTAAAGGGCTGCCCAATCTTCTTGTGCTCTTCAATCAAAGCTTTGTTTACAGGCTAAAAATAAACATTTTTTACCCGTCATTCTATATTCTCATTTGACATCTAGAAATATTAAAATGAAAAGCAAAGAGACATCCATATTGTAGATCAGTGTTGAATAAGAATAAATCTTTTGTTAGTGATGCTCTTCCCCTTATTTCCAAAACCCACCAACATTCCTATCCTATCATGTTCAACAGACTAAACCAGGGGTTCCCAAACTTGGCAGCTTTAAGACTTGTGGACTTCGACTCCCAGAATTCTCCAGCCAGC
>WNWU01000040.1:10760811-10787844 GCA_012654045.1 Ptyas mucosa
GCTGGCTGGAGAATTCTGGGAGTCGAAGTCCACAAGTCTTAAAGCTGCCAAGTTTGGGAACCCCTGGACTAAACTATAGTAATTAGTTAACAAAACTAATTTTCCAGAAAGTTGGTCCATACAGACACAGAGGATCATGATGACCAAAATTAGAGAGATGATATTGCTTAAGAATTTCAGCTCAATCTCATACTTTTTTTTTTTCAGAAGTAAAGACCAGCTGTGTTTCTGGTGTCCAGATTAAATCTCAATTCCCACACATACAGTATATCACATGACTCAAGATACTTCAGCGGGATGTCCATCAGAGTATCCTGCCTATTAGAGTTTATGTTGAAACCAATGAAAGCAAATTCCAAACATGACTAAAGGGCAAACTATGAAGATGAAGAATGTTCTAAGCAGCTTTCATATAAGGAATTTGGAAGTAGTGTTTTTCCTGTTCCATGTCCAGTTTCTCTTCTTGCGCAATAGGATCTCAAGTATCGCAATGGGTATCTCTTTGGGGAAAAATAAAATATTTGCTTTATGGGTAGTCCTTGATTAGAGGCTGATGTGGTATGAAGGTGTCTGTGAGAGAGAGAGATCAGGGAGGTTTCTTGAGAAGATGAAAAAGCTCTGAAATGCAACACCAGGAGAAAGCTATGAAAAATGTTACATTTCGTAGTGGGAATTATTTTTCCATGATATGATCCCACATAACAGAGAGTTATGTATGGGTGGGAAGATTTTTATGGGTTACCCCTGCAACCAACAGCTTTTAGTTTGCCTGCAGACTTTTTTTAAAAAAAATTTATTTATATGCCGCCCTTCTCCGGAGACTCAATGCGTTAAGCAATAGCCTTCATACTTTTGTATATTTTTATACAAAGTCAGCTTATTGCCCCCACAACCAGGTCCTCATTTTACCCACCTTAGAAAGGATGGAAGGCTGAGTCAACCTTGAGCCTGGTGAGAATTGAACTCGCAGTAATTGTAGGCAGCTGATGTTAAATGCTGCCTTAGTAGGAGGCATTAGCCTCCTACGCCACTCAGGCTCTTTGCCTGAGACTTATGCAGACTTTGCCTGAGACTTTGCAGACTTATGCAACTTGTCCCCATCCTAGGACCGCAAGTGAATCCCACAGGAGATAAACTAAGCAGAAAAGTTCTTGCTATTGATTTACATAAATACAAGAATTGTGCCTATTTTAAAGGAGAAGCTAAATGGAATGCATTGAGAGAGGCACTCCACTGGATGCCAAACACTTGAAAGGGTTTTAGTATCTTCTTTTCTAAAATAACTCATTGCTGTTGTGGGTAAATGAAAGTACACGTTGTACGTGTTACTTCAGGCTCTTCAACAAATGAGCTCCTAAGAATGTAACTCTTAGCGATTAAGAGTTGTTAAAATGTCACTGGAGTAATACATTAAAAAAAAAACATTTTCTGTATCTGGTAATTTCCTGATATGTTGAATTCTCATAATTACCAACCAGTGTATCTTCTAAGCATTTGGCTATGGATTACAGAGGCTAAAGTCCATATTTGAAGAATGCTAATTTGCAAGATGCTAATTCTAACAGATTTGCTCTTTTCCCACTTAAAAATGACAAGAATGGAGGGGAACATCTATATTAATGCATAGATTTAGCATGCAGTAGGTTATAATTTTATTTCTTAACAATTATACAATAAAGATGGGAAACTGCTGAAACGTCTCAAAACTCTAGCTGGCATGGAAATGATCATTGGCCAAACTCGACACAAGACTCAGTTTAATGTAGCATTATATATGGAAATTGCATCTACAATAATAAACAATTCCACCAATTTTATTGAACAACTAAGGTAACATCACTTGAAACATACGCTTGAAATGAATTAGTCATCTAATTCAACACTGAGCATGTGTCAGGCTTATGGGTCCTTGTTTTGTTTAGATCCCAGAGGCCTATTTGAAACACACAAAACCAACGGCTGAAGAGAAAGTCATAGAGTAACTCATAAGCATTGCCAAATTATTGCCTATTATTGTGCCATCTGCCCATGCAATAAAAGAACTACAGATCAGAGGTTGTGAAACTAAAGTCAACACTATACATACTGCAGAACTGCACAAAAACTTAGAAAAAAGGTGTCTGGTTTGTACAGAATGTTAGGCTTAGCATTTTTATACTACTGGGAATCAATAATCAGGAACTCTTAAGAGATGCATTGCATATCACAGGCAGATTGATTAATACACACCTAATTTTGACCCACCCGGATCTATTTATTTTATATTTTATGCATGTAAACTCTTAACTTCAATATTACTTTTGCCAGTCCCCATTCCTTTAAAAATGGTTTGAAGGTGCTCTACAACCATTTTCTTTTCTCTTGCCTTAGAACCCTGAAAATCAGGGTTAAAAATTAAAAATCACTCTTATGTGCAGTAACAAAAAAATATAACTAAAATCATTCTTCATAAAAAAGTAAAAGAACAGTGCTTGCACTTTCTCATCTTCATCTGTAGCTTAAGATATGTTCTTGGTTTGCTCATGTGCAGAAAGATCCCAGAGGGGTCCAATGAAGTAGCTGAAAAGATATCAAGCCATCTTTTTCCTTTGGAAGGCCTTTAAGCGAGGAATTGACTTAAGATAAGAATACTTGCAAACATGAAAATAAACTGTCTACTAATTCTACAGAACTGAAGAATTAAAAAAAGAAAAAAAATCAGCTGTAGTAATTATAGCAGTGTGACAAATCATGTGATCCATGACAAAATAAAGGAAACTTTTCTACCAATCTGGAATGGGAGAAGACATAACATCTACATAAAAGAACTATATCAAAAGACACACTGATAAGATCAAACAAAATGTAGTTGAAATATTTAAATATGCACGTTAATGGCAATTTTTACAGTCTTTCTTTCTAGTTACTTGTTTCCAGTTGAAAATAATTTTGCTAAATTATTCAGAATGGGTTGAGATGGCAGAGTTTGATTAGGACTATTTCTTAATTGTAAATCGAAATGTGTATTTAAGACTACAGTCCTTCCTCTCCCCCCCCCATTTATGAAATACCCTTATTATTAATTTGCAGCCCGTCAGGTCCTCCAAGCTGAAAATAAGAAAAAAAAATAGGTGTTTTTCTCAAATTACTGTCAATTTAGAGAAATCCCGCTAAAGAAAGAGTTTTCGATCATCAGATCACCTGTATTGGATCACAGAAGTTCAACAGTATTTCCTGCAAAGGCTGATCGTGTGCCAATGGAAAATCTATAAAGCAGGACAGCCTCTTGTTTGCATGGCATGATGACTGGCATCTGAAAACAGACTGTTTGCTTTTCACTGAACTTATTTGTACTTTTTTTAAACTTATGAAACATCAATTTTTTAAAATTCCAGGACAGAATTGTACACTGTCTTTTCCAGGTGTGTATCACATCCCTTACTTCTCTAAAGGCACCATAGAAATGATCTACACCTTCTCCCCCTTGTGATTTCCTAAAGCATGTGACTTTTTATAGCATACACACTTATCCATCTATCCGCCATAAATCTCAATCTTCCTTCCTGATCAATCACAATAAAAGATTTCTCTGAATTTGTATATTTTGTGGGCCATTTTAAAGTCTTCTTTTCCACTTCTAATGTACACAATTAAAGTAAAATAGAAAAATTTCAAAATATGAGAAAGAAGATTACCGGAAACTGAAAATATCTAATATGGAGAAATAATTAGAGATTTGTCAAGTGACGGCAGGAGGCTGACCTTGTCTGGACTCCCAAGCAAACCAAGGCTAGGTTTGGTTATGACTTGAATGAGAATTTCAGGGCTGTAGACTAGAGTGGGAAGTAGGGAAGAAAAAAAACATCCCAAAAGGAGGCAATGGGCAAACCACATTTATGCTGCTGCCAAAAGTCAATGCACATTCACAAAAGTCACTAGGAGTTAAGCCTAATTCATGGGTTCATTACTTACTTTCTATATTAAGAGGGAAGGGAGGAGACAGAGAAAACAGATCAGTTCATACATGGTATTTATACCACCTTCTTCAGCTTCCAAAAACACATAATATGGCCTTCTGCATATCTTATACACCGACCCAAAATCATCAGATAAAAGTCAGACAAACCAACATGTACAATCTACAGTCTGTGAAAAGCATGCCACCACCCACCTCCCTGCTGAATTTCTGACTTTTTTTTTAGTATTTTTGCTTCCAAACAGATTAATGGGGGGAGGGGGGAAGCCAGTACTTTGTAAAGGTTATGACAGGACTGACTTAAACCCCACTGGAACTTGAGCCAAGCACTTCATGTAGAAAGCTTGAAAATGTGAAGAATTGAAACAGTTTGGTATGAAGAAATAAGCCGAAATACCCACCATGTGTGCGAGAAATGGGTCAATTACAGAAAGCACTTGGTTATAGGTATTGCGACTCAAGGTGGTGAAATAGTTTCCTGAATCGAAAGGGGAAATTCCTTTCCTGCATTGTATGTTTAAATGAAATAAATGAAACAGGTGCCAAACTTAACGATATTATATTCTCGATAAACTAGCATGCCTTACCATTCTCTACTTGTGCAAAGTAGACTAGTGCCACAGAGGTGAATGAGAGCGGATGCTGAACAGCGTAAATATGGAACTTTCCTGCTTAGATCCACATTTTCAGCATGAGGGCTTTTGCTCCTTTGTTGTTTTAGTTTTATGAGTTACAAAGAAACAAAAACACGATTCTTTCTCAACACTTATGCAATGAAACAGAAGTGTTATCTTGTTCCATTTATCACCATGGAGTAGCAGGCTCCAAATTGTCACCCATGTTGAAGACATTACTGCTGGAAAGTAAAAAGCCATTTTTTTTCACGAGAAGGAGGAAAAAAAGAATGACAAAGAATGCATTTTGATGTTTTTCCTTCTCAACTATGCTACAATGTATACCTATGAATGCAAATAATCTTAGCTTACAAAATTCAATAGGAGAGATACTGCTGCCACACATCTACATGGTCCATTCGCTTAATCAATTTTCTGCTAACAGCCTTTCTAAATGAGGTGCTTCCTAACATCTTGGTCTGTAGCTCCCATCCTCCTCTGTCCTCATGATTTGCAAACAATACTGTCCACTTTGTGAGGGTGTTATATTTAGAAATGCTATCTCCCTAGAAATGACAAATATTCCAAGAAGAAGGGGATCTGGAGGAGAAGCTTGGCATTTCGACATCTTCCTCAAAGTTTTCTCTAACCGTTCCTTAAGAAACTGCAAAATCACTCACTGAAGTCTTGTGGTTGCAATAGTCCTTTTTAAAGATTATATTATTGTATTTATTTGTTGTATACTTTTAAGAAGGAGCAATACAAAACATACAAGCAACCAATCAGTGATAATAACTGTAATATTTTATAAGCCTGGCAATTTTGTTTTATTATTTTTGTTCCTGGCTTGCAGAATTTAACTGAAATTTAAACTGAATTTTTTTGTGACATGTACCTCCCAAAATGGGGGGAAATTCTGCTCGTTTTTTGTTTGGAGTGGCTTTATTTAAAATGTTTTGAGACTGCCTTTTAGAGTAGATAATATTTTCAAAGGAAACAATAGTAAAACAGAAGTAAATAGTAAGCATCAGAATAAAAGCAGGTGACAATAATTAAAAAGCCCTTCTAGCTCTTAAAGAAAAAAAAAAAACACCCACACCACAAAGCCACTTCTGTCAAAAGAATGCACGGAGATTAAGTAGATCCAGAGAAGACGCTAAAAACTGTAATGACAGCATTTTAAAAACTTAATTTGTTTTTTTTAAACAAAACCCTGCCACTTAAATATAATTGCATAATCACAATACACTTATCTGTTGAAAACTACCTATGCAACTTTTTTAGAACCCTTCCAACATGACAAAGACTAAAGATTTGATACACACTGGAGAGTGGCCTTGGACAGTGATGGAATAAGAGGGGAAACACTAGTTAATGCTGATGCAGCTAAGGAAAATTTAAGTCTGTTTCACTCATGCCCAGCAGATAAGAGGAAGGCAATATCATGGCTATAGTGCAAAAAGATAAATCGCATGATTGCTAGATGCAAGGATGACATGGCAATAAACTAAATCTACCCTTGCTGGATCAAATTCACCTTAGCTCTAGGCAGCTACAAGTATCTAATATCACTACTAGCTGCAATGGGTTCCAGTGTGTTTCCAGGTGCAATTCAAAGTGCTGGATGTCACCTTTAAAGCTTTTTAAGGCTTGGGAATGGTCTACTTGAGGGACTGTCTCTCCCCAGTTGTTTCTACTCAACTGAACTGATCAAGCAGGATGGATGTACTTTGGGTCTTGTCAGCTAAGGAATGCTGGTTGGCGAGGCCTAGAAAATATGCCTTTTCTGCCATGGCACCTGTTCCGTGGAACATTCTCCCTCCAGAAATCAGGCAGTGACCCTGCTGGCTTTTTGTAAGTCCTTAAAGACATGATTCTGCTTGCAGACTTGGAGCATTGAGGGTGTTCAAGAACCTTTTCCTCGGTTATTTTTTTAACGATTATATTATATGATTTTTCTGAAACTATGAATTTTAATTTTGTATTATTGTAATTTATTGTTGTTTTTAATTTTGTTTGCCATCTAGAGGCACTTGTTGAAATTGGTGGTCAAACAAATTGAAAAAAAAATCTGGTGGCCACTGATGACTTCATTTCTTCATGAATTTGATTCACCATCCTTTAAAATTGCCTGGGCCGGTGATCATCATCTCATTGGAAACAATAAGCTGCTTAATTTACTTGTGCTTTTGATTTATTTAGTTTTTATTTCATTCCTCCTTCTATATAAACATCTAAACTAAACAATTAGTTTCCCCCACCCATCTCTTCCCTGCAAAACTCCAGCTAAGCAGAGGAAGACAGGGCAGCCAGAATTGGATTCTAGAGCTCTTCTTGCAGCAATGACCACACAACAAGTAGCAATTCAACAGAAGATGTCCCACAGAGAAAGATCCAGTAACTCCACCAGCACTATCAGTACCGGGTAGAAAGCAGAGGCTTCTTATGAATATGGAAAAAATGAATGACTGGTCTACACATTAGTAGGGCACTCCAGAGAACAGACTGAGTCAAGAACAAGTAATGTGAATAGACTAAGGCAGTGATGGCTAACCTTTTTGCCATCGCGTGCCAAAAGCGGGAGGAGCGCGGTGGGGTCACATGCACGCGTGCCCACATCCATAATTCTATGCGCTCTGCCCCACCACGTGCTCCCCCCACTTTTGGCATGCGATGGCACGGTGGGCCCGGTAGGCCCATTTTTTGCTCTCCCCAGGCTCCAGAGCTTTTCTAGGAGCCTGAGGAGGGCAAAAATGGCCTTCCCCACATCCCCAGAGGCCCTCTGGAGGTGGGAAACAGTGTGTTTCCTGACTTCTGGTGGGCCCAGAAGGCCCGGAAATCAGCTGGTTGGCGCACACATGCATGCTGGAGCTGAGCTCGCATGCCCACCGATATGGCTTCGTGTGCCACCTGTGGCACCCGTGCCATAGGTTCGCCATCACAGGACTAAGGTGTAAAAGAACAATACAAGTCAAGATCTTTTTAAACTATATGCTGACCAGAGTCACCGCAAGTGGGACAGCCTATAAATTTGATTTACAAGTGAACAAAGAAATATGCAGCATCATAAATAGTTGCATCTCCAATGATTTCTGTACTAGGAAAACCGTCACCATCTCAATTTCTACATATATGGCTCCTACTACATGCACAGAAGCAATAGGAAAATTGGCAACTTTCAAGGTCTTTCAGAAATAAGACTACATTTTTCAAAGATCAGAACTTTCTTTCATTCCATGAAAAACAAGCCCTGTTGTATATCAAGGATGCAATAGTGAGAAAAGAGGAGGGGAACAGAAGGACAAATTTCATTTCAATATTGGCCATTCTTGGATCCAGTTGTATTAGGCAACTTTGATCCAATCTCCAACCTTCCTTTTTTGGCTTGCAGCTTCAGAGTGCCCTGAATGAAGTGGATTATCTGCATCCTTTTCAGTCTGGGTTCAGGCTGGAATAGAGCACTAAAAGAAAATTGATCGTTCTGGCTGATGAGCCTTGGAGGGTTCAAGATGGGGTACTGCAACTCTCCTACTTCTCTCAGCAGTTTCTATATCACCATCCATTGTATCCTCCTGGACCAGCTCCAGAGGTTGAGAGTGGGAAGCACCATTTTGTGGTGGTTCTCCTTTCTCTAGTTGGTGTTGGTAGGCAAGAAGAAATTGAACTCTAGTCTCCTGCAACGTGGGTTGCATAAGAACTTGTGTCCCATTCCTCTTTAACCCCTTCATGAGACCGCTGGGTATGGTCATCCAGTGGCATAGGGTGTAGTTTTCTATGCTCACCAGTGCAGGTGAAGCTGATCTAGGTTCCGCCCAGGGGTCTGGTGAGTTTTTATCTTTGATTCTGGATGGGGTTGCATTCTTTTGTGCTGAGTTGGTACCCAGTTTGGGAGTGCTCCTGAATTCATGGCTTCTGCTTGATTGATAGGTGGAAGCTCTGGTTGGTGGAGGGGGTGGGGCTTGCACAGATTCATCTGTTGTACCAAATGCACCCTTTTCTGGACCAGGAAGCCTTGCTCATGGTCACTCATGCCTTAATTACTTCCCCTTTGGATTACTGCAATGCGCTTTACATGGAGCTGCCTTTGAAGACCACTCGGAAGTTCCAGCTGGTCCTGAATGCAACAGCACACACAATATTGGGTGTTCACAGGTTCATCCATGTTATACCTCTATTATGCAAGCTGTACTGGCTCTCGGTTTCCTCTTGCATGCAATTCAAGGTGTTGGTTATCACCTTTAAATCCCTACAAGGCACAGGCTAACACTACATGGTTATTTGCAGGACTGCATTTCTGCTTATCCCACTGGATCAGATAAGATAGGCATGCTCCAGAGCTCTTCCCTGAAATCCTGCCACTTAGTGGGACTTTGGAAGCATGACCTTTCCTTGGTTGCTCCTGCTCTATGGAACATCCCCTCCCCAAGATATTCAGAAGTCTCCCACCAATTTTAGCCTTTTGGAAGACCATAAAGACCTGGTTGTTTATCAAAAAGCTAAGGTGGGCAGGGTGGGGAGGGACAGGATGAATGGGATGAGCATAATTGGAGCATGCTGTGAGATATCCTAAGGGGATGATTGGAGCACAGGGTTTGCTGTGATCATTTTACCATTTGATTCTTTTATAGTTACTGTACTGGTTTTATAGTTGTTATGAGTTTCTCAGTTGTTAAAGATGGGCAGTCAAATAAATCTTTTAAATAAATAAATAAGATACGTCATCTGAAAAATGGTATCTGGCCTTGACCATGAGCTCATTATTCCAGGCATCCTTTGACTTTATGCCACTACTTTCAATGGTGCTGCTTCAACAGAAAAACTAACCAGTAATCCTTTGATATACAAGTGGGACACCGTCCTAAATTCCTGAGATAAGTCTTAATGAAGAATGCCTGGCAAGGCAAGCTGAAACTATGATGAGTGCAACATTTGAGCTGACAATTGTAATAAATTTGTTTATTTATTTATTTATTTGCCAGCCATCTCGTGGCTCAGGCAACTCTTGGGTGTCAAATAACTGACCACTTAAACTGAAGAATGAATTTCAGTGGTAAAAATGTACCGAAATCAAACAGACATGTTCCAGACAAGATGATACTGCTAGATGACATTGTAAAAAAAAAAAAAAAGTCTGAATGCAAAAGTTATATTTTTTTTGCCAATGTAAAAATGGGTGCCAAAATAATAAACAAATAAATATACATAAATGCTACTGTAGTGTCTGATTATTCAGGAAATAACCACATCTTTGCCACTGTTACTGAACAAAACATTTCAGCAGATGGCAACATCTAGCAGAGAATGTGAGAGCTGTAACTGGATATCTTGAAGGAACTCAACTTGATTGAGACTTTTCTTTAAACACTGAGCATATAATATAATATGAATATCTGAATTAGATTTAGAATTTATATTACATATACTGCTCTGACAAATTTAAGGTACTGTTACCTTAAATTCTTTCACCATCTTTGAGAGCCATCATTTCTAAGAAGGATGGCCACAATCAAACACTCCATTTGTACAAAAGAAAAAAAAAGAAAAAAAAGAAAAAAAAGAAAACAGCATTATTTAAGAGGAAAATTGGTGAATTATGCTATGTAAATGTAAAGGAGGTATTAATCATATACTCTGTTATATGGCTAGTAATTCAAGCAGGCATATATCTGCAAAGATATTAATTCTAGAGCTAGCTTGCTGTGGTGGTTAAGACACTAAAGATTAAAACAGGTAGAAAATGAAAGCTCAGGCTCAAAGCCTGGGAGATTTGGAGCTAGTCGTTCTCTCAACCCTGAGTAGGAGGCAATATGACAAACCACGGAAAAATCTTGCCAAGAAAACTGCAGAACCTAATCCAAGCAGTCACCAGAAGTCAATACTGACTAAAGACACATGCATGCATGTACCCTCCCACATCATTCTACTAAGCTCCTGAGCAAACCTTGCCAATTAAAATAAGATGTAGTTGAGGAAAGTATGGTGACACATTTCCTGTACCTCGCAGTGACATTATTCAGGTGGTATTAATATTCACGGAGCTATTGAACAGCATCAGCACCCAATTCAACTGTATGAATTTTACAAGTAAGGGCCATTTTTAAAAAGGGATTTCATTTCCTTTCTGCCTCTGTAAACACAGACAATGGCTTTAAAAGGTTTGATTTTTGATGGCAGCAAATAAAATTAAAAATTAGCATTTTATTTGAAAAGCAGATAAGACAATCAAAGATACAGTCCTTAGTTTTTCAGCAAAAATCTGAGTGACCAGGTCTATTGCACGAAGGCTTACAGAAAAGAACCCAAAGAAATTTCAAAGTTTCCAAACTGAACTACATACACGGCTATAGCCATTGGACAGCTTCTCTTCAAAAACTAGAAGCAAACGTCTATAATTGAGGACATCTAAAGGATTAATCATGGCATCCATTTACAATGCATAAAATCTTTCTTTACAGATCCATAGAAGAAATAGAAATCTTCAGGTAGGAATATCTATTACCTGCTGTCAGCTAGAAACATAATTTATATTCAGAATAAGGATAAGGAGGCCTATAACAAAGAAGGTCTGGATGGACTACCTTGGTATGTATTTGCCTAGATGTAGAAAATATGTTGCTTAGCTACATCTCCCAGCAGCCCCAAACCAATAGGGAAAGATGTAAAGAATTTAGTTCAGCAACACATGGAACCACACAAGTTTCCCATTCTTGGTATGTAAGGTTTGGCAGTGAGTGTACTGGGAGGAGGCACAGGAGCCAAAAGGAGGGGTTGTAAGAACACGGCATTGCACATGGCTCCCTCTTTCTTGTCTCAATCCATTCTATCCCCAGAGGTAAATAATACAAGTATCCAAAATAAAAATGCAAATATTTCCTGGTGGTTGTCCTTTGGGACATGTCCTGCACATTTGCAAAATATTGAATATTCTCCCTTGTGTAGGTTTCTGTTACTAAGAGCAAAACATTCTTTCATCTTTCTCAGCTGTGCAAACAGTATTTCCCCTCCCCTCAATTTGGAGGGCTCGTTAAATATAAATAGGTTGGAGGGCTCATTTAATATACTGTAAATAGGTTTTATTTGAAATTAAAAGGTGCCCACTACACCAATGACTTCAAAATCCATAGTCCTGCATACATTTAAGCTGCACAAAAACGAATGTTACCAAATGCTGATTAGAAACTTTCAGATTTAGCATGTAAAACCACTACACTGTTACACAGTTGTGTCCAGGTATTTGCATACTCATCTCCTACTATTAGGGGATAACTGAGCATCTTTTCAATTCACTCCAGAGAGGGGCACTGATCACTGCTGCTTCCAGTGAACATTGAAGCTGAACTGGGAACATTACAGAATATCCCAACCTTACCAGACAAAAGATTGATTATGGAATAAATAATTTGGAATATGTAGAAACACACACTTGCCAGTTGTCTACAACTCATTGAATCAGGCTGTCTGAATGAGTTGGAAACAGATGCTGTGTTTGTAGGCCTGCATGTTCTGAACCACTGAGTTGAAAGCATTAGAGAGCCTATCAGCTATTCATTTTACCTGGGTGGGCCTGCAATTAAAAAAAAAATAGACTGAGCAAAGTAATCCACCAATTCAATATGCTCATGCTGACATTCACTACTATGGAACCAAGGATTTAGAAAGAGATGTTGCCCTTGACAATGGGACTCGGTTAATGGGGACATTGAAAAATGTTGTTCCAGCAGCTTTTAACACAAAGAGCTAGACCCAATTCTGGTCACCTTCCAGAAACTTCTCAAATTGAGCTTTTCTGGAGGGAATTTGAGGGCTGATGCCAGATGCTTTTTGATTGCTGATTTTATTTTATAACATTTTCATTGTTACTGTCATTTCTCTTTTGAACTGTGAACCAATGAGCTTGTATATAATTGCAGCAGGATATAGTAATGGGGTTTAAAAACAAACAAAAATAGCTTATACAAAACTTGAGTTTTGCCCCACTGTATCGTTGTTAAATACTAAATTATCATCTTACACAGCAGCTTTCTCCATTGCTGCATCCTAATGATTCATCAGATCAGCTCTTCTCGGAATAAGCAGCCAACAAGATCAATGTCCATATTGTGGGAGCACTATTGAACTGAAGTCCAATACAACAAGCTGGGGGAGGCTATTAAATGCGAACATTACTTTGCTGCAAGATGCTGCATAGTTTTCTGCTGAGAATTACCACAATTCTGAAACACTTTATACCAAGAGCTTGTCTGAATTCTCCTAGATATGGGGATCCATGTCCAAGCTACAAATGCTTCTTGAACTCCTTTCTTGGATTTATCTCATAATTCTAGCCCAGTTCAGTAAGTAGGCAAAAGACTAGGGGAAACTGAAATAGAAGCAAAAAACCAGTCTTTTGTCTGCAATTTTATATCTCTTTCATAGTCTAGCTGTTTTTAATATCCAATATTAAGCTTTTGGTTTTTTTGATGTCTAGTATCATATTAAAGGGATTCTAGGCTAGCGACCTCAGAAAGAAATTCTAATACATTTCAACTTCCACAATTTAGATCTAAAGTCACATGATCCCTCACAATTGCTCTGATTGGCTAGGGAAGAACTTATCTGATGTCCCCAGCTCCTGTTAAAATGTACTAAAAATAACCAAAGTTGTAGCAATTTCCATTATTCCTGCTTGCATGACTTGGAGTTTCAGGAACTGCAAAAATAATAAGCATGAGATATATTCAAAAAAAATAATTCATTTCCAAATATTTTCACAGGCTCAGTGTTTTAAAATGTATGTAAAGAAAGTTCCTGCATCTTCAAAGGAAGGAAATATTATGGTTTCATTCCAGTATATTGTTGCAATTCAGTATTTCTTTTGAACTGAGAACAAACTAGCATAGATCAAACTACTTACAATTCACCTCCCTGAATATTGTCCCAGAGGGATTATTTAAAAAAAACAGTTGCAAGAAATGTCAATCTACACTTGATGATTGTAATTGGGGGAGGGGGGTGCTTTTCCTCTTTAACATCAAAAAGTCTACTTATCCTATGGGGGAGACTTAGAAGTATTTATTTCCTTTCCTCTTGGGGTTGCGTAATTGAGAAGACAGTTTTTCCAATTAGGAAAAAAGATCAAAAAAGATAAGTGTTCCTCCAACTCCTCCCTCCCAGTGGTGGTAACTTCAGCTACAGCTTCTCTGAATAAAATTAAAAACAAAAAGCATCTACCCAAAGCAACAATTCGGAGATTCAAATAACTCAGGCTCACATTAAATTTGCAACAAAGAATCTGATGCTCCTTGAGAGGAAACTGAAAGAATATCCTAATTGAGAAATACTGAAACAATATTGCCAACAATATCCAAGAACTGAGTAGTATAGTGGCCAAGAAATATTGTACAAAAACCGATGCTGGATAGAGTATATAGCTGTTGGGAGAATAACCACTTATAGCCAATGAATTATCTGTAGACAGCAAATTAAAAAGGATTCAGATTGGAGTGTTATTTCCTTTTATGAGAAAAGTTGTTACCATAATAACCCTTCATTTCCTAGGTTTAAAATGCTATCTGGGATGTACGAATGCTTTTATTTTATTTTATGTAATTAATGCATTAATGTGGAGAAAAGCACTTTTACACTTAGGGAGAAAAAACCAAAGGTACAAGTACATATTAGATGAAACCTGGTTCAAAAACAATAACTATGAAATGGACCTTGGAGTGTTAGTAGATGATCACTTATCAGTAAATATGAGCCAGCAATATGTGGCAGCAGTTAAAGAAGCTAATACAATCCCTGGTTATATAAACAGAGGCATAGAATCAAAATCATGTGAAATATTAGTACCACTTTATAAAGCCTGGAATACTGCATCCAATTTTGGTCACCACATTACAAAAAAGATGTTGAGAGTTTGGACAAAGTGCAAAGAAGAGCAACTAAGATGATTAAAGACCTGGAGACAAAAACATATGAAAAACAGTTGCAGGATTTGGGTTTGGCTAGTCTAGAGAAAAGAAGGACTAGGGACAACATGATAGGGAGTATTCCAGTATTTGAGAGGTTGCCACAAAGAGGAGGGGGTTAACTTATTTTTCAAAGGACCAGAGGGCAGAACAAGAAACAATGGATGGAAACCAATCAAGAAGAGAAGCAACCTGGAATTAAGAGAAACTTTCTAACAGCGAGAACAATTAACCAGTGGAACAGCTTGCCTTCAGAAGTTGTAGGTGCTTCATCACTGGAGGCTTTTAAGAAGAGACTGTCCAAAATAGGATCTCCTGGTTGAGCAGGGGGTTGGACTAGAAGACATCAAAAGTCCCTTCCAGCTCTATTCTGATTGGTTATCCCACATTATACAGTTGCAAGTTACAACACTTAAAGAGTGTGTTGGCCAAAACCACATCTACTTAATTCAATCGCCCACAATGCCCTTTCAAACACCCTTAGAAAACTCATGACAGGGTCTTATGGAAAATAAGCCACGCTCTTGATTGGGAAGCAAAATGGGAAAACTCAAATAAGACAAAATCAAAGGACTTCCTAGCTACACAGAAGATGAATTTTCAAAATAAAAGGCAACTAAATGGCTTGACAAGGACCTATAACCAAAATACTGAGGCTGGTGACAGCAGAAGGGAATCCATAATCTACAGCAACAGATATTAACAAACTATATACAGGGATTTTAATAAAGATTTAATCAAACAGTCAAAGATCAACCTGGAAGAAAACTCATGTATTTCATGATTTCCCTTAATGTAGGCCCAGTTTTATCATTATTACACATGTCTACAGTACATCTTACACATTTATTCAAAAGTCCCAATTTCTGCAGTGGAATTTACCTTTTAAATAAGCAAGCATAGGATTGCAGCCTTAGTGAACCTAACATGTATTCATGTATATAACACCACTGTCTATGAAATATCTCTGCCTATAAATATCTGTTCATGGATTAAAAACTAATGTTTAATATAACATAAGGTAATATTTAGGCTGGGTGTATATACAGGTGTTATGGTATCGATTAATTATTGCATATTCCAAAGGTTAAAGAAATATCCAATTTTGTGGCTAGATTAAGGAAGCAGGACAGAGTCAATATTCTACACATAAGGTATTAAGAATCAACCATTACTAGATTAACCACTTATTTCATGCAGAATGCTTTATTTGATAGACAAACCAAGCACATACGAGCAGCACCCATTTTCTTAATAGATATCTGACAGTCAATTTAGTACAAAATGGGAAGAAACAATGAAAATTATATATTTATTCAGAAATGGAGCTAAGTATCTAGATAGTATTAATTAGCCAGAGTTGTCTAAAAGTCTGGCAAGAAGCTGGGGAAACAGGGTACACATGCAAGCAGCAGATAGTTGGCAGTGAGAAAAGTGGGGATACATTGTGAAATCCTGTCTAAATTGCTTCCAGGATTAGCAGGTCACACTGTTTCAAAGGTAATATTGGAGTAAAAAAAAAGAGATGAAAGTGACTATTTTAAAAGAAAGCCACGCCCATCAAAAATCTCACCATTTGTGGATGATGATGTGCAACGAAATGGAGACACAGGAATGGTGCAGTTCAGCCAAAGGTCTGCCCTGTGTCCGTTCCCAACGAGCCATTGCTGAAAAAGAAGGAGTGGTTTATTCAGAGATGAACAGTTTGGAAGGGGGTAGAACTTAAATGTTATCTTCCACGTTAATGAAGTTAAGCCAGTCAAGATTGCTTAAGGAATGAAAGCAATTAAAAAGACCCATGCCTTGGCAAAGGCTTCTTTCCAACAGTGAGTGTAGAAATATATTCCTTCTTTACATTGGCTGAGAGGAGAAAGACCTTTATTTGTGCTTTGATACCTTCGACTGCATTACAAACAGCCTTCAAAAAAAGGCAAAAAACAAAGTCAAGTATCTCATTCTTTTAAAATCTTTGCCAAATTTCATGGGAGGAAGTTTTATTCACTTCAACCTTCTTTTCCCAATCACAGAGCACCAAGAATGGTTCTGGAGCAGAATACCAATAAAACACATGGCAGCTCATACAATCAACTATCTTGGAGACCTGGCAATCTGCAGTGCCAAGACTAGAAAATCTACAGTTCCTCCAGATGTTGCTCAACAACTATCTCAGCATACTTCACATCGGCCATGGAAACTGGAACTGCTGTAAATTGTCATTCAGTAACATTTGGAAGGCCACTAGTTCCTATCCCTTTAAAAAAACATAAAATTGTGGCTGTTAGCCACTTTCAATAGTCTGGAAATTTTTCTATGGTTACTCAGTAAGAGGAAATTTTTCCTCAACCATTCCCAGTGCAGAGACCGACTCACATTTAATAGGCCTTTATGCTTAAAATTTTGGTTTTTTATTTTATTTAGCTAACAGATTCTCCCAAAGGCTAATATATTCTCTGATACATATAAATACTATAGTTAGTATAGCAAAAGTTATGAGAATACCAATGACTCTGTTGTGTTTGCATTATAATTTCACATTAAAAAATTAAAATAATAAAAATGTAAGTTTAAAACTATTTTAATAGATGGAGCTGATATATTTCATAAGGAAGCAATGATTTAATTGCACAATGGAGCACTAGGTGCAGGCAATAAAAACAGGCAGGATAGTTTACTTACACTGACAATTGTAGAAACGAAGAGAAGAACAAGCACCGAGATATGGAGCACAATGATTCCCAACAACAAAAGGAGCATTTTGGCAAAAGTGTTCAGTAGATCTGGAAAGGGGGAAAATACCTTTTAAGCAGAGGTGAAAATGTTTACTCATGGATGAGGTTAGGCAAACCTGAATTTAAGAAATGAACAGCAGAGGGTGCCTCTGAGACAGAACATAGCAATGTTTTAAGGCTTGGTTTATGACCACTTAAAGAAATTCACCAAATGTGTTTTTGTTTTATGCAGAATGAAGCTAAGAATATGCATGAAAGTGGGAGAGTTTCCAACTTCTTAACTAGGAGTTTTAAGTATAAAACATAATTTTGTGTGTCTGAATGTGATTGTTTGGAGAAGTAAAGGCTAAGATTTGAAATCATTTGAATAGGGGGTGGTGGTGGAGAAGGTTTGGGGACTTTCACTGCAACCACATGGTAACTACCGTAACAGTTGCAGAAAGTGCAAGAAAAAGGATGTCACATTCTCTACGGAACAATCCATAAAATACACATCTTGAATAACTTTCCTTCCCCGAATCAGATTCCCTTTTTTCTTTCCTCCAGCTTTGGAAAAGTTATGTTGATGCCTGGCGTACTGAGTCTAAATGCCATAGCATTCCTCAAAGTTTCCCTCCAGCCTACAGGAGTGCTCTCTTCCGAAGAGAGACGGCAGACAAAAATCTCTTTTCTGATGGTGCAACTTGAATCGTGTTAAAGGTCTAAAAGTAGGAAAATAGTGCCATGCTTGGACTAGACCTCGGAGACTGGCTGAGGTAGTTTAGGAGGCGGGGAATGGAAACAGTTATGCCACAAAGTCGCCACTCTTTTTTGAATCATCGGCATCTGCAAACCAATAAACCGCCAATCCCTCAAATTCACAGCCCAGCTACAGATAATAAAATAAACCGGACAATTATGGGGGGAGAGATTTTTCAAGTTTATATCGTATTGGACAGGATAGAACGAGGGAGGGAGAAACAGATAAAACCCTGAAAGTTTTAAAAACAAGTGACAACTGAGCGGGGTGTTCTAACGCAGCAAACAAAATGGGGAACCTGATGAACTTAATCTAGGTGGGAAAAACCTCTCCGTGTATTTAATTACAAACTAGGAAAATAGGAAACCACTACCACACCACCATAAACACACACACATATACACACACACCCCACTTCAGTCTACCAATGGACTGCAGGGAGGAACTAAATTCCGGGCAGCGAGAAATGGGGGTGGGGGGTGGAGGTGGAGGTGGAGAGATTTACGTGCTAAAATATTTCAACCCGTTTCTAATTATATCAAGGGCCGGCATGATTTAGAGAGGCTAGTTTTCAAGCGGGAACTGAAGCTTTATATTAAGATCTGAAAAATCCCGAACCAGAACCAAAAATCCCGAACCAGACGTCCGATCAAGCTGAAGAGGGTCTCTCCCGTTTCACACCACACCCCCTCCCCACACGCTCCTCCCAAGGAATGCGCAACTTAGCCCGCTTAAAATGCAGGGAAGGGAGGGAGGAATAATAATAGCAGACGTGGATTTGCCATATTCGTACAATAAAAGTGCCCGGAGTCTTCGGGGTACTAAGGAGGGGCGATTTAGAACAGACACCCCCACCCAGAATGGAGTTCCCTGTCCCATCTGAAGAATTGAGGTGGAAATGAAGCGGCCTACTTACTCCGCTGCAATTCGTTTTAATTTCTGCCGGGTGTTTTTCTGCCGCTCGCTCCCTACCACTGGAGGTGGGGGAAGAGAGTAAAGGCGCCCCAAAAGAGGAGAGTCCGAGAAAGCGGCTGCCCGCGTTTTTTTCTCGCCGAAGACGAGGGGCGGGAACTCAAAAACGTGTCGCCCTTCAACAGGAAAAACGCCCCAATCACGGCGGGGCGCCTAGCGTTCTGTGTATGTGTAGCACACCGACGGCCAAGCAAACCGGCAGGCTGGCCGTGCCCCAGCTATAAATACTTTCCCCGAGGAGAAGGGGGTGAGATGACGGGGCCCTTCTTTATTGCAGGGGCTTGCGGCGCCTACAACCGAGCGGAGGAGAACGACCTTTCCCGCAAAAGTTGCCTTTCTCTCGCAACTCCCAACCAACTCCCTTTTTAATGGGCCTCAATTCGGGAGAGCGTGAAAAAAGAGGCGAGCCAGGTATGGGTCGCGCGCCTCATCAGGGCAGGTGCCACCTTTCCAGGACGGATATTCCTCATTTCAATCCCGGCAAACTCCCTTTCCTTTCCCACACCTGGTCCCACGAAAGCGACTCTCCCTCGCCCCGTTAAAAAGAGAGCAGCGCCCCTGCCAGGGCTCCCCACCCTCTCTGCTTCCCATTATCCTCGCCGCCGAGAGAAATCTGGAGGGAATCATAAGGAGCCTTCGGAAGGATGCGCAAAGAGGGCTTTCTCTGAGGTTGGCGGGGAGTTATTTAGGGGCACGGAGGCGCCAAGGATTGCAGAGAACAAGCACCACACCACGTCTCCCGGCGGCGTTGGTTACCTATAGTGCGCCTACTTCAAACATTCGCTTCACAGAGAGAGAGACAGAAACGGAGAGAGAGCGCGCGCCAAATGGTGCACAGTACTCCCTTAGAAGGAAACCTTATTACTTCCCTCGTCCCACAGGTGATAGCCGTGGGTCCCGTATCGTGAGTGATGCCTCCCCCCACCGAGGCTTTCAAACCACTCTCTTCCCCTCCCACGTTTTGGCTTCTCTCTGGCCAGAACCGGGAGGACTGCGAGTGGTGGGCCTCCCTCAGTGGTGGGATTCAAGTAATTTAACAACCGGTTCTCCGAAGTGGTGCGAGCTGGCTGAATCCCACCACTGGCCTCTTTCCTCGCAAGCTCTCCTACAAGTTGTCCGCCCGCGATTAATTTCCTCGTGCAGAGCCTTCTCTCTCTGTCTCTGTCTCTGTCTCTGTCTCTGTCTCTCTCTCTCTAAGTCTTTCGAACAGCGCTGGTACTGTATAGAAACGGGGGCGGGACTTACCCATTGATAACTGTCCAGCGAGTTTCTGTGCTCCCCCCCCCCCCCCCCCCCCCCCTCCCAAAGCGGTCGACCCTTGAGCGACTGATCTCGATTAAAAAAAAAAAACAGGCTCGTGTGATGTCCCCGAAAAACTTCGACTCCCTAAGTCTCCCGAGAGGCGAACCTGTAGAAAAGTTTACCCTAGACTGGAGTGAAGATAATAATAACTCTCGCCCTCGCCGTGTGTTGACTTACCAGGCTGAAAAACCGCGCGCTTCCTTTGCAGCAGTATTCCCTAAAACAAGAGGACCCGGTGGTTTAACTCCAGGAACCGAGTCCCGCCTAGCCAAAGCCGTCGCAAACCACTCCGGTGTATATCAGCGAATGGGACAAGCCCCAGCTGTTTGCAATCCCTTTACTGCTAGCGCAGATCTCGTGCTTACTCGGTTTATTCGGCCCCCGTTCCAACGCCCAGATATGTCATGGTGGCCTGAGAGAGAACACCCTGAACTATTTAAAGGGGCAGCGCCTCTATCTTTATCCCCCAGCAAGGAACACAGCAAGCACGCAGAACTTAAGGGGGGGGGGGGGAGCGCGAAGCATTACTCCGCGAGGGTGTGGTTTTTGGGGGACTCTCCCCCCCCACGACGGAAAAGGCACGTGAACTATCAAAAGCGACGAAGGGGTCGGGTTCGTAATATCCCTGGCAGCTGTCACTCAAATACCAACGCGAGGGGCAGACCCTATAGTGCAGTATCGTATCAGTATCGTCTTCAGTAGCAAAAATAATGGAAACCCTAAAGTTGGTTTCCCTCCTCGGTTCAAAGACAGCTTAGTTAAAAGTATTAAAGACACCCTCTTTAGAAACTTTGTAAACCCTACTACTGTGTTTCCCATATTTGAAACAACCACCAAACTCTGGACTTCGAATGCTGTGCCTTCTTTAATATATGGGTTTTATTTTTCTGGATTTGTGTTTCTTTTTCACACTCTGTTTAAGCATTTTGGAGGAATTCTTGAACAAGTGGTTGACTGACTGTGACTCTCCCATATTTATTTATAACGTCATATTTGTATTGCCATGGATCTCACAGAAAAGTGACACTTGGTGGTGGCATGATAAAAACCATAAAATCAAAATATTGAAACAAGTTTAGTTAAAAATCCCTACACATATTAAAAGTGAGGCAGTAGAGAAAAATAGATGTTAAAAGCAATGCAGCCATCTTATTAGACCACTGTGACATCTCCAAGCCTGCTGATACAGCCATGTTTTGAGGGCCTTACGGAAGGATAACAAAGATGGACAATTGCATCTTGGAGGGGATGATGTTCCATAAGGCAGGTGCCAATGGAAAAGACCGATCTGGGTCCCTTTAAATGAAACTGTTTTGTAGACAGCACCCACAGCATACCTCCGTTGCCGGAAATGATGGGATGGGCACAGGGGTGGGTCCAAATGCTGTTGCTACCGGTTTGCACACGCACTGCACTTCTGCACATGCACAGAAGTGTCTGGGTGGATGGAGCCTTCCGCCGCCACCACTACCAGTTTGCCCGATCCGGTGAGAACCGGTAGCAGCCCACCATTGCATGGGCAGATATAATCAGGCGAATGTGGTCCATCAAATAATCCACCACATGCCATGAAGAGTTTTGAAGATCAAAACCAGCACCTGGAATTGGACTCAGACGCAAACTAGCAACCAATGCAGCTCATGGAGCAAAGGTATGATATGTGCCATTCTAGGGGCACACATAACTACCTGTGTTGCTGTATTTTGCACCAGCTAAAGCTTCTGGACACTCTTGAAGTGCAGCCTCATTCAGAGGGCATTGCAACAATCCATTTATTCTAAGTGGTGACCAGGGCATGAGTGATTCTGAGATGGCATAGTCTAGTGATGGCTAACCGTTTTTTCCTTGGGTACCGACAACACGTGTGAACGCGGGACTGTGTGTGTGTGTGTGTGTGTGTGTGCCCATACCCATAATGCAATGTTCCCCCCATGGCCCCTGCACCCCTGTGCACGCGACCTGCCTGAAGTCCCCCGCTCCCCCGCGCATGCACGCACAACCCTCCAATGCCCTGTTTTGGGTTTAGCAGACCTCCCTGAAGCCTCCTGGGACCAAAAGCGGGCCTTGGGGGGGAGCATGCTGCACCCCCCTGCTCCCGCACATCCCCAGCTCCACTTTTTTAAAAACTCACTTCCTCCAAACTAGAAATGCAAAGATTGGTTCTTTGCTTCCATTAATGTCACCAAATCACTACACATACACACACACACACATATAAAAGTATGCCTCTCAGACAGAAGATCTTTGTACAAGTAAAGGCTACAGTGCCATGTGGACTGTCTAAGGAACTCCTCTTGAATCCACTGACAATTCTTAATAACTACATTGAGAACCAGGCTGGGTGTCATCTGATCAAGGTATCACCAATGTAATTAATTCCATTTGAAAGCAAATTGGACTTCCTTTCGATACTTCATGGGAATTCTATTTTTATTTATTTATTTGTGAAGCCCTCTCATGCCCTTTCTGATTATGTATTTCATTCATTAGACTGGAGAGCACAGGGTTTCCAAACTTTAGTTTAACTTACGAGAGAGAAATGAAAAGTAATGCATGTGCCAAGACAAATTAAGCCATTGCATTGTTACTTAATTAATCAGAATTTCCCTAAGGCATAAGTTATTCAAAGGAGAGGGAAAAAATGAGGTTTGATTAATTGAATCTTGTCTAAATAATGAATTTGTGCTGATTTTTCTTTTTTTTTTTTTTTACTATGTACCTGAAAAGCTGATTCTTGCCTCCTTCTTTTGCTGATCTGCACTCATATTTTGCCTTGAAATATTCTGGTAATTGGCATTCTAAAGGGGGAAAAAATCTGGGCCTTTAATGGCATGCAGATAAATGCAGCTTGTTTCGAAGATCTGAGTAGGCACTTTGTTTTCAGCTCACAATGCCCACTTTATTTTAGCTGGTGTTTTATAGAGTGCTTGGCTTTTAAGAGTTCAGAGTTGATAGCAAGAAGTCAAGGGAGGCATCACTGTAGGGAAATGAGCAGGAGATACTTCTGTATGTTTTTTTGGGAGACATGCAGCAAATTCTCATGTGATCACAAAGCAGGTGGCTGGCTGATAATTGGCAGCCTCACTATTAACTTCTGATATGGGTACCAAAGGCAGTATTTTACCCCATTGCCTTACGTACACATTGAATTATTGTATTTAAACTTTGTTATCATTTAGTTGACTGAAACAGAGGGCTAAATACCAAGACATAAAAATATGATCACATGGCTACACTGTAACAGTCATTTGGACTTTTTCCCATAAGTTCAAAATGAAAGTGTCAAAACTCTGTTAGAGATATTGATTTATTAGATTTTTAACAACTTTTATTACTTAATAAGTAACTCAAGGCATACCGAATATTCCTTCTTCCTCCTGTCTTCCCCACAACAGCAACCCCTGTGAAGTGCATTGGGCTGAGAAAGAGTGACTGGCCCAAAATCACCCAGCCAGTTTTCATGCCTAAAGTGGGACTAGAACTCACAGTCTTCTGGTTTGTAACCACTACACCAGATAGAGACATAGACAGACAGACACGTATGGATATACATACAGATACTAGATTTTTTTTTTACTTTGAGTGGTTTTCAGGAATTGGCCATATGGGAGAAAAAATAATATGTTCAAATAATATAGCAATAGCACTTAGACTTATATACAGTTTCACAGTGCTTTATAGCTCTAAGTGGTTTACAGAGTCAACATATTTCCCCCAACAATCTGGGTCCTCATTTTACTCACCTCAGAAGGATGGAAGGCTGAGTTAACTTTGAGCCTGGTGAGATTTGAACTGTCAAATTGCAGCCAGCGGGCAGTCGGCAGAAGTAGCCTGCAGTACTGCACTCTAACCACTGCACCACCAAGGCTCATAATATGGTAATTTTTCAACTGGGTTGTATATCCAAATCAAATCCATTAATATTTTATGACAACTAAATTAGCAATAATTTAATGCCTAGTAAAACTAATCTAGATATAATATATACCAAATAAAACTTAAGAGAATGAAATTAAAGAATCAACCCAACTTTCTACAAACTCTAGTCCCTGGGTGTGGTTAGAAAGGATGTGCAAAGCGATCTGACTTAAGTATAGTTCAGAACAGAGAGTTTTTTAACAAGACAAATGTTCCTCAGCCAGCTCTGTCTTCTTCAAAATATGGTTGTCTGCTAACAGAGGCTGGCAGTAGCAGGAGGAAATGCTGAGAAGTGGCAATTGTGATAAGTCCTCTTCCTCAGGCGTTTGGAAGTCCCAGCTGCTTTCTGTTCATGGAAAGAGAGAGATTTATTCAACAAACTCCCCATGCTTGTAAAATTTTAAAAGAAAATGTTTTTCTCTAGAATTTTATATCTTGTATATTTCAGTTCAACTGCCAGTTTGATGAACACCACATTTGTAATCTTGCTGTTTAAAGTTGAATGTTGTTAAATGGTGTAGGAAGAAATGTCCTTCTGGGTTCAGCTCCAAGTGGGGAAAAAGACACTGGAAACATGGAGACTGCTTGGAAAGATGGTTTAATGGTGGACAGGCTCACATGGTTTGAGTTCCTGAACAGATTAAGGGGCGAGATACAGCGAGTCCCCGGGTTTTATGCTCTCTCTGGCTTTGAACTTCCTGGGGCCCAGAAAGAGTATCCTGATTGGTTGTCAGACTCCCAGGGGGTGGGGGTCTTAGCTAGCTTTGCTGGCTGATGTAATCTTCCCAGGTGCCATCTGGTGAGTTTCTGTCCTAGATGGGTCCTATTGTGTTGCAGATGATGGATTGAATTTCTGCCTCTGGCCCATTAACAAAGGTGTGGGGGGTGGAGGCAGAAAGCTGCTTTGTCTTTGAAACATGTTTCTCCATTTCTCATCCAGGGAAATATAATATTCTGCATTTTTTAATATTTCCTAAAATATTTCATTCTTCCAGGAAAGGGGTGGGTGCTAACTTCCTACAATGGAATGACTAGGAAGGAGTACAGTTCCTTAATGTCCAGTGACTATCAATATATCCAAGCTAATTCTCTGATGGTTTTCCTCAATCTTATTGCAATTCAGTCTCAACAAATAAACCCAGAACTGTTCTTATTGTCCAGCACAAGAACTTTCAAAATACCTCCAGCTGATGCTATAAAATGGGTTGGAGACACACTCCCATTCCAAAGCAATCTATCTTGAAATCCTATCCCTCCTAAAGGCCCCAGTGTATATAGGGAAAAGGACACAGGGAATGATAATATACATTGTTCTCCAAACTGAGAAGGAGTTGATTTTCTCTGTACAGAGTGATTTTGCTAAATATGGTTTCTCCTCTGGCATAGGGAAAAAAAGGTGTTTTCCAAATGATTTATACTGTTGTATCATACTATAAGCCATCCTAGCATTCTCAGCTAGCATGGGCCAAATGACCAAACCAAGATTACAAGGTGCAGAAGTATAATAAATATTCCAAAATATACAGAATGCAAAGCAGCTTGTTCCAAAATAATCATGTCTTCAGGAAAAAGCCAGAAACATGGGGGATTTGTGTCTAGTTCTGCTTAAATAAGGCAACAAAAGAACTGTAAATATGAACCGATTTGGTCCTTTCCAAATATAGCCTTTGGATTAGTGCAACATTAATATTTGAATCTCTCCTATATCTATGTTGGTATTTAAAGTAACATTTCCATTTAGTAAAAGCTATGGGAGTGGTTCTTGAAACAAAGTTACAAGAGGTCTTGATTTATCTCCATTTTAAAAGCAGAGAAAAATCTAGAATCACTAATCCATTTCCTAGAGTCATTGTACTGGCCTATAAATGGTGGACATGGTAGCAAAAGAGTTTTTTTAAAAAAAATGTTCAATTGTGTTCAATTTTCAGAAACAGTCTTGACACGTTCCTGCAATTTTCTTGGCAAAGTTTTTCAGAAATGGTTTGCCCTTGCATCCTCCCTAAGGCTGAGAAAGAATGACTGCCTCAAGATTACCCAGCTGGCTTGTGTCTAAAGCAGAACTATAACTCACAATCTCTTGATTTCTAGCCTGATGCCTTAACTACTTAGACCCAACTGGCTCTCTACCATAAGAGTAAGTTTGTGTTTATATATGACTTCCAACTTTAAAATGATCTGTGCTGCAAAAAATTATCTTTAGCATCACATGAAGCATCATCAACATTTGTATTTCTTCATCTGTCACATCATCCACTTCAGGCCCTCCATAAACCAAGGGGAGCTAATCTGGTAAAGCAGAGGGGAAAAATATAATACATTTAAATTCCCATCCCACCTTTTTATTATAAACTTGGCTGTATTTCCCTTTTTCTCCTTTGTATGCTCACCCGAGTTGACTACTTATATGTACAGTCTAAGCTGCTAGCTAGCAACTTACAGCTGGAGCAATACCTTTAGCCAAAAGAAAGCCAGCCTTGTCATGAAGCAAACTAAAAACCTATCTTTCAATGGCTAACTGGGGAGATTCAAATGTACCATTTTGGGCATAAAAGTCTGGCATTAATCTGGATCCTGCTTAAGGTTAGCTCTGAGTTAAGTAAATTCCAAAATGCCCACTCAAATATTTTAAAAACATAAATATTTTAATTCAAACATCTAGTTCATATATGGCATGGCTTGTTTAACCATGATTAAATGGATCTTTTGCTACATACGAAACCAGGAGAATACTAAACCAGGGGTATCTTCTGTAAGACTGAAAGCTATTCTTGTCCTTTGACTGGCTGGCTGGAGGTTGCACTCCAGAAAGAATATATATATTCTTTATATATATTCTTTATATATATATATATAT
>WNWU01000040.1:10787944-10803515 GCA_012654045.1 Ptyas mucosa
TCTTATATATATATATGACTCAAGAGAAAAACTAAAGTTGATATAATTTAATTTTGTAATAAAATTAAATGCTACTTAATACACTTAATATGCCCATTTTCTAGGTATTTAATGGCTTTTCCATGCATTTAATGGTTTCCCCCCTTCTGTCATTTTAACAATTATCATTTGACAGCAACTTTTAGAGAACTTAGAAAGCTAAACCAAGATTTTGAGAGGCCATTAATCACCTCAGGTTGGGCAACCTACTCAAATATCTAAACTATGGCTTATTAACTGCATGTGTGCTCACTAATTCAAAGCCAGTTAAAGTATATTATGTATGGCTTAGTGTAGCATGTAAACTTTTCACACCTCTAGTTCACACAGCAGTATAATCACAGATGTGTTTTTCAGAGAAGTAAGACAGTCAGAGGAGCCAACTTCTCCCTGGGGAAATGGACTTAAGAGTGCAGTCTATGTTTTGTAGTGAAAATCTGCATTTCAGACAAGTATTTGAATCTCTGATAAATTAAAATACAAATAATGTTCCAGTTTGTGAAACAGAAACAGTTTGATCCTGATATGAGAAATCACAACTTGCAGTTCTTAAACAGAAAGAAAAAAAATCCTTTCATCTTATCCTTTGTCCAGCAGAAGCTGGCCAGAGAGAGCCCCTCTTTTCCACTCAAGCCAGGAACATTTTAAAGTGAGAAATATGCCAAACTCAGTTAGGAAAAGGCTACAGCTAAGGAAGACTCATCTGGCAGAATTTCCTAGATTGGAAAACGAGGAGGAAGCACATACATGAGCTCTCGCATCCTGCCAGTATCCTGTCTCAGAAAGTCTCTTTTTGGAAGGAAAACTAGTCCAAGCAGACATGGGGCCTCTGGACTTATTTATTGAGCATGTGGTTTCCATTATAGCTCCAGGGATTTTAAAACTATGCTGCTTCCAAATATTTTTAATCACGTGAACAAGCCACATGGAAAGTTACTTTGCCTTCCTTCTGCAAAGGGAAGGGATGAGGAGAGCTGAGCTATTCAAACAGTAGATTTAATTTAAAGACATAAAAAGAACCAGATTCCTAAATTAATCTTACAGACTTTTCTTTTGGTATAGCACAGGATCTACTTTAGGATTCCATGCAACAGAATAAACTTGCATAGGATTTCTGCAGACATTTTCCAGTGCTCCTATGAAAGGGTCTGGAACTAATGGAAAAAACAGAAGCAGATGTTTCTGGTGTTTGAAGCACTATTCTGGACTAATATTCAATATGCCCCCAACCAAGTCGCAAACAGTGTGTAGTTATAGCATGTTTCAATAGCACCAAGACCAGGAAGGCTGAAATATGGTACTTAACTAGATGAATTGAGAGGTTTCAGGAATGAGTTCATTTAAAATATGCACTAACTATGATATATTGAATATATCTGTATATTTTAAGCCATAAGTCATGTATCAGGACCATAATGATGGGTTTACACAATGCATTAAACCAGGGCCTCTCACATTCTGTGGTACCACAAGCCACTAAAATGATAAATTATTTGTGCAATCCAACCCAAGTAAAATAAAGGTTTTCATAGGGATTGGGATGTGCAAGAAATAAATATAACAATTTTCAGTACAGAAATGTACTCAGTAATACATTTGTAATGTAGATATCACAGGTATCTCAAACTTTGCAGTATCACAATCACTCGTCTAGGCAAAACAGGAATGATTTTTGATAATTTGCTTGGCAGAGCTTGGACAATCTCAAAACTCACTTGAGACTTCACTCCTCACTTGACCTGTAAGGCCCAATTCACATTTTTTAAATATAATACAGACTACAGTTACAGAACACTTGGCGTACCTAAAGAAAAATAATAACCAAAATAAACAATCCCAGTTCAATGCCTCACATTCTGATCCTATCCCATCGATTCTGATGGCTGCTCAACCAATTTTCTTCTGTTTGACTTTGTTGTGGTAAACCCTGGAGCATCTTCGAGAAGTAAATCAGGTTTGTTTCACATTGGACATGATTCCAGTTGATCCTCCATTATTTCTGCATTTTTCCTATAACTACTAAGCTGTTTGAATGCGCCAAAGGTCACACTTTGTAGCCACTGGATCTACATTATTTCTTAATTTATCAAAAGTCCATAAAGCAAGCTTCAAAAAATGACTTGTTCTGATACTGTCCAGCATTTAATTGAAGCCTTTGGTGACTCACCTTCTAAATCGTCTGTACCCACATGTTGCCCCTTCTTTAAGCAATGGAAATAGGGATAAAATGTCTATGAATTTTGCAGGTATTGCTGGCTTCTTCACATTGGCTGGTGGAAACTGGGTCCAACAGCAAATGGAGGGAAACAGTACCCAGCAATACCTAAAAAATAAAAATAAAACAAGTTCAGACTCCAACATCCATTCTTCTCTCTGAAGTCCCTCCAAGCCCATTATCTGAGTAGTGGCATGGAGAGCATTGAACAAGTCACAGTTCTAGCATCCTGGACTTAAATGGTTTAGATTTTGGTACAAACTGTAAGGACTGGTTTGGTGTAGTGCAGGGGTCAGCAACCTGCAGCTCTGGAGCTGCATGTGGCTCTTTCAACTCTCTGCTGCGGCTCCCTGTTGCTGGTTGGCTCCACAATTGATAGAGCTTTCAGTTAAGATAGGTAGAGGAAAAAGGACGATGTGCTAGGAGGAAGCTGTATGGTGGGAGAACCAGACTTTTGGTCAGCAGAGGAAAAAGGATGCCACACTAGAAGGAGACTATGATGGGGGAACCAGACTTCCGGTCAACTGCAGAATTGAACTGGGGCTTCCGGTTAGGACCTTTGTGGCTCTTTGAGTGTTTAAGGTTGCCAACCCCTGATGTAGTGGCTAAAGCGCTGGCTTAGAAACCAGGAGACTATGAGTTCTACTCCCACCTTAGACATGGACACCAACTGGGTAACTTTGGGCCAGGCACTGTCTCTCATTACCACCCACCACACAAAATTGTTGTTGTGGGGAAAATGGGAATAAGAATGAATATTATGTATGTTTACCACGTTGGGTTACTCATAAAGTAATAAAGGAAGGATAAAAGTCAAATAAATAAATAAATAAATAAATAAATAATAAAACCGCTCTGCATACCATGACAATTTCCTGAACATTTTTGTTTGTTTCTTTGTTTTGGTATTAGTAGCTTGAGAGAAGTAGCTGCTCCTCATCGCTTATTTCAGAGTCAGATCCCGGATTAATATTCAGGATGAAAGAATTGACTTGCTTTTATCTCATGTCACGCCAACACAAAAGCAATGATAATCTATTCCTATTCGATTGGTATATCTGAACATTGTAAATTCTAGGTGATTTTTAGCTCTTATCTTTTTTACCAGTACACTATATAAACCATGTGATTTCTACAAATACTTTGAATGAGTTCTCATGAAACAGGAAATTCTGTCCAAGTCCAAGATTACTGAGGAAAGGTTACCTGTTGACATAAACATGGGTTGGGTTTTACGATGGCAGCCAAGTTAATTAGGGGAATCATGAGTCAGAATAATTTCTGATGTGGGCAACCTTGCTATATTTAGAAATATGGTAGCTGGATTATACAATGTGATTGAACTGCAAGAATGGTTTGACTTCGGTTTTGTGATCTTTGATATTAATCTAAGGAAATGTTTTAAATATATAAACCCAGTGTGTTTAATAAAGCATCTCTTGAAAAATAAGGCACAGTAATTAAGGACTTTCATTTAAATGGCCTCTCCAATCAGCTCTGGGACAACTCTGTACAATGAAATTCTGTGTGTGCTTTTTTACATACTGCATGTATGTAAAACATACATACTGCATGTATTCTACCTTGCTGGATCAAAAATTGGCCAATTATCTGCTAGGGAATAAATACACTGTCCAGTCATTGTATTTATTCATGATTTAGAGCCCTGAAAGTCTGTATGTCTTCGCTACAGAACATTGACTGCAACCAAAGGGATATCAACCTACTGCACCGATGCATGTCATATACTGTATATGCAGGTTGATTAGAAGCCTTCAATTGCCTCCAACCAGGGGTGAAATGCTCCTGGTTCGGATCAGATCGCCTGATCCAGTAGCGATGGCGGCGGGTGGTTCAGAGAACCGGTAGCAATAATCCCTGCCCTCCCCATGCCCAGCTGAGCCGTGCGATCATCAGAAGCTTTTTTTTTTTACTTTTAAAAGCATTTTTTCTACAACCTCTTCAGCCGAAAAAATGTTTTTAAAAGTAAAAAAAAAAGCCTCTGATGATCGTGCGGCTCAGCTGGGATCGACAAAGGCTTTTAAAGGCATTTTTCCTACAACCTCTTCGGCCAAAGAGATTGTAGAAAAAATGCTTTTAAAAGCCTCTGATGATCCCAGCTGAGTTCTCTGATTGTCAGAGGCTTTTAAAAGCATTTTTTTCTGCAACCTCTTGAGGTTGCAGAAAAAATGCTTTTAAAAATAATAATAAAAAATTGGCCACGCCCACCCAGTCACATTGCACCCCCCACCAAGCCACACCCACAGTAACAAATTTTACATTTCACCACTGCTTCCAACCATAATTTCAGTAAAATAATAAGTAGATCTTGATAAGAAATCATATAAGTAGATAATAGATCTTCTAAAGCATGAGTACTATGAGTAGCATAGCTGAAATTTTATCCAAGATGCAATAGCCTTACATTCTTTCCTTTTTTCCTACATATTGTAACAATCATTGGCAGTGACATACACATCTGACAATGATTGTTTCCAAGGAAAGCATTTGGCTAAATGTAACTGATAATGCTGGCACTAGAAGGATCTACAGTGTTTTTGGGGTACTTACCTCCTGTTCCTTGCTTACAGTTGCAATTGTTATTTTGAGTCATCATGCATTAAGAAATATTGCACACAGATTGCTGTTAGATTGGAGAGAATCACTGGTTATTTTGAAAGGGACAGCTATCCGTACTAATGAAAGCTGTGAATGAATAATCAAATTCATTTGGAGACAATAAGAAGAAGGAATTAGCCAGGCAACAGGCATGGTGTAATTGGTTGCATGCTGCTGTAGATTGACACAAGATGGATGCCATAAAAATGTTTCTTTTTTTAAAAAAAATGAATCAGGCAAGGAAGTAAAAAAGAGCCTTTGTTAGACAATGAATTCGAAAGACAGTAAGGGAGAAAGCATATGAAATAAGAAATAGGAAAATAAATACGTGTGACAGCAATGATCAAGAAATGCGTAGCTGCTTATGTAACCTGCATGTCATCAACTGACCTCTCCAAACCAAACATCTGCCAAATAATTCTTGTTAAAATTAGAACATTAGCTGTGAGTTTTATTTTGACAAGTTGGCAAGGATAGAATTTCTGTGAAGTTCACCAAAATCCACGGATCTTCCTCCAAATGTGTTATGTAAAAATCCAAACATACTTTTAATCAACAAAGACTGTAATCCATAATTGGGCAACCATCATTAATGCCTCTATTGTATTATATTGGGATGTATTGTATGCCAATCGTGGGCAAAGTCAAAACCAAAAGTAGTGGAGATCCTTCCCCTTCCTTTCCACTCTGTCATTCTGTGATTATGTCCCTTCCTTCCTCCCTCCCTTCCTTCCTTCCTTCCTTCCTTCCTTCCTTCCTTCCTTCCTTCCTTCCTTCCTTTCCTTCCTCCCTCCCTCCCTCCCTCCCTCCCTCCATATTTTACCAATCCCTCTTTGGCCAGAGCTCTAAAATGTACTTTTTTATTTTTGCAAAAAGATAGAAACTGAAGATCACTTTGGTCCCATTCCAGTTTTAATGGTTAGAATGACTCCATTGGTCTGTTGGGTCATTATGAATAATTCTAGAATAACATGCCAGAGTGACAGGCAAAATGATCTAGCAGGAAGGGTGGGGATATGTTTTTCAGATAAAAGGGATTTTCCACAACTAATAATATCTCTCCTCCTAGCTAGTGATAAATGGCATGTCTCCTAATAGTTTTTAGAACAGTCAGGAATTTTAAAAATCTACAAATACCACATGTACACACACACACACACACACATGACAATCAAAAATATGACACTGAATTTTTATGATTATGAAATTTTATGAACAATTTATAATAAATTAACTGGCCTAAATGCATTGGCAACAGGAATTCACTGCCTTGAGAAAGTCTAGCAAGGTCAGGGTTATCTTGCTCTCTGGAGGGATGCTGTTGCAAGGGCAGGAACTGCTGTTATGGCTCCTGGGTCCAAAAGATGACATTGTTTAATGGAAGAAACTTGGAGCATGCCCTCCCTGTTAGATCTGGTGAGGTGAGCAGAAACAATGGGAGAGAGAGGCGATCCCACAAATAGCCTGGCCCTGTGCCAGGTAGAGCTTTCTAGATGATAATAAGCAGCACCTTGAATTGTGCCCAGAAATTTACAGGGAAGCAGGGCAGAGCAATGGTATTATACTTGATGGGCATAACAGAAACACCAAAAACTGTCCATACCATCACATATGTCTCTTTTATTTTCCCTCAAAAATAAATTTAAAGCTGGCTAATAACAAAAATAAAATCTATTAAACTAAACTTTGGGGCAACAGTTCAAAATCTAAGACTTGAAGATTAGGGGAGAAAAACATGGCAATGTTAAATTCTAGTAATCATGATTGCAGGGGCCTTGGCAATCTGCCATAAGTGCGAATGGGTTGCCAAGCACCCAGATCGCAATCCTGTGACTGCAGGCATACTGAAACAGCTGTAAGTTTGGGCACCAGTGGAAATTCATTCAGCACCGCCATAACTTTGAACCCTCACTGAACCAATGACCATTAAGGGAGGACTATCCATAATTTGAGAAGGGGATTTAGCTGTAGGATTATGTGTATGAGTTGTAAACTACCCTGTGAACATTTCATGAGGGAAAAAAATTAAGGAGCTGGGTTCCTGGGAGCAGTAGCCGTAGGAAAAGAATCCCATGCTAGACAGGCTACCATAGAGATGAAACTTTTCAATTACATGTATTAAGCCAGAGACCAACTAATTAGTTTCAGGTCTTTGTATTCTGTGAATTGACCACTTGATGAGTAGAGCAATCTATTTTTAAAAGGGAAAGAGTGACTGTGGGAGTTATAGTCCAAGATTATTATTTATTATTAAATCTATATGCTACCCAGCTCTTAATTACATTTGGGCAGTTCATAATAATAAAAATACAATAAAATCAATAAAACATAATAAAAGATGAAAAGTGTACTGAAGTGAGGCTCCTTGCTGAAGGCCTGGGTGAATATCCTGGTCTCCATGGCTCTTCTCCAACAGTAGAGTTGGAAACTCAGAGAAGACTTGCTTCCAGGGACCCTAGAGAGGATATTGGTAATGACTTGTGCTGGTTAATGATTGCAAGAAAGTAAAACTAGTACAGCCAATCCCAGCCCAGTAGCGAGTCAGGAACAATGAGTCATCCAATTCCTCAGAATCAGGCTTGCTCCTTTCTTTTTTCCTCCTCCTCCCACAAATCCTGAATTCTTGATTTCATGACTTAAAAAAAAAAACCCACTGAGCTCTAGTTCAAAACTTATCCCCAGATGAACCCAGTGAAAAGGCTTCAGAGTAAAACCAGCGGCTTTCACCATCTGTTCTTCTTTTCAGCTGCTTAGTCACACCAGGCTCTCTTTATCAACCCTGCCTCCTTTCACCAACTTTCAAGGGACTGTTGAATGCAGAGACATTCTATCTTTTTCAAGCCACATAGCAATAAATTGGGCATCCAGATAAGGCTCTTACTACATAAAATGGTACGGGAACTCCTGATCTGTCACACCTCTATTGCTAATCATTCTGTGTTTCTTCATCTCTTCTTGCATCATATGAATTTCTAAAGAACATCTGTTTCAAAGGAAAAGGTGAAATAACTATGCAATATCTCTTGATGAACCTCTCCCTGGAAGCATTCCATAATCACACTCTTGATAATGAGCGATAATGATTGTCCCTCTCAATTAGAAATGCCTCCTGATTCCACAGGAACAGAAAATTAAGGTAATTGCACTCTGCTGAGAAACTTTGTTTTTTTATTATTTCTGAGAGGCTTAAGTCAAAGCAACAATAATTACTGGAATTCCTCAGGAAAGAACACTTTAGTCAAAAATAACCCTTGACCAAAACAAATGGACAAAATCAACAGTGGAACAGAGAGTTAGTGATGTCAACCACTAGTGAAGCTAAAGGTCAATTTTAATTTGGTATACTCATTTATTTATACAGTATTTAATGAAGATATTTTAAAACATAGCATAAGAAGAGAGTAATTTAATTCATACGAGGACAGGTATTTTGGAAGTTGATACCTTCTGATAGCTAGAGAGACAGAGATAATAAATCTAACCCCTATGGTTGTATATACAATAAAGACAGTCTATTTTAAAATTATAGGAGGTATACTTCTGGTTCAAAGAGTTGCTAAGAATAATTACTTCCTGTTTGGACCTGCTGTCTTGACAGAACATTCTGCCAGGATGCAGTCAGGATCTTGCCAAGAGGATTTTCAGGCATATTGCCAGAGAAACAAGAAGAACATAGATGTCCTCTGAACATAGACAATTACAAAGTCATTGGCTGTTGGTATGGAGTTTAAACATGCTAAGCTCCTTTAGAAGAAAAGGAGAAATTCTGTCCCATATACAGAACCAGTTTCCAGGTACCAATTCTACTGTCTTAAAATTCCTTCACTATAGCTGTTTTTTCTCATTGTTAAACATTTCCTTTACCCCTCGCCCCTTTTGTTGTATTCTTTAGAAATTTACCCAGTTAGATGCTCTTTAGCCAGTGGTGAAATTCAAAAATTTTCCCCACTGGTTCTGTGGGCATGGCTTGGTGGTCATGTGACTCGGAAAACCAACTATCACACTTTACACAAAAATAACACAACAGCTACACAACTGACTCACACACAATGCAAAAACAGCTGGACTTCACACAAAATGGCCCCTGCAACAAGCAGGAACCTCACAGAGTCACAGAGAATTCAAAAACAAACTATCACACTTTACACAAAAATACCGGTTCGGGCAATAAGTAGTAAAAAAATGCTTTAAAAAAGTTTTTTAAAAAAGTTCAGACAATCAGCTGTGCCACAGATCCTTGGAACCTTTTTTTAAACTTTTTAAAACATTTTTTTTTTACTACCGGTTCAGGCGAACCACCCTGAACCAGTAGCATTTCACCCCTGCCTTTAGCACTAATATTTCCATCTTCTTTTTGGTTTACCATGCTTCTCCTAGATGCTTCTCATCATTAAAAAGAGATGGAAAGAGTGACAACATGATAAATTTGTAATTTTCAGTGGATGAGAGACAGGCCAAGCCATGGGGAGGAGTCAACTGGGGAATTACCATGTTTCCCCGAAAATAAGATCCTGTCTTATATTTTTTTTGAACCCTGAAATAAACACTTGGCCTTATTGCCATACCCTCAAAAGCCTGATTGGGCTTATTATCAGGGGATGTCTTATTTTGGGGGAAACAGGGTAGTCTGAAGTTCTTATGTAGGCACAAGAGGGCAAGTTTCAACTCCCCCCCCTCCGAGTGCTGTTGAACCTTAGCTAGTCTGGCTCAGTTGCAGACTACCAGTCTAGGGAGATTGCTGTGAAATAGGCATGAGCAATAAAGTAGCTAATTGAACTCTTCATGTGTGGATCTGGTTATTCACACCTAACATTTTCTGTGAAGAACCACCTTCATATCAAAGAGAATATGTCCATTTTGAGAAAAAAAAAATAGAAATCTTCTTTGTTCTGATAGGTTGCTGCACAAGATCTAGGACATGGATACATATCCAGGGCTCTGCAGCAAGACAGTATTAAGCTTCTTCCACTAAAGGAGACAGTCATATCAGGAAATACATAGTATACCACCTGTCATGGCAACTACACACTGGATCTGACTGAGATATATCATCATACAAGATATATATCATCACACATCTTTTCCAGAGGTGAAATCCAGCAGGTTCTAACAGGTTACGGAGAACCGGTAGCAGAAATTTTGAGTAGTTTGGAGAACTGGCAAATACCACCTCTGGCTGCCCCCAGAGTGGGGAGGGAATGGAGATTTTGCAGTATCCTTCTCCTGGAGTGGGGTGGGAATAGAGATTTTGCAATATCCTTCCCCTGCCACACCCACCAAGCCACGCCCACAGAACCGGTAGGGAAAAAAATTTGGATTTCACCCCTGATCTTTTTCCATTCTGGCATCCTCTGTATATTGTAGAGCATCAATTTTAGGGGACAGAGCTTTTACCAGATAGGCATGTTGTGCGCCCTGAAGTGCTTGTTCCCATGATACTCAACCACCAATTATTTCACCTGTATTTTAGGCTTGATATATGGTACAAAATTACTTGAGGAACCTAAAGTGATGGGCATGGATCATGTCTGTCTATTATTGGGAGAATATGGGTGGGGAGAGTCAGGGAGATGTTTTGGGTAACCAACCCAGTATCCTCTTCTCAAATTTGTTAGAGCCATTGATTTGTTTAAATATCATGGCTGTAAGGATGGAAAATGAATTCATTGTGTTAATGGATTCATGCCTCTAAGAAGCAGGGCTTTTCTCAATAGGGCCCCAATGCTTTGGATTTTTTATCTCCCCAAAAAAGGTTTGTACAATTTCTCTTCTGTATTTCAGTAATGTAAGACAGCTGGAATTTATTTTCCAAAGAAAGGTGGTTTAGATCAGGGGTCCCCAACCCCGGTCTGGGGCCCATTACTGGACCTTGAGCCTTTTGGAACTGGGCCATGGAAGTGGCAAGCAAGCTGCCCCCCACCCCCCACCCCCCAGTCCACAAAGGTAGAAAAGTCAGGGAACTCAGCTTTAGGTGATTTTTAAATTTATTTTGCATGTTTACTTACTATTGTTTATTGTGGAGCAAGACTTTTATGGCATGGAAATTTCAGATTAAGATCTTTCTACCAACTCTTACTGAATGTTGATTAAATTAGATTTAAGTTAAAGATAATCAGAAGATGGGGAAAGGTCCTGTTGTCTACTGCATCCAGAATTTATTCACGAAACCTTGATCTGTCACTTTTGTCAATAAATTTTTTCTTTTGTAAAGCTTTGTTGTATCATTAAAAGGAGAACTGTCTTTGATGTACAGAAATAACATGAGATGTGCATCTTAAAATCCATTTAAATATCAAGAAAACAAGACGACCTTTCATGGAATTGGGAGATGAGGTGGCAAAGAAATATCCCATTGTTTGTTATCTGTGCTCCATTCTTCAGATATGTAATGTGGAATGATATGGTAATTATACACCAATTTGGGATCATGGAGATTTGTGGGTAATGATTATAGAGAGTTTTAATTACAGAGAGGTGTTTTTTAAGTGGATGCCTCTGAATTTCCAATTTATCTCTCCAAATCTACCACAATAACTGCAGCAGACTTCTCCAAAAACTCTGTTTGCAAGCTTTTATAGAAAATGTTTCTTCTATATAGGACTGAAGGATTTGCTTTATTGATTAAAACCAACATATTTAATCCAGTATAAAAATGTTCCTATGAGGAATCCAATTGATACTTTATTAAATTTACCTTAGAGCCAAACCACTGCCTCAAAAGAAAGACAAACAATAATTGCTGCATGGAAAGGCCTAATAACTTTGAAAAGGAAAAATTGAGAAGTTTCTTTTTCAAGAATATTCAATAATCCATATTGAAACTCCAAAAAAGGCACACAATGACTTAGTTACTTGGGTTTCCTCTGCATTATTCCTTTTTCCACTGAGTTATAACAGTGGAATGGAAGAATTCCCATTTTGAAATGTTTACAACTATATGCTGAGTTAGTAAGAATAAATTATTGCTCTAAAAGCTGAGTCAGGATTGAAGATGCATAACCAGGATCAGAAGAAGTCGTTTGCTTGAGTGGAGAAAATAGAGAACCGATTTTAGTCTGCCTTCTTCAGGCAATCTATCTTTTAAACTGATGGATAGGGGATTTAAAACAATTAGATTCCACTTTCACCAGAAAGAAACACAGTATGCTGTCTTTCCCCTTCTGTTTGCATACAGTTCTTCCTATTCAGCCAGAACATATGACATCATTATTCCATATTCAATTATAAGTGGTAAGTACATCTGAGCTGCTGAATTATGGTCAATATCATTAAAATTGGACTGTGTGCCACTGAGATGTCTACAGCAAATGTTGTGCGCTAAAGGAGAATATCCACCTAGAAGAGAATACACTAGACACACCATGTAGGAAATAGCTGTATTCCTATGCAGAGAAACTTTTAATATATGAAAATATAATCATGTCTTCAGAAATAAAAACTTCATAAAAGTGCAACAAAGCAAACCTCCCCTAGACACACTTTATTACTACGTCAAGCCCATAGTTCCCAAATTTCTTTGAAGTCAGCACCCACCTATGTGTATCCCACCAGCCTCAGTGTGTTAGGGAAAGTCTTCCTCATCCCCATGCATTTCTCCTGGTCAATGAAAAGTGAATTGGCTTTGACAGCAAGGTCATGTTCCAGATTGGCTTTGGTGTGAAGCAGTGTCTGGAGAATATCTTCAGCATCTCTCAGCCTCTGTTGCAGTCCCTGGATTGTATCATCAATTTCATATACTTCATTCACAAGGCTAAGTGGGAAGAAAGCAGGGAAGGGTATTAATACATTATTTTCATGCTTTAGGCTTTTCAACTCCTTTTCTTGTCAAAAATTTACACAAAAGATTAGTATATCTGCTGAGGGAGAGAGGTGGTTTAGAAATATGAGAAATAAATAAATAGATAAAACGAGGTGCATTGGAAATAGAAGCATGCTTTTGAAAGTCACATACCAAATGATGCATTCTGTTAAAAAAATATTAATGGAAGTTATATTTCAAAGAATTTCAAAAATACTGAATTGGGGTACATGCATTAAATTTCAAAAAGTTTGCAGTAGGTGACATTTTCTCAAGGAGTTCACTTTCTCTACAGTGTAAATTAAAGAAAGCTGAATACAGAAATCTCCATGTTAGGGAAAGCTGCAAACGTTTACAAAAATGCTTTGAAAAACCTTTATCATTGTTATTATTAAGTACAAAATATTTGTATTTATATAATGTTATTTACTGTGTAAACAGCTATGCAATAAATCCTACAAAACCCAATAATGCTTTTGTTCAGCCTGCTTACTTTTCACAAGAAAGCTTCCCCAATAAATTGACCATTTATTGCACTCAATTGCATAAGAGTTATTCTTTCCCCCCCATAAAACCAATGAAACAAAATTGTCTGAGAAAGCGTCAGTGTGACAAAGCAGCACTACTTAGGGGGGAAATGAAAAAAGAATGGAAAATTGTGGTTTCCTGTTTGCATACTAGTGTTCTCACATGTCTTTTTTCCCCCTCTTTCATGTCAATTCAAGTGACTGGGCAAAACGAACTCTTCACTTTGAATATCTTAAGGATGAAGAAAAAGCAGAACAGATGCTTTCAAAAGGCACTCTAAGGTGAAACTAGATTTCTAGTTAGTGAACCAAACTGAAAAAGGAAACTAGAATCTCCATGAAATGTTAAACAAGCAGTGTGCTTAGTCCTGTTTCCTGTTGCCCATTGTAGCTGACACCGGGAGTTCAGAGGAAGTGTGCATGAGGAAGGACTTTCTTTACCATCGCTCCTGAAGAGAGCCAAGTGGTCTATAGCTGATTGATAGTTCATTCACAAATTCTATTCAGTCAGAAATGCAGAGTAAGCTAACTATTAGGTTTTGGCCTTTGAAGAACAGTTAAGAGTCAGACTAAATCAATTATACTTAGATATTATAGATACTAGTAGCTCATTAATTGCGACCAAGATCAAACTCTGAGCATATCTCTATTTTGGTTCAGAGTTTGTATCTGGTTCATATTGTGCAAAGTTTAATTGTGAAATTAGAATAAGAAAATTAGCTCTTAAATAGAAAATCAAACTATCACTGCCTGCTAATTGAATGGACAGAATTAGTGTTGTACATGAATCTAAAAGGCTGATTATATGTGCAAATTAGAAAAAGTTATTAAAAACAGACATGGAAAGGGTTAAGCAATACTGTCCCAACTACTCTTTATTCAGTTTCCTAGATCAGGGGTCCCCAACCCCCAACCTGTGGACCGACACTGGTCCATGGCATGCCAGCATCTCGGCCATGCAAACAAGCGAAGCCCGATTCACGGGATGCAGATAGCATACAAAACCATATCCCCTCTGGTCCACTGAAAAAGCTTTCTCCACAGAACTGGTCCTTGGTGCCCAAAAGGTTGGGGACTGCTGTCCTAGGTGATTACAAGGGATGAAAGGAAAGTTCTCATATACTCCAGGTCAACCCTGTCACCTGAGTCCTCCCCCCCTCATCCAACTTATTGCAATATTAGATCTCAGGGTGACTACATTCAAGGGAGGAGACTTTTTTAGGATGTCCAAATTGCTGTCAGGGAAGAAAGTAAATTCTGATGCTTATGGGCAGAGTAGTATTAGCAGCTTGCCTCAGCATCAAATCTGGGCTGCATCAACCCAACCAGCAACAAAATGGCAGCAAAGAGTTAGATTTCCCTATCTCTTTGCTTTCATCCAGTGGTTGCCCTAAGAACCAGTTTGGTGTAGCAATTAAGGCACCAGGCTAGAAACCTGGAGACTGTGAGTTTTAGTCCCACTTTGATCACAAAGCCAACTGGATGGCTATGAGCCAGCCTCTGTCACTGTATCCTAACAGGAAGGCAATGGAAACTTAAATCTTGCCAAGAAACTATGCTGTGCTTTCCCTATGAGTGCACGCTGGCTCTGCGGTTGACTACGAGGGATTTTTTTAAAAAGATTGAAGGGCCAGTTGAATTTGGGGTGCCAAATTAGCCACCATCCCTGTATTTGTTCCACTGTCTCTTTCCTCCAAACTAGTATAATGTTTAGCTTGGTCAGGTTTAGTAGTAGCCTTCCCTTTCTGTCCTTAAGATGTATGGGACTATATTTCCCATAATCTCCATTTAGTATAGAGAACAGGTTGGAGGAGGTTGTTCTTCAAAAAAATATGCATTAAAAAGTACAGGTGCCATTGGTAGGGTTCTTTTTTACACCAGGAAATCAACAATCCAGAAGATGTGTGGCTGAGGGGTATTCAAAGGATCTGAAGCCACAATAGAGCATGGGACTCTGTATTTCAGAGGATTCTGGATTTTTTTACAGGGATATTCCTCCAGAATGTTATGCTCCAGAACAAAGGGAAAAAAATGTATTCAACCCTTTCTTGCCCTAAGAATTTATTGTTCTGTGGCTGGTTGATTAGTGTACTACATCAAAATGTGTCCCTGAGCAGTCTCTAAGTATGCAAGCTTGTGCATGGAAAACAGAGAAGAATGAGAATGTGATACAGGGAAAGAATTGAACCACTGTGGTACTGTACATGCTTTGCGTGAAGAAAGCTCTAGGCTTCATGCCTGTTGAACTTCAGTGAAAGGGATCAAGTAGCAAATAATGTGGGATAAATCTGGAGAGTAGCTCTTAATCAGATAATATAGTTAAGTTACATATATATATATATATATATATATATATATATATATATATATATG
>WNWU01000040.1:10803915-10817814 GCA_012654045.1 Ptyas mucosa
TGCATCTGTGGGTCCAAGTCTAATTTCAAGGAGAATTTAATATTTAATGGGGGCTATCCCAAGAAAAAGCTTTCATCAAGTGGTTTATCTACAGTGAATGGGGAGAGGGTAGCCATTACAAGTAGGGGAAAGTTACATCCAGGGATGGGCTGCTGGGGGTTCGCAGAGGTTGGGAGAACTTCTAGCTAAGATTCTGTGCAGTTCAGAGAACCCCCAAATCCCACTCCTGCCTGGCCCCACCCACCCCACTCCGGCCCTCCCAGGAGTCCCCACATGGCCCGTTTTGGATGCAGGTAAGTGCAGGCATGCACGGAAGCTTGGGGAGGGTGAAAAATGGGCCTACCAGAAGTTTGGGAATGCTTCCAGAGCCTGGGGAGCCCATTTTTTCCCTCCCAGAGGCTCAAAGAAAGCCTCTGGAGCCAAGGAGGGAAAAAATGCCCCCCCCCCACCATGGTGCAGGAAGATGACTAGGCCACGCCTACCATGGCCATGCCCATGCTAAAATTTTTGAAGCCCACCCCTGGTTACATCCTCTTATGCTGCTCTCTGAAGTTACTGGAAGTTAGACTAAATCCAAGTTTGAACAACCATAATTTTGATGAGAGATTTTGTATTTATGAAAGGGGCCTGGGGAAGCAGGAAAAAAAAAAGAACCCTTGTCCTTTGCCTCTTAGAAATCACAAAGGAGAGAGAATTAACAGTGTGTTAAACATGCAAGAATGTCCTCACAATTGCAAAGAAAAGTTGTACAAGGGAAACATGTGGCCTGTGGAAATTGTTGACAATCCAGTAAAGTCTCCAGAGAGATTCTAGTTTACTCTCCTCTATCATCTTGTGAGAAAGAGAGAATCTTTCTTTAGGGCATAGGCTAACTCAAATCTCTAGTGACTTTTTCCTCCTTCACTATGCCCTAATAAATGTGGGAAAAAGAATGCCATTCTGGATTGTTCACTCAGAAAAAAAATGAAAACGACAATCAGCTCTATCAGCTGCAGCAGCCCCTCTTTGCAAACCTTCTCTGCAGGGAGCTGCCAGTGGTGATTAAAGTGTTAACTTGTCATTGTAGAGTTTAATAAAATTATATTTTTAAAAAGGGAAGGCTGTTTAGGAAAGCCATGGTGCACTTCTGAAATTCTGAAATGTGAAAATTACTGAAAATGTGGTTACTAATGTACAGGTAGTCCTTGATGTATGACCACAATTAAGCCCAACATTTCTATTGCTAAGCAAGGCAGATGTTAAGTGAGTTGTGTCTCATTTTACCACCTTTTTGCCACAGTTGTTAAGCAAGTCATTGCATTTGTTAAATGAATCATAAAGTCATTAAATGAATTTGGCTCCCTCCCAATTGGTTTTGGGAAATTGATTTCACCTTATGACAGTGAAGTTTGTTCTCTGAGCTTGTGGGTTGGTTTCTGAATGTTTTGTTACCAGGCTAGGTAACATCTTCAGCAAAGTTTAGGGGTTCCCCTAAAGTCCACTGAAGATGTTACCTAGCCTGGTAACAAAACGTTCAGAAACCAACTCACAAGCTTGGAGAACGAAACGTCACCCTCATCCTACACCCGAGCTACAGATACTTGCCACTATTGCAGATCTCACCTTAGCCAGATGGGTCTGAATCTTATTTTTGGCATCAGCCGTTTCAGAGATGCGGTTGGTAAAGGCAACATTTGCTCGGTTAAATTGGTTCCACATCTCATTGGCAGTCACCACAAGCAAAGTTTCAATATCATCCCTGAGCTTGGAAGAGGCAGCCCGCTCACTCTGGGAGCGCAGAATGTTATCATCAGTAAATTTGGCCCAGGATTCTGGCACTGAAATCCTGGGAAAGTAGAAGAGACAAACAAGCGAGTTGTAAATAGTATGTGTGGCTCTTCCTTAAAACTAATTCTGGATACAAAGGTGTACCAGTTATGTTTGCAACATTTCAGCTGTTTAACAATTCCATCTGTGGTGTTTGGACATCCCATTTTTAAGCATGTCTTAACTGTTTTTCTCCTAAGTGAGAAAGAAGAGGAAGTGGGAGGGGAGAGAAGGAGTGAAGGAGGAGGAGAGATGTGACTGCAAGAAATTTAAGTGTAACTGCAGTCAGAAATGCTGGTGTTGTATTCAAGCCTTCCAAAATCTAGCCTCCTCCACAAACATTAATTTGTTCGCCACATGTATTGCTTTTTAAAAAATGGAAGGGGAGGTATAATTCAGTAATCATCGTCTTACATACTGTTTAGTATTCTGGATATTCTTAAATGAGCATGAAGAAACATTTTATAGTGGATTGTTCCATATTATTGTTCCAACTTTCTGACTGGAGGGGAATTTTTCTGGTCCATTTTGTGAGCACAATCTGATTTTACAAATGGAATAGGTGGAGGGTGCTTCTGGTTCTGGTGCCAATGTTGTTGGGTTTTTTTTTTCTTTCCAGTATTTTGTAATTTAACTTCAGCCAGCATTTTCATAGACCCTTTTAGCAGAAATCATAAGAAAGGCACCAGCTTGTCTGTCATTATAGCTTGTAAAAAGCCTTTGCAACAATTAGAGCAAAGGAAGGCAATAGCCTTTGTTGCAGAGGCTGAAGTTAGTCTTCGTTCAGCCTAGGCGAGCTAGTTTGAATTGATACGTTTCAGAGAAATCCACTTTTTAAGAAAGAGAAGTTGAAGGTCCATTTTTTTCTTATGCATGGAGAAGAGCTACTAAATACAGAATAAATCAGGAAGCCATTATCCCCATGTTGTCTTGGATTGATCAGCAGGTGTTTTTCCTGATGGAGAACAGGCCTGGATGAAGGGCATGGGAAGAGATGTTTTGCGCTTTTGCTGAGCAAAGAAAGCATGGAATCTCTCTAGCTTTTAGTCAAATGGGTAAAGGGCAGGGCAATTGGAAGTGCTAAAGAAGAGATGGAAGCCTTGGAGGAGCGGGATGATCCAGTGGACCAAATGAGCTGGCCTGCCAGACGAGCTCAAGCTTGAAAGTTAGAGTTCCCCAGCCACATTGTGCTCCTAATGCACTTCTACTGAATAAAGCATCTGGTGAGGAACTAATGTCACCTCAGACACACTATTTGGTTCTGGAGAGAAAAGTAATACCATCAGATAAGAGGCATTAACTATGAAGTCATCAAAGGATGAGCAATCACATGCAAATGAGTTCTACATTTCTGAATAAATGAAGTTTATGCTCCTTTATATCCCTGGGGTTTGTATAAAGGGAGCTTTGTATTGTAGACTTATATAGACAAGAGACTCATCTATAAAATCACAGACACTTCAATTTTGCATCAGCTGTATCATCAGCTAAAACAGAACAATTCTGTACACCTATTCAAGGAAACAGCCCTCAGGTTTCTGTAATAAATAAAAAGATATGCATGCCACTGAAGGTGGTGTACAGAGGCGGTGTCATTTTATTTTGACAACAACCCTGTGAAATAGCTAAAAGAGACTGAATAACTCAGAGTCATCCATTGAATGGCAAGTCTGAATTTCTGTGGTTCATGTCCAACATTTAACCACTGTCAATGGTTCCCTTAGAAATGAAAGTGGTAGTCTCCATTCAACACTTACGTAGCATCAAACCGCTCTACGCCTCGAAAATAGCCGATGCCATCAGATGTGTTCCTGAGATGGTGACATTTGTCATCAATTCGGTGAGCTGATTGCTTGTCACTCAGATCTTTCTCCAGCTCATGCTGGGCTGACCTATCAGCTCTGTGGTGAAATGAAGGTCAGAGAGTAAATTAGGATTATAACTTTTACAAAGAAAATTATTAGCCTCCATAAACTCCTTTATCTCATAACAGTGGCAAACTGAGAATTAAAACAAAACCAGAACATACACATGCACATGCACATGCACACACACACATGTGCATATCCACACATGTGCATAGTCTAAAAATCATTATATTCCAAAGGCTAGAAGTACACAAAACCAACCAACAGTGTTCATCCAAAAACATGGGAGAACAACTGAGCACTTAATGGGAAGATCAACAGGGTCAGAGCTATCTGGATCTCCAGGGGGATGTTCCATAGGGCAGACACTGTGACAGAGAAGGCATGACTCCTAGGTCCCAGGAGATGGCACTGCCTAGGAAGCCTAATACAAAGGAGCAGGCCCATCCTGTGGATTTTGCTAGGGCATGCAGACACTAGCCCTCCATGTAGAGTTTCATAGGTGACAATGAGCACCTTGAATTTCACTGGAAAGTTGAAATCCAGTGCAGCTTACAGGAGTATGAAATATGAAATGTTCCAAACCACCCATGTTGCTGCATTCTGGATCAGTTGCAGTGGCTGACTGTTCGTCAAGGACAGTTCCACATATAGGACATTACAGTAATCCAACTCAGAGCTAGCTAAGGTATGAATCACTGTGAATAGGGTGTAGTGTTGCCTGTTTTAAAAGAGACAGTTGTTTCCCCCTTTCCTCCAGGACAATCACTGGACCCAACAGAACTGGTCAATTTTTGCCCAGTCTCACTGGCCCTTTTCGTTGGATATATGATGGACATATATTCTACTCTAAGAGCTAGAGTTTTTTCATGCTGGATTTCTCTTGCACAAATTTCATATTTACACTATGAACCATGCATAGTTATTTAGAAGCAAGTGTGGTGGTTGGTTGAGTGCTTTACTAGGATCTTCTCTCAATTCCCATCTTCACCACATCTCTGACTTTCCCATTTTGGGGGAGATCTCAGTGCATTCTATTCACATCTAAGTGAACATTAGCAGAAATTTCTAGGTAGTCAGGAACCCAATTTTATCACAGATTCATATCGTTCAGAGCAGTGGTGGGTTGCCCCCTGGTTCGGACCAGTTCGCAAGAACTGGTAGTAAAACTGGCGGGAGGCTCCGCCCACTGACCCAGACATCATAATAGGTGATCTGTGCATGCGCAGAAGCATCTGTGCATGCGCAGAAGAGCACGTGTGGGCGCGATGTGAACCGGTAGTAAAGGTAAGTAGAACCCACCCGTGATTCAGAGGCTTTTGCTTATTATTCATATAAAAGCAAATCAAGCCCTCTTCTTCAGCTTTCTCTGTTCATTGCTAGATAGATGTGAATGAGAGGATGGGAAAGTTGGTGAGCCTTGTTCACATTGTCTTCTCAGTTTTCAGGGAGCAGGTTGATTGTCTAGACAGAACTTCACTGTAGACAATTAAAAATGAATCTCTGAGACACTGACTATCCAGACAAAAGGCTTGGATTGAATCCACACGAGGCTCTCAATGCTGATCCAAAATTGAAAAGGGGAATTTTATTCAGATTTTCCCAAATGGTGAAAATCATTTCCATGGAAAAGAGGCATTATAAATAGCCATGAGCCCTTAGTCTGAATAAAGTTCAAAAGGGATTGCCTTTCTTTTATCTTGACTTTATTACATCAACAAGGAGTGAAAACAGATTGGCATTTGCTAATCTGTTAGGCATTGCTATTGGTCCTTGAGATCTAAAGTGCCTTTCAAATCCTCCAACATTTACCTCTGTGTCTTTTACCAATACTATATGTTTAGAATCCAGTTTCATGACTCTTGGACATTTCTGATCTTGCTAGAGAAGAAGGCCATCAGTATATAGGAAATGTTTCTCACCCTCAAGCTGTGCTATGGAGAATATTGATCGGGTGGTCACATCAGAATTTATTTCTAAGGCCCTTTAAAGAAAGTTGAGATTAAATGTTTTCTTACGCAAGCTGGGCCATTGCCTTATCCAAGTGTCTTCTCATTCTTTCTTGGCATGAATGGATTACATCAACCTCCTGGTCAAGTTAGAAAAACAAAAACCCTGTCATATATTTCTAGGGATTAGTAAAATTGTTCAGAATGATAAATTTTGAAAAACACCCCTATTTGTCCTCTTTGCCATTTGTTCAAAGTGGAAGATACATCTCTAGTCCTCCAGGATAGACTTTTTCTTTCAGACTCGAGATAACCATTCCTAGGGGCTTGCAAATGACATGACTTTGGATGTTACTGGACTTGGTGGGATTGAGATTACAGCTCTTAATGAGTGACAAGGGGTCAGTATTTCATGGAGAAGTTTGCAACCTAGAGTCTGGGTTCAGTATTATCTAACAAGACCAGAACCAACGGAAGCTTATACATGGAAGTTCAAATTCTATCAGTCCAACTTTAATAATTTTCAAAAATGGAAAGGTCAAGAGTGTGAGGAGCATCAAGATTTATAGCCATTAGCTGACAGTTCACATAATAAGGAACCTTGATAGTGGGAGAATGAAGCTGCTGAAGAAGTAAACACTTGAGAGGGGGAAGCACAAATAAGGAAAGGCCAAGAGGCAGGATGTACAAAGGAAGACTGAGCCAAGAAGCAAATCCAAGATAGTGATGAGACAAGTGAAATGTTTGCTGGGACATTTCCTGACTTCTATAATATCCAGAAATTATTGAAAGACCTGAAGAACTTATTAAATAGTGTAAAGAATAATAAGTATTCCAAGCACAGTATTTCTATGAATTTTTATCAAGGAATGATTCTTAAACCAATTGCTTTCCTCTACTAAATTGTATACTTAAAACAGGAATATGTGGTATCACAAAGCATCTCTCACATTATTTTCCTTTAATAAGCTGTCGTTATTTACATCTATATTTACTTACTTACTTTCATAATTGCCCAAGCCTACACACCATATGTGAACCAACCCTAATTGTGAACTGATCTGAAGATAACTCCAAGTAGTTAAGGAAGGAATGTTGTGAGTAATCTCATGTGCTGCAAAACAGTTCCCACAACTGCGAGACAGTACAGGAGGGGTGAGATTTGTAGTCTAAAATATCTGAAGACAAGCAATTTGGGCAAAGTTATGCTCCAAATGAATAAAAAAACCCATTCAGGCTTAAACTCTAAAAGACAAGCATACAATGGTGCATTTGGGCCATTCACTCTCTCTCCCCTCGATCTACCTCACAGGGTTGTTGTTATGGGGAAAATACGAGGTAGAAGGTATGTTGTTGGATATGTTCATTATCTTGAATTATTTAAAAAAATAGTAAGGCAGGATACAAACAAACACATTTTCCTTTTTCAAGTGTTAAATGAGCTTACTGTCAGCAATTGTTTTTCCACATCATCATGAACAAGATCAATGCCCATTCTCTTCTCTCTGTGAAGGAGGCATTCCTGGGCTACCTAACAAGGGGGAAAAAAGTTATTGTGTATCTCTATGTTGAAATATTTTTTAAAAACCTGTTAAATCTGTTCCAGGATTGTAAAGTATGTGGCATATTGAAAAAGGTATTGTTCTATGACACCTATAAATCCTTTCAATGACAAGTATGACCTTCCTATCTATCTAATGCAGGGGTGTCAAAGTCTATTTCATTGAAAACCGCATCAGGGTTGTGTTTGACCTCAGAGGGCTGGGGTGGGCGTGGACAGGATTGGGCATGGCCAGTATGGTGTCACTTACATCGGGGGCACCTTTGGTGGCCCAAGCGTTCTGCCAGCAAAAACAGGCTCCTGAGCTCCATTTTCAGCTGTGACGGTCTCCTGCAATTCTGCCAGTGAAATGAGCTCCATTTTCACTGGCAGAGGCACAGCAGGTTTCCTTTGCTGTTTCCAGGTTGGCCCCGCAGGCCAGATCTAAGCACCCTGCAGGCCAGATCCGGCCCATAGGCCTTGAGTTTGACACCCCTGGTCTAATGTGTTTTTTCTAAGTTCTTTCCTTTAGAACTTAAAAATTTTTTTTGACCATTTCACACAAAATCACTCAAACTAATAGCAAACATTGACTTAGGGTTGTTCAAACGAACAACAGAAGTGAGATAAAAATTTGAAATATATTTTAATTTATTCACTTATTTAAATATTTAATATTTTATGCATGATACATACACAGTACAGAAAAGAGGGAGAGAGGGAGAGAGGAATGGAGAGAGGAAGGAAGGAAGGGTTATTCCGTACAAGGCTGATGATTGAACAACTTAGTAATCATGGAATATATGATGTAGGGAGAAAATAAAAGGGATAAAAATAAAATAGAGAAGGGAGGAATAATGATCTGGAGATAATTATTTCTACACTGCAAGTTTCAGTTTGTATTCACCTGCTTATCAAATATAGAGGAAAATAGTTCTTTTTAAATCAGAAATAGCTTAACCTACTATTTGCTTAACCTACTAACTCTAGTTGCTTTTTATGCAGTAGTATAACATTTTTGCTTGCTAAATTTTCTACATGGCAAAATGCATGAAGATTTATCTGAATTCAGCAGTTTATTGATCTGCCAAAAGAAAAAAATTCACTGATATTGATTTTTCCCCTCAAACTGAAGTAAAAAAATGAGTAAGAACACCATTGATTTGATTCCTCCTGGACTGTTAGTATCATCAAAACTAAGAGGAAATTATTAGGAGAGATACATAAGATATCTGGACTGTTGCCAAGTAATCTAAAATAATTTTACTGGAACCTAAGAGGGCATTTAAACAGCTGAACCACAGCAGATAACATCACTGAAATATCAAATGTGTTATCAATGGAATTGATCGGTTTACCTGAAGGGGCCCTTCAGTTTCTACCAGTCCTCTTTCCAGACGCTTCTTCATATCTGTGAGAGCATTTGTCTCTCCAATCATTCCGTCTATTTCATGGTTCAGCTCTGTTTTCCAAAATACAATATCATTGACTCGCTCTCCTATATTTTTGGTTGTTTCTGTTTGGGTTTTCCTTGTCTGTTGCTCTTTATCCTGGATCATCCGGGAAGTATCCACTCTCATGTTCTCAGCGTTATGCCGTGATGCTTCTGACTCCTTGTAGTTGGTCAGATTTGATCTGTACCAATCATCAGGAGAGTACCTATTAAAGAGTGCTGTTCTGTTGGACACAAAGGGGAGCATGCTGCTTGGGGTGACCCCCTGAGAACTCTTGGAAAATGGTGCTAAAGTCGGCGTGATTGCAGCAACTTTATAGTAGGTGCTAGGTCTCCAAGGAAGGCTCAGGCTGTGGGTTAAAGAATAATGAGGGAATCGATTCTTATAACTTGATGCCATGGTGCTGATAGCTGGCAGAAAATTAGATGGTGTTGGTCTTGGATGGGCATATGTGGCCGTCAAGGTAGAGCCTACGAGCTCCATTTTGACAACAATCTATCCAGTCACGTGTCCTGCACCAACAAAAGAAAGCATAGAAATGCATGCAAGAAAGTCCCACTTAAATAACAAACACAATAAACTCAAAACCTAGTTGGCAATGATTTGTTCTTTAAAGGTATTATTGTTAAGCTTAGATTTCTGTTGCCGATAAATCTAAAAATCGGGCATTAAGATATATGGCATTTTATATCATAAATAGGAAATGTTGCACTTCAGATCTCTCATGTTCTTATAATATTGGCCTACTAATAAGTAGCAGATACAATAGTAGTAGACTGCTTTAACAACAACAACAAAATAATAATACTCTAAACTAACTTTCCCTATAGAAATATCCCATCATAAGTAATTCATGATGATTCTCTTAATTAATGTCTCAACTCATTTGCTGTTCTTTCAGATGAGTCATTGCAAAGTCTAATTCCATATAAATCTTTATGGCTGTATAACCATGTGCCAATTTCATACCGACCCTTCATTTTTAGACAAATTCAGAATTTGTATTTAAAAAAATGTTTTAATGGATGTGTGACTTTACTGATTATGGGATAGGAAGAAACAAGCAATTGTCCCAGACTCAGTGCCAGTTTTATGTTCTGAGAAGAAATGGATTGAATATTAGATTTAATGTGAGAAATTCAAGTTCAAATCCAGGATTTAACTATGAAATTTACTAAGTAGCCTTGGGAACCATAATCCTGATCTAACTAAATTGATCACACTCCTAAAGTACTGTCAGACAAATAAATAAAGAATTACTCAATAAAAAATTAAAGAAAACATAATATGTTCAATTGCGCCATTGACTAAGGAAGGTAAAGCAAATATTTTGTTTCATCCTGCGATTGAATATGTGAATGTCAGTGGCATGTAGCCAGTAACCTTAAGAAAAAAGATCACCCAAGGTCAGTTCTTTGACAGTGTCTTTTTAGAATCAAAGTAGTAACACATTTGAAATAGTGTTGAAAACTTATCTTGGAGACAATAATTATAAGGAAGATTGTTGGTTCAAATAACTACAAGCTTAGTCAGTCCACTGTCCTTTTCAGTTAGGCTTATTGTCTTCTGGAAAGCTAATATTGCTGGCCACCTAATGTAAATACCTGACTGGTACATAATACACAGTTCAGTAACAAATACAGAAGATTCTCCTGAGCTGAGGAAACTTTACTGCGGCTGCAAGAACAGAAGTGAAGCAAAACCAAACCATTTGATTTATTAGACAGGCAATAAAGATGGCAGCTAAAAGTGGGGATCACATGCTAACAGAGGCCTGATGGGACTTATGAACCCCCTTATGTTCCATGTTAGGTTTTCTTTACTGCCATTCTAACACACATTTGCCTTTATTGCAATAACACTACAGTAATTGATATTTAATTAATGATCTTCTGAACGTCTTTGAAATACAATGTCTCCTTTTTAACAATACCCAAATTCACCACTTTTCCATTGGATTCAATGGGCACCAGTGTATTTATCCTCTAGAATTAAGAAATTAAGATAGAGAGCATTGCTTGTTTTTCCCCCCAACCTGTTGCTGAGCTTCACTGCCGCTTTGTCATAAACACTAGCAAGAAATCATGCATCTTCAGCAGGATTTATTTGTGTATGGAGTGGGGGTGTGAGAGAGGGAGAATGAATTTTCTCTTTCTCTCAACAACTCTAGTCAAATTTGTTGGTTTCCAATAGCCTGATTAACCAACATGATGAAAAGCAGGTCCTTGGTGGAAAAGGGGAACTTTCTCCTTCCTTCTACCAACTTTATTCAAGATAAAGAAAGGAAGAATAGAAAAGGAGAGGAATAAATATAGATGTGATGTTTCTGTTTTTGTGTAAATGGGTATGGAATTTCAGGTCCTTTACTTGATAACCAATGTGATATTTTCAGCTGAAAATAAGCCTACCTGAACATAGGAACTTGAGGGGAGGGGCGGAACCCTACTCTTAATATACCCAGACCTAAGGTGCTTGTCAACCAGTTGGTGTACAGTAATGGGTGACCATGGGCCAGTCACTCTGCCTTAGCCCTAGAAAGGAGGCAATGAGAAACCAGTTCCAAAATCTTGTCAAGAAAAATGCAGGGACTTTAGCAGTGGTGAAATGTAAAAATTGTTACTACCAGTTCTGTGGACATGGCTTGGTGGTGGTGGTGGGGTGTAATGTGACTGGGTGGACGTGGCCAACTTTTTTTTTTTTTTACTTTTAAAAGCATTTTTGGTACAACCTCTTCGGCCAAAGAGGTTGCAGAAAAAAATGCTTTTAAAAGCCTCTGACAATCCCAGCTCAGATGTGTGGTCATCAGAGGCTTGTTTTTTTTACTTTTAAAAGCATTTTTTCTGCCGAAGAGGTTGTAGAAAAAATATTTTTAAAAGTAAAAAAAAAAGCCTCTAATGATTGCATGCTCAGCTGGGCATGGGGGGGGGGGGCAGGTATTTTTGCTACCGGTTCTCCGAACCACCCGCCGCCATCGCTACCGGATCGGGCGATCCAGTCCAAACCGGGAGCATTTCACCCCTGCTTTATAGTATTATCAACAATATTAACCCCCCAAAGAATCAATCAAACAAACAAAAAAAGAGTCTGTCAAAGAAGCTTTTGAAGCAAATTCTAGCAAGCATGTTCAAAAGCCTCTGCACAGCCTAAATTTGTGTGTCATGTGACAGTTTGTGCTGCCAAACTTGTTTAGAAGCCATGTTCTTGAATGAAATACATAGAAAGTTACACAAGAAAAGCTGAGCTTGGAGCAGAGGATAAAAAGTCTTTCCCACTGCTCTGCTAAACAAACTCTAACCTGCACTCATCTGCAAAAATGTTCACTCAGGCCTTTTTATAAATCTGTAATCCCTCAATTCAGGGTAGAGTCAGGGTGACTGGATGGAACTGAGCGTTTACTGGCCAGATGCCCTTCCCGATGCCATGCGGAGATCACAGCAGATATTGTTTTCATTCAGACCTATATTGTGTGTTATCTCATACTGTTTCTCACACTGTGCTTATAATTATTTTATTTCCTGAAATAATTATTATTTCAGGAAATGGAATAAATTCAGGAAATCTAAACAATGATAGCCATATTGCTATTACTACCACTACTACTATTACTACCACTACTACCATAGTGTCCTTTCTTATCTTCAACATCCATGAATAAGTGGTGTTTAAATAATGCATAATTTTATACACAATCAGACTTCGGTTATTTTATGAACCAAAATGTCCAGTAGCTTTTTATTACAAACTACAGCAATTGGCTGAGAAAAAAAATGCCTCTATAATAAGGCATTCAATTATCTTCTTTCAGCTTGGTAAATCTAACTGCCTTTTAAATTCAGAGGCATTGATTTATTCCCACTGGGTCAGATGACAAAAGGTCTGTTAAATAAACATTCCAGAACAGTTACTAGAACTGAAGCCTGGGGCATTTAGGTCCCATAATTACAAATTAAGACAAGATAATTAGCGGGTATATACTTCTGTTGAGGTATGATATTTAGAAGTCTGTTTTCCTTCCCCCATTGCTATTATGAATAAATTATTACACCCCATTTCATAAAATGAAGTTTATAGAAAGGATTTGGGAGCAGAATATTGTAGAGAGCAAAGTGTTATCCATTTTATGACATCACTTTCCACCCACAAATGATATCCTTGATCTTTCAATCCCACATTTCTGCATTAACTTTCAGATCAATGTGAATAAATGTTAAGTAAAATTTACATAATATGTAAACATTTTAGGATATTATTAATATATTGTTATTCTTTGAATTCTGTTTTCCCTATAACCTTTCTCCCATGTCTGCTTTCTTCTCTTCCTCTTTCACATCCCAGGGGATCTTACAGTACTTTTTTTTTTTTACATCTTTATTAGATATCTTCTTTTGGTGTGGATTAATTTCAAGAGGTAGGCAAGGAGAGGAGCAGAAGGATATTCTCTTGCCTTAACTTGCCCCTATGGTTTCACTTTCCATAGACCAATCCAAAGACTCATTTCCAATGAAGCCATGAGTAGGAAGAGGCCCTGTGCCTGTCTTTTCTATCTTTTTATTCACTCTTGAAGGACAGACAAGTAAGACACTTTGCCTAGAAGATTAGTATGTACTATGATTGCTGGGTATTCCTTGAGAGATGCTGCCTCCCTGGTGCCAAGAGAGGCCTTCAGAGAAGCCAGAGTGGCTGCTACTCACCTATCTGCATATGGTGCTAAGGAAGGGATGGAAAAAACCTCCTGGATCCACAGGTTGCTGCTCATACAGTGGCCGGTGTCTCTACTGTTCTTCCCTCCCACACAAGGCTTCTATCCCGCCCTCTCACATTGTGACATACATCCTTCCAGGTCCGTGCCATTGGTTAAAAGGAGAGTGGAAGGAAAGGTGGGGGGGAGGAGCGAGGTTGTTAAGGACTCACTTGCTGCTTAGTAACTCTATTCCCTGTCTGGTAAAGGAGGAAGGGAGGAGGAAAAAAACTGGCAGGGGAGGGGGGAAAAAAGTTCTGAAAAGATCATTACTCAACATGAGCTATTAACTGCACACATGTGGGGGCAGTAAGTGTGCAGCAGTGCCCATCCTTCCATGGGATGTAAAATTGCACAGCTAATGGAGTAAAACTGCCAGCAGATCTCTAGCTGCATGGAACCATAACAGGAAAGTGGTGCTGCAGGTAAAAAAAAATCTTTGCAGGATAACTGAGCAAGCAGACGAAACTTCGGAGGAAAAGGCATAAAAAATATACAGAATAGAATAGAATAGAATAGAATAGAATAGAATAGAATAGAATAG
>WNWU01000040.1:10817824-10847721 GCA_012654045.1 Ptyas mucosa
AGAATAGAATAGAATAGAATAGAATAGAATAGAATAGAATAGAATAGAATAGAATAGAATAGAATAGAATAGAATAGAATAGAATAGAATTCTTTATTGGCCAAGTGTGATTGGACACACAAGGAATCTGTCTTGGTGCATATGCTCTCAGTGTACATAAAAGGAAAGATACATTCGTCAAGAATCATAAGGTAGAACACTTAATGATAGTCATAGGAACAAATAAGCATATTTTATATAACAAATATAAAATATCCTTATTTGAACACCACAGTCATCATGATTGCCATGGATAACTTGAGTTGAAGCATCGTTTGAAAATAAAATTCTTCCATAGAACTAATGATTCATTTTTTTAAAATCATATATAAAGTTTTTTGGGGGGGAGATATGTGAAATGTGTTGCTGTAGCAAGCAAACTGAGCCCTCCCTGAGAATAAAACCAAACCTCAGTGACTGACACCACACTCATACAGCACCTTTTAACATTGCTGTTCTGTTCACGCTTACTTATAAATAAATCCCACTTTGTCCACTGAAGTTTATTTACTGTCTAAACTTCTGCACCTAAATGGTGTTTTTGGAACCCAGCCTAATGTATGCAAAACATGGCATCCCAATTTAAAGAACACATTCTATAGATTAGAGAGCCGTGTTCCTAAAATCTAAATGCAGTGAAGGACATTTCAAACCCATTGAGATTCTCTTGGCACCCCAAAATCCAAAACAATCTTTGTTGCTTACTTGCACCTGGCTGAAGAAGGAACCTGGTCTCCTATTGCTGTTGCTGCTGTGCAAGAATTTGTAGGAAGAGTCTGTTCAGCTTTCCTTTTCAACCATGCTCTATTATTAATAATGAGTTACAGGGTTTTTATTTATTTATGTGAGTCAGGGAGGAAATCAAAATGAACGTTCAAGGGATGAGCTGGACGTGCTGCCCATGTACAGAGAGAATGTCCTCGAGAGAAAAAAATTGATTGGCAAATATGAGGAATACTACAAGAATTCAGAGGGTTTATTTCACTTGACCGATATTAGGTGGGAGGTTATAAAATGGGATGGCCAGACTCGATCCCTTAAACATGGGCACTTGGTTGGAGCGGTTACTGTGATCAGAAGTCATACTCATAGCAAAAACAGAGATTATGCATTTGCCTAGACTAAACTGTTGCTGAATGAAGGTGAATGTATTTGTCTTAGGATAATGTTGCAGGTTCCAGCCTGGGTCAGTCATGGAGACCAGAGGTTTAGTCTTCCAAGCTTTTGGACTCGTGTTGGACCTCATGAGTTGCCTTCCAATTATTTTTTGTGGACCCCTGTAAACATATCCTCTATATTACTAATACCTCCATCATCTCTGTGGTGAACATTCCTTGATTGCTGTCACTTGGAGCTTTTAAATCTACAGACCTTTTGATTTAGGTGGGCTTCTTTAAAATGTTGTCACTGTCAAAAAATGGCTACCGTGGAGGGGACATGCATATTCCTAACATGACTATCCTGATGAAGGTAAGGTAAAGGTAAAGGTTCCCCTTTATGTGCTAGTCGTTCCTGACTCTAGGGGGTGGTGCTCATCTCTGTTTCAAAGCTGAAGAGCCAGCACTGTCTGAAGATGTCTCCGTGGTCATATGGCTGGCATGACTAAATGCCAAAGGCACACAGAACACTGTTACCTTCTCACCAAAGGTGGTCCCTATTTTTCTATTTGCATTTTTTACGTGTTTTCGAACTGCTAGCTTGGCAGAAGCTGGGGCAAGTAACGGGAATCACCCTGTTATGCGGCACTAGGGATTCGAACCACTGAACTGAGGATCGACAAGCTCAGCAACTTAACCACTGAGCCACCACGCCCCTCCAATGAAGGTAGGTATTCATAAAATACTAGGAAGTGAACTAACCCTAACCCTACTCCTAATGCAAAATATATCCTGGGAGAAATTTTGAACATACGTACTCTTGCTGGATAAACATTTTATCCCATGAAATATTTCAACCCATATCTAGGTCATGAAGTAGGCTAATATATGTACTTCATGTCTTCTTCTCTTCATGTCTTCTTCTCTTCCTGGTTGGAAATGTGTATATTTCAACATTAACAGTTCAGCAAACAAAGAGGTTGAGGATTTATAATATACTCTTTCAATCCTTTTTTCAGCTAAAACAGATGCAGAGATATCCAACTCATTTTATAAATAAAGTGCTAGGAAATGAGAAAGTTATTGACATGGCTTTCCTAATAAAAAGCTAACCTGAATGTTGTTTTTTGACCCATTAGGTTTATGTAGATGATAATAGCACATCCGTGCATAAGAAGAGGTTGCTGAATCAGATCATCTAAGCTTAATGGCTAGTCCAGCATTTTTGCTTTATAGATGCCTTTGAGAATATTAAAAGCAAAACATGAGGACAAGATTCTCCCCACCCCATTACTCTTCTCCAGTATGCAAGTAATATATATAAAGGCATTAAAAGTATTCTGCCCTGCTTTCTATCTAAGCTGATTATTTGATGATGATGTATCTTCTGGCTTCTCTTTCTCCTTCTCCTTCTCCTTCTCCTTCTCCTTCTCCTTCTCCTTCTCCTTCTCCTTTTCTTTTTTGATGTATGCATTATTATTACTTCTTGCTACCTAGAATTGACAGATTGGCCAGGTTACAAAAAATATAAGTAAATGAAGTAGAAACAGACATGATACTTTGCCTCCTTGAGGTAGTATTCCCCCATCAAAATTCAAAGGACTATAGAAAAATGCTGTTAGAGGTGGGATGATATTCTCAACTGCCAAGGTTCGGAGTAAAAACCTAAGCCATGTGACTTGCTTGTATCTGGCTTAATGTATTATATGAATACAATGACGGTAGCTTGTAAATCACAGTGTATGCCTTAGAATGACAAGTAAACCTAATAAACTGCTTTTTTATACATCCGACCTCATTAAACAAAATATACCTGAATACTGTATAAGGTGAATCACTATGGGATATTACTTAAAATAGTTTAAAGCATTATTGGTACTTCCAATTTGTGAATTTGCACCAAAGGTGGGTTTATTAAAAATTAGGTGAAAGTCACGAGGGGGTCCTTAAAAGAGAAGAAATGTAGACATGGAAATAAATGGACTCTTTCATTTACAAATAATCTGCTAAAAGGGATTCTTTCTAAAAGTAGTATTAGAAAGGTTTGTCAACAGACTTTAAATTTCTCCAAATCTTAATTTCAGATTTGGAGTTCACCTCATAGTAAGTCATAATATGAGTTTGTTGGGTTTTGGCAAAACGTATTATGTGAACCAAATGAGTCTGTGAGAATATGAGGTCAGATTTCTTCCTAGCCAGTAATTTAGACAAGACATGTTTTTCCCTCTCTCAACACTACCAGTTTTGGGCTGCAAAACTCCAGCCGATACTACTCATTGGCAAAGTTTTAAGAGTTTTCTGTTTTATTTACTATTATGTAATCGTCATCCAGATTTTTTTTCAGTCCTGATTTGGTACAATTACCCTTGGACACACTCTTTTTGAATATTTTTTACAACCTAATTTTCTAAATCTGTCAGAATGTCTATGGGGATTCTCAGTCATCCAAGTCATGGAAGCAAAACGTCTTCAAAGAAAAACAAGGAAGTCCAGTTGCCTCTTGTCGAAAGCTCCTTTGGGATGATCTGCCAGAACGATAAATTTCTCATTCTAACAGCCCATTCAATTAACCTGAATATTTTTTTTTATTATTTTTTTTATTATAAAAGTTTTTATTGGTTAAAAATAAACAATATTATCGCTTACAACCGTGATGGCGAACCTATGGCACGGGTGCCACAGGTGGCACGCGGAGCCATATCTGTGGGCACACAAGTGTTGCCCTAGCTCAGCTGCAGCACACATGTGCGCACCGGGCAGCTGATTTTTGGGCCTTCCAGGCCCAGCAGAGGGGCCTCTGGAGGGCCTCTGGGTGGGGGTGGAAGGCCATTTTCACCCTCCCCAGGCTCAAAGAAAGCCTCTGGAGCCTGGGGAGGGTGAAAAACAGGCCTACCAGGCCCACGGTAACCTTTTTGCCATCGTGTGCCAAAAGCGAGGGGAGTGTGGGGCACGCATGTGCGGGTGGGCGGGGCATGGGGGCATTGAATTATGGGTGTGGGCACATGCACGAGTGACCCCCCCATGCTCCCTGTGCTTTTGGCACGCGATGGCAAAAAGGTTAGCCATCACTGGCTTACAATATGTGGAATTTTCATTATCCTTTTACAAAGATAATATATATTTTCTTTTTTTCCACATACAGCAGATCTTCCCTTGTTAAAATTTCAAATTTAACAACCGGATTTATACAAAAATATCAGTTCGGTATCCAGAGTAATATTAAAGTTTACAAAAATAAGAGATGTCATAAAAGGCACAAGATAATAGATTATAGATTCCTCCCACTTCGTCATTTCTTAATTCTAGGTCTCAAGGTTCTGGCCTTAGCACCCTCCTCCTCCCGGACTGCCACGGCCTCGCCTGCCCCCGTTCCTTGATCATCTGGTACCTCCCCTTCCTCGGTTCCTGTATCTTCCCCCTCTAGGAGGGTCTTATGTTGCTCCAAGTAGGCCTTAGCCTCCGCCACACTATTAATTTTCTTCCTACTGCCCTCCCAGAAAATCATCAAACCTTCCGGCATCAACCACCTGAAGCCAATTCCCTTAAGGTACAGTTTATTTGATAAAAAATAATAATTTCTTCTTAATTCTCATACCTGTCTAGGGATCTGCTTCAGAATGGTGACCTCCTTGCCCCTGTATATCAGCGCCCCTGATCTTTGATTTCTCAGTATTTCATCTCTCATTTCCCTTCTCACGAATTTAATGTGGACCTCTCTTGGGACACTGTGTAAAATTGCATATTGTGAGTTTACTCTATAAACTAGATCCATATCCCATCTCATAAAGTCCAAACCTCTTCCAGTAAATTCGCCCAACAATTTAACCATCACTTCTCGCAGATCTTCCTGGTCCACCTCTTCCACATTTTGAAACCTGAGAAAATAAGACATTCTATCCAGCTGTGAAGTTAAGATTACATTTCCTCTCATTTCTTCCCTCTTCTGGATTGCCCGCACCTCCCCCTCCAAACCTCCAAACCTCCCACCTTTTTCTTATTCTCCTCTGCCACCTGTTGAACAGCAATTAAATCTTTTTTCATAACTACAATTTCAGATTTTATTTCCAGTTGCCCTTTTTGCAGGTCATCAAGTTTATCAAGTTTCACAAGTTTCTCATCCAATTTTGCCAATTTCTCCAAAGATTTTTCCATGTCTCCTGCAGCTGGTCTTTGTCCTTTTGCCATCTTGCAGTGATAAAGAATGAGAGGTCCTCAGGTAGGCACAAGCATCCAGAGAGGGAAAGATTCTCTTAAAAATCAGCACTGTCTGGTTGCTGGTTTCCTCGCAATCTACCAGTGGGCGCTCACAGAAGCAACGAGTCCGGCTCGTAGAGTAGGTCAAGTTTGAGTAGGTCAAACAGGAAACCAGAGGTGGGTGATGTCATCAATTGTATACAAAGAAGCAGGAAATCAGGCCCCGGCCATAACTCTCCGGCAAAGAGAGAGGCCTCCAGCCTCCCTTCTCAAATTCCGCCTCCACCATTCTCCACAAAAAATCAGCGAGGTAAGAGGTCTCCTTCTTTTTTCCTCCTCTTTCCTCTCAGCCACGGCACCCTTCCCAGCTACAAGGGGGGGGAAACTTCGCCCCCCCCTCTCACTCGCAGGATGCCTCGTCGCTTCGCCAATCAAGGTCTCTCCTTTTCTGCTTATTCTCCAGCCTGCATCCCTTCCTCTTCTGATCGCCTCTTTACCTGCTGCCTTAATTTCAATATACTCCAGGTCCTACAGGTGCAATGGCATGGTCAGCGGCCTTGAGATGGCCGTCGCGCGCCGTCCCCACTCGCCGGAGCCTCGGGCGCGCCAGCATTGGCCGCCCAGCCCCTGGAATTGAGGCAGGGGACCCCTGGAGAGCCGCCTTTAACCGCGGATACCCTGAAGCCAGGGCACCCGGCCCCGAGGGGCCTCCAGGTGGGGGGGTTCAGACGCTGGGGCAAGAGCTCACCCAGGCAGCATCCGTCGCCATCCGGAACTGGAAGTGCTCTCCCAACCTGAATATTTTTAATTTCATTAATAGGTCTTACTTTGCTCCAGGAAGAACGCTATTCAATTCTCAAATTAGAGTTCTTAATTACCCTCCCTGGTTTCTCTGGTACTGAACTGGCTGATTATGTCAAAGATATTTCATCCTATTTGTTCTTTGGTATAGTTCGATTTCTTAGTGACCGATGTCTTTCTCTTTTCTTGATCCTGGAGCCAAAGGAAACAGACACAGGGCCATCTTAACAGTAGTATGAGCCCCGGATAAAACAGTCTACTAAGACCCCTATGACAACTACTCACAGGAATAAAGATGTAAATGGTCGATAAAACTAAACATATATTTGCATGTTAGTAATAATTTAAAAATGCACTAAAATGTAATAAATATGTTGCTGTATTTATATGATACAAGGTGCATTGAAGGGTTAACCTACACAGATTAGTATGGGGCCCCTATGCTCGTGGGGCCCACAGGCAAATGCCCCTCAGGCCCATGCGTTAGGACAGCCCTGTCACGGACACCTCTGTTTGTGTGTGTGTAGATATGACATATATATAAATATGTCGATTAGAGTAAAATTATCCCTTTTAAATTCTCATCTGTAATCAATATATGGATTCATTAAAGTTTCCTGTTACATTTTATTGCCTGGAAAAAGAAATAATTGTAGAGCAGCTCTCCCCAACTGGCTGATCTCCCCAAGTGTTTGGCTTCAATCTTTATTCTGAGCTCTTCTTTTGTGATATGGTACGGATGAAGATCATCAAGTTAAAAATGGTTTTCCTTTTCCACAGTGCCCTATGGAGCTCTGGGCTTCTGTTATAGCAGAGGGTAACATCTCTTGAAGCATTATTAAGCCATTACTGGTATTTCCAAAACATTAGTATGTCGATGGACTGTGATCAGCAGAGTGCTCAGATTCATCTGAAGAGCAGAAACCTCCCAGGTAGCACAAAGAGTGCAATGAAACCTTTCTTATTACTGCACTCTGATGCAGGACTAAGGATATCTCCCCTTACAAATTTTGTCATGTTATGAAACTCAAAGCAAATTCTCAATTCTAATTACAATAGAGGACAGCTGTCTCTTTTCGTGTCCATCTTGTTCTTGACTACAAAAGCCCAGTGATTCAGCAAGGTTTATACTGAGTTAAGCTGTGAGTCTAGATCAGGGGTGTCAAACTCAAGGCCTGGGGGCTGGATCTGACCCACGGGCAGGGGTGAAATCCAGCAGGTTCTGACAGGTTCTGGAAAACTGGTAGCGGAAATTTTAAGCAGTTCGGAGAACCGGTAGCAGAAATTTTGAGTAGTTTGGAGGACCAGCAAATACCACCTCTGGCTGGCCCCAGAGTGGGGTGGAAATGGAGATTTTACAATATCCTTCCCCCAGGAGTGGGGTGGGAATGGAGATTTTGCAGTATCCTTCCCCTGCCACACCCACCAAGCCATGCCCACCAAGCCACGCCCACAGAACTGGTAGTAAAAAAAATTGGATTTCACCACTGCCCACGGGGTAGTTAGATCTGGCCCATGGGGCTGTCCTGGAAACAGTGAAGGACTGGCCCATGGTACCTCTGCCAGTGAAAATGGAGCTCAGGAGGGCCATGTGCGGTCCTGGCGAGCTCCATTTTCGCTGGCAGAGGGTTGCAGGTGGTCGTTGCAGCTAAAAACAGAGCTCAGGAGCTCGTTTTCTCTGGCAGAGCACTCGAGCCACCACAGGTGCCCTTGACACAAGTGACATCGAGCTGGGCATGCCCACCCTGGCTACCCCACCCCCAGCCCCCCAAGGTCAAATACAACCCTAATGCGACCCTCAATGAAATTGAGTTTGACACCCTTGGTCTAGATTTGGGTGAAATCGGTTTAGAACACTTTCCTAGCAAGTAGTGCACAACAATGGTGAAATCCAAATTTTTTTACTACCGGTTCTGTGGGCGTGGCTTGGTGGGCATGGTATGGCGTGGTGGGCGTGGCTTGGTGGGTATGGCAGGCGAAGGATACTGCAAAATCTCCATTCCCACCCCACTCTGGGGCCAGCCAGAGGTGGTATTTGCCGGTTCTCTGAACTGCTCAAAATTTCCGCTGCTGGTTCTCCAGAACCTGTCAGAACCTGCTGGATTTCACCTTTGGTGCACAAGTTTTACAAAGAAGGCTTTGAAAAATTCCTGTTACAAATGCCCTGTAGTTGACACTTGGGGAACTACAAAGCAAGGGTGGTAGGGTAAATAGAGGGAAAATGACACATTTATTTTCTTTTGAATTCCATTTGAGTGCCCTGTTCTGTTACGACTGGTTTTAGATGGAATGGAAGGTCCAGTGCCTTCTGTTTCTTCCTCTATAATCATGCTGCTTCATGTTTCTTCTTGTTCACATACCTGAAGAACATCTGAAGAGAGTGGCCTGCTTCTACCATGCGGTTTCAAATTCCTATGTTTTCATATGGTCTATTAATCATACAGAAATAAAATGTTTTAGTAGTCCTCCCTTTGGGCTTAAGTACAGCAGAATATTGGAACCAAGAAGCGCACATCTTCCCAAAAAAAAGGTATGTTGGAATGTGTTTTGTTTACTTTTAATAGAAATGCACATGAAGATAACTGTCCAGGAAACATTTTACTGTCACAGCTGAAACTCCTACTGATGTTCTGTATTCAGTGTCTATCAATAAACCATACCTCTGTAAACTTACCAGAAAAATGGTAAAACCATGCCAATTCTAGCAGTGTTATTTTTAGCTCCTGCTCTTAAAAAAAAATCTAATGAAAATGTTGCAGATCAGCCTCCCTTAACCTGGGTGCCCTGTAGCTCCAAAATGTCCCAGTCATCCTAGCTTTTTGTTATGCTGGCTGGGAATACTTATAGTTTTAATTTATCTGGAAGTTACCTGGTTGAGGAGAGTTATTATATGTTGTGGTTTAATAGTAGGCATGGATGCCTTAAAATAAGAATTAGTTGGCGGTATTAGAAAGAGTTATTATGAAACATTGGAAACACGAATCTACATTTGTTGATATACGTATATTACTTGCCAATAGTTAAACTTGTTTTCTTTCAACAAAGAGACAGAAAAGAAGGAACAATGAATTATTCAAAGCAGCCCTCTGAATAATTAGCATGATATCTTTCAATTCTGTATATCTCCCAATATGTCACAATGGGAAATAAAGACTTGACTAACTTTTATATTCATAAAAAGAAAATTAAGTAATTTATGTATGTTCCCCCAAATGTACACATGTGCATGTATATGTTTGTACACAAATACATTTGCATGCATATTCATGCAGCTTTTCATATATATATATATAAAAACATTTCTATATTGAGAACTCTGCCTATTCCCAAGGCTAGATTTGTGTGTGGGATGCAGATCCTCTAAAAACATCTCAAAAGAAACACAAAATTAAGGATGTAATTTTGTAATTAAAAAGTTAAACAGTAATTCCTGGATTCAGAACAAACTAATTTTCCCTCTGTTGCTGCATTTGGCAGCAGGATTCAGTACGTTAGGCAGCCAATGCTGTAGCCACAAAATTGCCCCAGCAACGCAGAATGTTACTGTGGATTTTATTTTAAAAACCACTCACTTCACTTTGCGTAAACATTTCTGCCTTTCAGTATCAGCGCCTTTTAGTTCCTGCAGATGTTTCCACTAAGCACACTTCAGTTCAAATCCTGTGGTCGAGACCTCCAATAGAACATCTGCATGCCACGACCAGCCCTTTTGTGGGATAGTGAACGGATTCAGAGGTTACAATATTTGCTGACTTGCTCCCAATTGCTCCCTGAAATATTGACATGTGGAACAAGCCAGACTAGCTTCCCTGAAAGTGTAAGATCAATGATTCCCATTCTGTTTCCTGCTACTTTGAATAACAGTCAGCAGACTTGGGCCCCTCATTAGAAAATACAGCTGTACTGCATTTCCAAACGTGTACAGTAATAGCACACACTGCAGCCAACAACATTCTTCAGAGCTCTGGTTTCCATAGGGTTGGATACTACAGATTTGCATTTTATTTCAATCTTAATAAATCCAATCCCCAATGTACCAAAGAGGGACAGCAGAGTTGTGCACGTTACCCTATCCACTCTTGGATGCCAATATAAAAAACACACACAGTATATTTCATTTACTCATGCAGCATTTGGGGGAAAGATGCTCTTGTTGATAAATTGCAGTAAGCAAGGCCTTCCCATGCCTTCTATAAGAGGACTATGCTCTTTGAGGGGTGCTTTATTGCAATGGAGGCAATCACATTGCTTCACAATGCAAAGCCGCTCCTCACTTCGGACAGCAAAGCAAAAGGACCACACATTTCACATTGCCGCAACTGCACCTTACAAATGCCAGAAGCTTCCAGGCAGCCTGCAAAGAGGATTGTGTGAAGGAGGCTGTGTAGAGAGACACAGAACACTCCATTGAAGGGAAGCAGATTGGCTGTTTGTTTTGGCAAGGTGTACCTCATCATATTTCTGGTATAAAGCACCTCACGGAGGAGAATCCAAGCCATCTCACACAAGCTTACTTCATCATTCATACCGCTATACGAATGAAGCCTCTACTTTGACCTGTAGCCTAGTGATGCGGCCAATAGGAATACTGGCCGGATTAAGTGTATGTCTAAAAGTGTCACGGCCCGATTTACAACTGCTCTTGTATCTCTCCTTCCTATGTCTTTTGAAAATATTTTGGTTCATTTAGGCCAGCTTTTCGTAAAGCTTGGTCCCAGAATCTGAAGATCCTCTCCAGGGTCTGCAAAGTCAAAATTATTTGTTGCTTATATTGATAAATATCTAGCCTGCTGTTTACCATGTTAAATATTAAAATGGATGCATCTGCTGCCACTACTGCTTCTCTTGATTATTTGATGGGATTTTAATATTGCATTAAACAATTGTGAGAAGCTGTAGTAGCAGCGAAGGCATCCATTTTAATGATTAATGTGGTAACTAGCTCTCAATATAACCCATACAAACTAAAACTTTGGGGAGGGGGTCCTTTAAAATGTTTAAGTCATGATCAAAATGTACCTTACAAGTAATCCTTGACTTACAACCGCACTTGGGACTGAATTTTTGGTTGCTACGCAATGTGGCCATTAAGTCATCACAAGACTGAATCTAATTTCACAACCATTTTTACCACATTGTTAAGTGAATCCATGGTTATTAAGTGAATCACACAGTCGTTAAACTTCCCCAATTGACTTTGCTTGTCAGAAGCCAGTTGGAAAGATAACAAATTATGATCATATGACTACAAGATGCAACACCATAAGTGCGACCTGGTTGCCAAGTAATCGAATTGTGATCATGTGACTACAAGGATGGTGTGATATTTGTAACTTTCAAGACCAAGTCTTTCAAGTCAGTTTTTCTGAGGTTGTCATTAATTTCAAACCATTGTTAAATGAACAGTCATATGTTGAGGACTACCTGTATGTGGCTACTAGGAGTACAAAATTACTTGATGGCATACAATCAATCCAGTAATTTTTAAAAGGGGGAACCGGTCCTGAGAGAAAATAGTTTAAAAAATACTGATGCAAATTGAGATTCTACACGATTCCAATAGTAAGTAACCTGATGGTCCCCAAAAAATTTAGGCCACTCATATTGGGCTGGATAATTCTGATGATCACTAGATGGCAACAAAGAGATTTTAAAAAATCAAATATGTTGTCTCAATCTAGTGGTTCCATGGATTTTTGCAGTTGAGATATGGCAGACCTGGAAAGCTTTAGATTTCAGCTCTTCTATCAGCCTCAGTAGCACAATTAGTGGCAGAAATTACAGAAGTTGTAACTGAAAACATTTGGAGTAGATTGCTTACTCCTGTTGTAAGCATGTATAAGAAAAAACATATTGATCTGGAAAGACTTGGAATAAAACTCCCACTCAGTTATATAGCTGATAGACAAAGCTGTTATCCAAATCTGTCCTGTTTCTGTAGTATCCGAGGCTAAGAAACAGATGTTTCAGTTTAAGCACAGAGGAAAGAAATGCAGAATTTAAATCCTGTTGCTGGTATGTTAATATGGCCAGGTTGCTGCATTCTGCAGTCGGCATTCATCTAGGGCATGGCAATAAATCTCTCTTTGGGAATGCACATCCAACACATAAATTCAGGAGTAGAAGATTGAAAGCTGAGGTACAGATAAGTTGTCCTCATTGCAGGCGGACACAAAATAACCCTTTATCACAGGGGTCCCCAATCCCCAGTCCATGGCCTGTTGGCAACCCGGCTGTGCATGCTCAAGTGGTGGGCAAGCATGGAGAGCTCCATTTGTGCAAGCAGCATGCATACACGCAAAAATATCCCCTTCTCCCTGCCTCTGCCACTGTTGCTGCTGGTCTACGGAGCCAGAAAGATTGGTGATTTCTGCTTTATAATTACAATCAGCTCCTAAAGGATATAGGTGTTTAGATTTTGTAAAAATAATAATAATAATCTCAGCCTTTTATTAGCAAAGGGAAACAGCATAAGATGAAGAATTAAATACTTCTGTCCTAATATGGTAACAGGTTCCCATATAAGTTCCTACTCCCATATATGCTTTGAAGTGAAATGTAAGTCAAGTAAAGCAATATGATTTGATGTGAATATCTCTAATTATCTTCAGTTTGATCCTGAGGATATACAGATCAGAGGATTTCTACTGGTTCACCCAGGTTTAGGCAAACTGGTAGTGATGGCGGTTGGAGGCTCCGGCCACCCGCTCGGACGTCATCACAGACGTTCTGCTCATGCACTCACAGTTCCGAACCGGTAGCGAAGGTAATTAAAAATCACTACTGATACAGAGCCATAATGAAGAACACGTATACTCCATACAGTTTGCGATTATCTGCTGGCAAAGTAAATATAGATATATTTTAGCAGGTCAGTAAGTGAGCTTGTTCACCATAGATAAAGACCTTCCATAAGTGAAGAAGCCATTGTGTGTGATGTTGTGTGAATCAACTCTTATTTTCAGGCTGTTATTAATTACTAATGGTCTGACTGAAGAAGTATTTCTGACCAAAGGTGTGTGAAGTTAAAGCAATATTAATATTCAATTCTTCCAAATTGTTTTGGCTCCTAAAAGCAATCTTTTTTCTGCCATCAAAGTTTGCAGATTCACAGTAACTACATTGATTCTAGGAAAAGGAAAGGCTGGTTGAACATTATGGGAGACTAGAGCTGTCTTTTTGCCCTTTAGACCAGAGTAAAAGCTAATTTTCTCGCCCCTTTCATCTTATGCCTCCTATCATGTTTTCCCCAAAGATCTTTGCTTCAATAGTTTTGTAAATCTTCTTTATATTTGTCCAAACAACATTCTAAATTAATCATGCTTTTTAAAAATACACGTTCCACTCAACCACTTTTATAAGGAAACAAAAGTGTAAAATAAAAGATCAGTAAAATACTGATCAAATGTAAAATTGATCAGTTTTGCGCCACCAGACCTCAGGCAATAACTTGCTTCAAAAAGTATTATTTACCTCAGTACTCCTGTGTAACAAAAGTGACAGTTTTCCTCACAGCTCACTTTTTACATTTTTATCTTTTCTTCCAACATAAAATCCTCCTGACTCTTAATATTAGGCAATTTCCAGTGGCACTATATTAGAGGGGAGAAAAAAGAAAAAACTGTAGATACCCACATCCATATACATAATTTGATATATATTTGTATAGAAGTATAGAACCTATGTACAACAAAGGACAAAATCGAACTATCAAGTACTACCATTTTAATACAATAATCAGTAATAGGAATGCTATTATAGTACCACATGCCTGAGAAAATAAGTAGTAACATATCACCTTTACACATTGGGAAGTTACCTCAATGCATAGTCTTTTGGCTAAAAGAGGCCAAAGTCATTTAGTGTTTTTCATTAATAACTTTGAACTCTTTAGAGTTAGGAAGACTGAGGCAGTGGTGTTAGTATTAGGTGCGTATTCAAACATAGCTACACATGCCATAGGATCTACTATGTAATCTAATTCCTCACTTTCCAGCAGAGAGAAATAAAGGCTGAGCAGTTCCCATTATCAGCCTAATTAACTCTTCTACTCTGAATAGGGGGAGAGACTATCTTTCACTTTCAACAACAAAATATGTTGGTTGATGATGGTTGATTTTAAACTACTATCAGCTACAACTTTCCATTCTCATCCTTCACCGCTTTTTTCCCCCTGTTCTTTCTTCAACTCTCACTTTATACATAGTTTTCATGTGAAAGTACCATGTGATTTCTGAAATACAGTTCTGTAAAAAAAAAAAAAGTATCTTCAGCCTTCAAATTTTCTTAATTTTTACATATTTTCTTCTACTGAATGTTAGTACTACTGGTATAGAATGGGATAAAAAAGGCTTATTCACACTGCCCAGTGGCCTCCTTGCCAGGAGGGGCAGTCAACTGTTTCTGAAAGGCAGAGATTGATTAAATTGCCTGCTATTAGTCCCCTCATTCCCCTTCAAAGTGACCACAGGGTGCCTTTTTTCTGTTCCACTTCTGAAGTACACTTTTCCTTATTATAATGTTTCTAGTGCTCCTGTCTGAGAAAGAAGTGGAGAACCAGAGAAATAACTGGAGAACATAACAAAATATAAAGAGAATAGAATTTCTGTAGTAATAGATGGCTAGGATGCAACAGCAAAACAACTGGAACACCATCAAAATCATCACCAGTCAATTGCAAAAGGCAGCTTTATTCAGAACAGCTTACATTTTGTGACGATACCTTTAACACCATCAAACATCCATATCTACCTCTCCCAAGTCCTGGGGAAGGACTCCATAGTGGATAAAAATGCCAAATCCAGTCTAAACATCTGTCTGACTGTGTGACCGCCTCCTCCTCCTCCCCCTCCTTTCTCACCTAAGATACAGGAGTTTCACCCCCCCTTCCCAGATATCCCCCAAAAAATGTATGGGCCTATATTGGGGTGGGGGGGTGGGGGATAGCAATCTCTGTTCTGGGGGGGAGGAGGATGGAATGCCATAGGAGCAGGAGAATTTGTCCAATGGGGGTATGTGGTAACCTGCAGTCCAGATTAAATACCTTGCAAACTGTTGCCAAAGTGTCTCAGTTGCCCTATAGCAATTTAGATTCCAGCTGGCAGAATAGGAGCGGCTGAAAATTTAAATACAGATATATGCCTAACAAATAGCATCAAAGTTTGGTAGCTTATGGCAGAGTTCCCCAACCTTTCTGGCTTTACAGACAAGCTGGGGGGGGGGAGAGTGTGATTCTGCAGGCAAGCATGCACATAGCTCCATTTGTGTGAATGGCAGGCACACGCTCATGCATGTGCTTGCCGACTGCTCACGCAAATAGGGATACACGTGTACTTGCCCACGACTTCCACGGCCCTTTTCCAAATGGCTTAAGGCCCAATAGTTGGTCGTGGCCCAGGGGTTGGGGAGCCCTGATTTATGGTGTTTCAGGCATGGAATTCCAGAAGTCATGCCCCAGTTTCAAATCCAGACTAGCATTTCTGATTTGGAAGATTTACTTCTAAAACTGCCAAATTACTCCCAATATAACTTGAGTCATGGGAAGTTCAACATGTGAGGAATTGTTAATTAGATGGGCTTCTAAGTCCATATACCAAAAGAAAGTCATCATCAGCATGAGAGCCAGTTTAGCCTAGCAGTTTAAAGCTTCAACTTAGAAACCAGGAGACTGTGAGTTTTAGTCCCACCCTAGCCATGAAAACTGGCTGGGTGACTTAGAGCCAGTCACTCTTTCTCAGCCCATGATGTCAGGCTCGGGCACCAAGGCAGTCAGTCAATTCTTGTCACAACCAAAGATCAATATTTAGTTGATCCAAAAAAAATGGACCCTGCACCTGTGGGAAAACCACTAGAAAGAAAAGAAGAATCATTAGCAGCATGCTTTAGGTCTAGTGGCTTCGGGACTAAGAAGTGTAACTATAGAATATGTTCTACTCTGCTGATAAAGAATAAGGTAGCTAGGCACCAGCAACTACTCTCCCAATACCAGTTAAACAGAATATATAATATAGAGCATTCAATAACAATGTTGGTTCAACTTTGATATAAGATGGAATAGAGGAAAATTCTGACCGGTTTTCAAGATTCTGCTATGTTTGCTCTTCCTTACATTAATATATTACATTTGGGAATCCCTGCTGTGCTTGTTTCTTGATCCTGCCTACCTCGAAGGATTTACCCAGGACTGGTTTGAGATAACCCTGACTTGCATGAATCTAACAAACTTTGGATTGCTTCATTACACCACCTAGATTCTACACATACGCCATGATTTTACAGAAAGTAAATTTCGGAAGAACCCTGGAAAAAGGTTTAGAAAAAAAACCCCTCTAAGATTACACTGCTTTGCAATCAAGGATATTGTCTTCTGGAAACAGGGAGAATCTGAAACTACTGTTTTTCTTCCCAAGAGTGGCCATCCTGTCAAAATCACTCCCCACAGCACAACCATAAAATCATCCAACAAATTCAAAAAAAGGCCAAGCAACTTTCAGGAATCTTTAGGCCTCTCTTGTCCTGGCTAATGTTTTCTAACGTTCTAATATCAGAAAATAGCAGCAAATTCCAAGTTCTGTACTTCAGTCTGAAACCATAAGTAACAATAATTATTTATTTATTTATTTATTTATTTATTTATTTATTTATTTATTTATTTATTAAATTTATATACCACCCTTCTCCTACTGGACTCAGGGCGGTGCACAGCCAAATAAAAAACATACCAATACAAAATTTAAAAGAAATTTAAAAGAATTATACACTTTGGCTGAAAATGTTTAAGATCTTCCAATTAAAACCCATTATACAGTTAAAAGACTAATATCTCAAAAAAAAGGGTGGGTGGGTTACGCCAGCCCTGCTTGTTGGAAAAGAAAAGTTTTTAGGGCACGGCGAAAAGCCCAGAGATCTGATATCCTTCAATCTCCGGGGGCAAGTAGTTCCAGAGGGCAGGTGCTGCCACAGAGAAGGCCCTCCGCCTGGGAGTTGCCAGCTGACACTGCCTGGCTGACGGCATCCTGAGGAATCCCTCTCTGTGGGAGTGTACTGGCCAGTGGGAGGCTATTGGTGGCAGAAGGCGGTCCCACAAATACCCAGGTCCGATGCCATGGAGCGCTTAAAGGTGGTGACCAACACCTTGAAGCACACCCGGAAGTCCACCGGGAGCCAATGCAGCTCACGCAGGAGAGGTGTCACATGGGAGCAACCCGTCTCTTCCATAATCCCCTGTGCGGCCGCATTCTGCACCAGTTGGAGCCTCCGGGTACACCTCAAGGGGAGCCCCATGTAGAGATCATTACAGTAGTCTAGGCGAGAGGTGACGAGTGCCTGAGTGACCGTGCATAAGGAGTCCCGATCCAGAAAGGGACGCAACTGGCGAATCAGGCAAACTTGATAAAAAGCCCCCCTGGCCACGGCCGTCATATGCTCTTCTAAAGACAGCCGTGCATCCAGGAGGACACCCAAGTTGCAAGCCCTCTCTGTGGGGGCCAATAACCTGCTCCCAATAGCCAGCGATGGCACCAGCTGGCTATATCGGGATGCCGGAAGCCACAGCCACTCGGTCTTGGAAGGGTTGAGTCGGAGCCTGTTATTCCCCATCCAGATCCGGACGGCCTCCAAGCACTGGGACATCACTTCAAGGGCATCATTGGGATGGCCTGGGATGGAAATGTACAGCTGAGTATCATCAGCGTACTGATGGAATTCTACCCCAAAGCCACGGATCTCAGCCAGTGGCTTCACATAAATGTTGAACAGAAGGGGCGAGAGGACCGACCCCTGCGGCACCCCACACACAAGGCGCCTCAGAGTCGACCTCTGCCCCCCTGCCAACACTGACTGTGTCCGGTCGGAGAGATAGGAGGAGAACTATCATAAAACGGTGGCCCCCACTCCCAACCCCTCCAACCGGCACAGCATGATACCATGGTCGATGGTATCAAAAGCCGCTGAGAGATCTAATAGGACCAGGATAGAAGAACAACCCCTATCCCAAGCCCTCCAGAGATCATCCACCAACGCAACCAATGCCGTTTCCATGCTGTGCCCAGGCCGGAAGCTGGACTGGGGCGGGTCCAGATAGACAGTTTCCAGGTACCCGGGAAACTGTCGCGCCACCACACTCTCAACAACCTTTGCCACGAAGGGAAGGTTGGAGACCGGATGATAGTTAGCCAAAACAGCCGGATCCAGGGCAGGCTTCTTGAGGAGGGGCCTCACCACCGCCTCTTTCAAGGTGAGTGGCAAGACACCCTCACCCAAGGAAGCGTTGATAATCCCCTGGAGCCAGCCTCGCATAACCTCCCAGGAGGCCAGTACCAGCCAGGAGGGACACGGGTCCAAAAAAATGTGGTCGCGTTCAGCTGCCTGAGTATCCTGTCCACGTCCTTGGGGGAAACAAGATCGAAATCGTCCCAAATGACATTCTCAAGACCGGCCTCCATCATCCCGTCCGTACCTACCCAGTCAGAGACCAGGCCTTCCCGAATCTAAGTGATTTTATCGTGCAGATACTGAACAAAATCCTCAGCACAACCCTGCAAGGGGTCCTCCCGCGCTCCTGGATGGAGGAGGGAGCGGGTCACCCTAAACAGAGCAGCTGGGCAATTAACTGCCGAATGTGATAAGAGCGGAAAAATAGTTAAACTTTGCCGCTTTTATCGCCACTAGGTAAATCTTAATATGAGCTCTTACCCGTGTTCGGTCGGATTCGGAACAGCTAGACCTCCAACTGCTCTCTAGACGTCTTTTCTGGCGCTTCATCTCCCTCAGCTCCTCAGAGAACCAAGGAGCCAGGTAGACTCGGCGACAGGTCAGAGGCCGCAAAGGCACGACTCAGTCCAAAGCGCCAGCGGCCGCCCTATCCCAGGTGACCACCAGCTCCTCGGCTGAGTCATGAGTCAGAATTGATGAAACTCTTCTGCATTTTTTGTGAGTTTTTTTTAATAATTCTTCCTGCCCTCTTCAGGTGCTGCCTGATTCTAATGAAGAAAAATTCAGATCTGATCCCTACCCATTTCACCCAATACAAAAAGGATATTTTCAAAGATTCATGTAAACTTCCAAAGACAAACAACTCCTACTCCTCCAGCACTGGCCTCAGATTTTTTTTCCTCTTTTTAATATCACCATTCTCTCCAGCCGCTACCCCATCTGAAAATAACAATGTAAGTAGCCATACCTGAGCTACAAACAGCTATTTAGTGGGAAAACAGCAGTATGCTGAAAATTTACAATGCAATGGAGAAGACAATGTTCTTTTTCTTTTTCCTTTCTTTCTTGAAACCTCATTTTTAGTATACCGCTATGTGGTGGCATTGTAGTTCGGGAATTACCATCATCTAAGTTCAGTTGATTATGGACCTGGAAGGTAGTTCCTTCTCCACTGCTTGGAAAAGAGAAGTTGACAGAAGACATTTGGTCTTTTTCATAGGCTGTTTCCAAAAACCAGAAGCGGGGCATTCTTTCATTTCATCTCAACCTCCATGCCTTTGAGTGTCTTTTCTCCTGAAGTGTTTTTACTTCAGCAAATTATTACAAACATTGTATATCTTTTAATAAGTATGGTTACCCTTCTGCCCTCCCCCCGCCTTACACACACCCTCGCCATCTTTTTTCTTGGTAATTTTTATCTTTTAGATCAGTGGCCTCCAACTTTTTGGGCACCAGGGACCAGGTTCAGTGGAGGAAGTTTTTTCCATAGACCAGAGGGGGCATGGTTTTGTGTGCTGCCTGCATCTCACAGATGGGGCTTCGCTTGTTTGCACAGACCGGTTTCTGGCATGCCTGGCTCGGTCCCAGTCCATGGACTGGGGATTGGGTCCCCTGTTTTAGATGTTATAGCTGCAAGTTGAAACTTGGTGGTACAGTAGGAGCTCTGAAGATCTTTAGCTAATGAGAGGATAAGTGCCATGTATAATGTCTACTTAGACAAAACAGAATGTACTTCCAGTAAGCTATTTAAAAAGGTGAATATCTTGTTTTATCCAACATTTGGCACCATGGATCAATTTGTCATGTTACATTTTAGCAAATTCTATGATTCTGTTCAGAGGACTAAGTGATGGGAGAAAAACAAGGACATTTATGACCTAATCTTTGTGAGCTAACCTGTTTCACTGTCAAGCACGTTTTGTTACAGTCACCAATAAAATTGTTGAAATGGAAATTCTATAAGAGCTACTTTAATCTTTTTTCTTTGAGTATTCAGATGTCATTTTCCTTAGAATAAATTTTAGCTATTTTTCTTTGGAAATTAACAGCCTATCATAATCAAGATTTCACTGCCATAAGCAGAGTTATGTACAATTAAATAGTTGTTTATTGAGGATGGTTGTGAATAAATCAAGTTAGGGTCCAGAGAAGAAGTTTTTGAAAAATATTCTGGCCCTGCAGTGATCAAAGGCTGTGCAGTGCTTGGGATTCTGTCCAAGCCCTTCAAGGCATGCACATTCAGGAAACAAAATCCACTTGCGTTTCTGCAAAGATCATTATTGCTCATAGAGTATTGTAATAGAACCTTGAAAGCCTGTCAAAACAATTCTCCAACTCATCTTTTATCTAGTGCAATTAAGGTGGGTTATTCCGAATTTCTTTCTCATACTTCTCTCCTCCCCCATCTCCCAGAATGAGATAATTTCTTTTGCACTGGCCCTATTTTCTCCTCTCCTTTTCCAAGCTATGTTAGATATTTACAGATTCAGAGTCTAAAAGGTTATTTGGACTGTGCAGGGTTACAAATGTATCTGCATGGAACTCCCTAGACCAATGGGGTAGACCAATGGTGTGTTGCCCCCGTTTCGGACCAGTTAGCAAGAACTGATAGTAAAACCGGTGGGAGGCTCCACCCATCAGGAAGCTTCATCAGGAAGCAGAAGCAAGCGCACACAGCCCCGTTGCAAACCAGTAGTAAAGGTAAGTAGAACCTTGGGGCAGACATATTAGATATGACTATTATGAGTTGTAATTCAGCAATGTGCAGGGGACATAGATTTCCTTCCTCTAAACCAGGGGTGTCAAACTTGCGATGACACGTCATCACATGATGTATCACAACTTTTTCCCCCTTCGCTAAACCAGAGGTGGGCGTGGCTAGTGCAGGATGCATCTGGCCTGAGGGCCGCGAGTTTGACACCCCTGCTCTAAACTGTGATTATTATGTTCTATGATAAATATCATTAGGAGATTACATGAGATCAGTATTCTAAGATGGGATGGACAGAATTCCATCTTTCAATTCAACAGGAGTATATTTCTTTGGGGAAAGCTGGAATACATCATAAGTAACCCACTACAAATTTTCCCAAGGCCCACTCATTCTGTCCTGGTGCTATTGGGTAACTTCCCTTCAAAGGGAGACATTGGAATCAATGTTTACTTCTAGAGTGATGTTCTTCTAGGGTACTTTTTACAATTTCCCAATCAAATCTCCAGCCCTGAGATTTTCCAATGGTTTCCCACCTAACTAGTAACTAACTCCCACCTTGCCTAGCTTTTCCCCAATCAGCCAAGGTTGCCACCTAGCTTGGGTCTTTATTATTGCATGACACAAACATAATTATGTTTTATTCATCTCTGTTCCCAAGAAGTGGTATCCAAATTAAATATTAAACACGAATTAATAGAATAAAAAAAATATGCACACACCCATGCACAACTACAAAGACAAATATTGACCATGTCGATTCTGAAACTTGGAATGTATGCAAAACAACATTAGTGGAAATATCAGCAGGTTGGAGCATAAAATTAGGCCAAATAAAATTTAAATAATAACCACATAAATAGTTACCGCAAGGGAAACTAAAACTACTTCACTTGCTCTTCCACCTAAAGCCAAGCTGTATAAGGAAGGAGTTGGATTGTTGGTTTGAAATGCCTTGATTCCTGCCCCACCTTCCAGTGAATGTCTGAATAGCCTTCCATGGTTAGTTGTTATGTATAGAACATAATTTGTCATTGGGCTGTTCATTAAGGAGAAAGACAATTATTCCAGCTTTGTTAATTTCTCTCAAACTCTTATAGTATTTTCAGTTAAGCCCCATTTGCTAACCTTGACAATGAATCTAAATCCAATTTTAGTGGAATCTGAGGCTACCAAAACCATAAGAGCATAGAACTGTATTCAGTTATTCTTCCCTTCATGTGCAAATAGATAAGATGAGATTGTGTTTTTAGTTCCAAGAAAAAATATTCATCCTCTTTTAATTTTTTTTAAAATATTGGTATCTTTGCCACTGAATATGTATGATCACTGATCTTTGTGTGATTCCTACTGATCCATAAAGGGAGACTGTATGAGCAAATGACACCAACATTTGATGTTGCTTTCATTTATTTCATCAACTGTTATCCAAGTGCAATGTGCCAGTGTGAAAACATAATCATTCTTTTAGATTCAGTAAGGGGTTGGTGGCCTCCAGCTACAATAACTGCAACTAAACACTTCCTGTAGTTAATGATCAGTTTTTTTCCTGTGTAAGTATTTTGGCTCATTCCTCTGTGACAAACAGTTTGAACTCAACACATTTAAGGGTTATCTAGTATAAACCTCCTGTTTCAGGTTGCACCACAACATTTCAATGGGGTTTTAGTCTGGACTTTAATGTGGACATTTGAAACATTGAATTTGTTCCTCCTCGTCCATTCTCTTGGAGACTTGCTTGTAAGTATGGAATCATTTTGTTGCTGCAAGATCCTCTTAGGCTTCAGACTTAGTTGATGAACAGATGACCTAAAGTTCTCCTATAGTTGTCTGATACAAAGCCGAATTGATCTTCCTTCATTGATGACAAATTTTAAGGTGGTAAAACAATAAAATACCCCCAACTATAATACTTTCATCTCCATGCTTGACAGTTGTTATAGGCAGAAAGTTAGTTTCTACCAGATGTAACAACTCCCATGTACCTGAAAAGTTCTTTTCACTCTTCTGTTCAATGAACATTTCCTCAGATGTCTTCAGGATTATACAGATGCTTTACGGAAAGTATAGCTTTAGCGTTCTTTACTATCTATCCCGTTTTGACTCACTTTGACTTTAGCCTGTATATGAGAGAAACCAACATGTCCTTGAATATTGTTCTGAAATGTGTTATGAGTTCATGGATGACTTTGTGCTATGCTCTTAGAACAACTCTGGCAAGAGAGGCATTCTTGGGAAGACTCGCTATTGTCCCAGGTCGCCACTTCAAGGGTATGCCTCTGATGTTGAGTTGTGGAATCCCATAGTTCTGGAGTTGGTTTTGTAACCTTTGCCAGACCAAAAAACATAAGTTACTTTTTATGAAGATCTTTAATAATATCTTTTAAGTGAAGTGAGTCTAGAATCTGTGAGGTGAGAACCTCGCCATGATGGGTTTTATTGGACTGACACACTTCCAAACAACCCCTATATCCAGACCAGAGCAGATCACAAGCAACTTAGTTCAGCTAGCAAAAAATATAACTGTTTATTCAATAGCTTAGTTAGCAAGCATTTAAGAAAAACCAATTAATTAGCAAAACAGAACAAAAGCAGGCAAAGAAAAAGACACCAATTACAGGCAATGATTTACATTCTCACAAATGAATGCAACTATATGTGCCTCAGGATAATGTTGCAAGATCCAATCTGGGTTGGTCACCGGGACCAGGGGTTTAGTCTTCCAGGCTCATGCTGAAGTCCATCTTCAGGGAACTTCTGTCTACAGTCTCTAGAGAGAAGAACGAGGATCAGCTCCAGCACAAGTCCAAAAGCTTGGAAGACTAAATCTCTGGTCCTGGTGACCGAGCTAGATTGGATCTTACAATTTACATTCTCTATAAAGATTCTCTCTCTCTTTCTCTCTCCCTCCCTCTCTCTCTCCCTCCCTCCCTCTCTCTCTCTCTCCCTCCCTCCCTGCCTCCCCCCCCCTCTCTCTCTTCCAAAGGGAGTGGCCTTTGGATATTCCAGCTTCAACCCTTATGTTATATTGTACACAACAGCAAAATAAAGATAGTAGAAAGGATACCTAGTGTTCTTCCTCTGTTTTACACATTAAAAAAATGGAAACAATTTGGAACAGGAGAACGATAATTCTAACATGCTTTACAAATGTTAACCAAACATCCTAGTTTAGATGTACAAGGCAATGAAGAAATAAGTAAGAGTTAGGACCTGTGAGCTCATCACCCTCACACACCCTGACCATTTTCTGTCCGGGCAAAATATGGAACAATTTTCAAGCACAATTCTATTGGTTTTGAAATTGTACTGTTTCCTCTTTTCTGTGTTTATTTTATCTATCACTACCAATTGACTGCAGAGTGAGCCTGATGGAATTGTATTATTATACTCTCTGGGAGGTCCCCATAAACAATACGGCAGACAGCCATGCCCTCTGACAGATATGCTAAAAATAGAATTTATTTAGGACTAGCTAGTTGCATTTGCATGCGCACAAGTCTGTTTTCAATGCAGGCTATAAAAGTAATACAGCAAACCTCTCATTACTTAACTGAAATTTCAGACATTCGTTAAAAGCCAGACATTCCCTAGACTTTCCTAGAACTTGTCTCGATCACCCAAAGTAGTGTCATTTTTAAAGACAGCCTCATAAATACAAACAGAGCAAATTAAATTAACTGTAGTCTTCCATTATATTTCATAGATAAGAGTGTACAGAATATCTGGTTTATTAATAACTGTTTTAGGATTTGTAGATTCAAATACCTGTTGCTTTAGATGTTCTGTCTTGCCACCCCATACTGGTAATTGCATAGAAACAACTAAAGCAGCATATGGATTAATGTTTCTAACTGCAATGATCATTATCCTAATGAGAGCACAAAAATATCAAGGGGCAGTTTAGAACTAATTCCAAGTCTATTTTTTTGAGGGGGGGACTACCAAAGGTGATGAAATTTTACAAGTATGATTTAAGAGGTTTCTACCAAAGTAAGCATTCATTTTACTTTTGAGTCATGTAGTTTTCATCCATAGTAGTCAAGGGAATCTGCAGGAGGAGTCAAGAAGAACAAGAGGTTTGTTCAAAGCTTCATCCTTTTTTTTTTTAAACAGGGATGTCCTCATGAAGATACATAAAAAGGGGCTGGGCTTTGCCTCAAAGTGCCCACAGATGCCACTTTGATTTTTTGATCTCCCTTGAAGATGTTCTGAAACCAGCCTTAAATATTTTATAATTTATTTCTAAATGCAATATAAAACTATGTTTCTTTTACCCAGGTTGGCTGATCATAGACCAAAATTATGCAAAACTGAAAAAGGAAAAAAAAGTTGTCTTCCTGAACCCAGGAAAATGTTTAGACATTCAAGAGAAGCATAATCAATAAATCAAGGGGCACAAGTCCTCTGTTATCCCTCTAGTTCATGGAAAATCTTAATAGCGTGCCAGAATAGGAAAATTAGCACATTTTACTCTTGAGTTTAGCAATCAAATCAGATATTCTTAATCCATCCTGAAAATGCTGGCTGAGAATTTGGGAAGTTACAATTTAGGCCTGAGGGAAGGGGTGAAATGCTCCCGGTTCAGACCGGATCCCCCGATCCGATAGCGATGGCGGCGGGTGGTTCGGAGAACCGTTAGCAAAAATCCCTGCCCCCCCCCATGACCAGCAGAGCTGTGCAATCATCAGAGGCTTTTTTAAAATTTTTAAAAGCATTTTTTCTACAACCTTTTCAGCCGAAAAAATGCTTTCAAAAGTAAAAAAAAAAGCTCTGATGATTGCGTGGCATAGCTGGGATCGTCAGAGGCTTCTAAAAGCATTTTTTTCTGCAACCCCTTTGGCCGAAGAGGCTGTAGAAAAAAAATGCTTTTAAAAGCCTCTGGCGATCCCAGCTGAGTTGCCTGATTGTCAGGGGCTTCTAAAAGCATTTTTTCCTGCAACCTCTTAAAGTTGTAGAAAAAAAATGCTTTTAAAAGTAAAGAAAAAAAAAAGTTGGCCACACCCACCCAGTCACATTACCCCCACCACCACCAAGTCACAGCCACAGAACCGGTAGTAACCAATTTTAGATTTCACCCCTGCCTGAGGGGCAGATAAAGTGCAAAAGTCTGAATTAAGAATCTGTCAAACAAAACTCCCAAGAGGTAGTCTCATCTAGAGGTTTTTAGACCATACTTGGAATTGACTCATATTTCACTGCTCCATTGCAATTGTTTAGGGCAAATTGGATTCAGTTTGGATGTGTGGGATTATTTCATACGGACTGAAATGTAGCCATGCATTGCATCCATTTATGCGAAAGATAAAACTGGACAATGAAAACTAAATTCCAGGATATGCTTCTTCTCTTCTGCTACAAATGCTTAGGACAGCTCAGTAATAATAATAATAAATTAAAGAGATCTCTGAAAGTAGTAAACATATATAGCAGTGGTGAAATCCAGCTGGATCTATCTGGCTCATGCAAACTGGTAGTGCTGGCGGCGGGAGGCTCCACCCACCTGCCAGGACATCATTACATCCCATTTTTGACCCTCTGCGCATGTGCAGAAGCCTTTGTGCATGTGCAGAAGGGGCGTGCTCACACTCCTAAACTGGTAGCAAAAGTAAGTGCATTTCACATTTTCTTTGGATGAGGTGCTTTTGATTATGGAAGCTTTTGTGTCACCTCAAGTTTTCACCTGATAGTTCCAGTAGTTGAAAATTTCTTACAGATTCTTAAAATGCTGGCTGAGAAGCTCAGAGCAGTGTAAAACAAAAAAGCCATTTCACTTTGCTTTTAAAATTGTTTTATGTGGTGGGGGAACTTCACAAGACTTTGCTTGAACTGCCCCATTATTTCCATCTGCCTTTCCCCCAGAAGCTCAAAGGTAAACAAACCCCTGAACTATCCTGAGCAGCAGATGAGTTTAGAAACCATCTGGCCCAATGTCACCAAGTGTTGTGGTTTCCATCTCAAAGTTGGAGGCTTCTTGTTCAGACTACAGAACCAAAAAGAGCTTCCTCTTTTCTTTTTCTTTTCCTCCCGAAAAGGTTACAGTTACATAGGGTTCATTAAACATTCAAAATGTGTATCCAGATCCTGCCCTCCCTGGTTACTGTTGACTGATGTTTCCTTGGAGACAGTTTTTTTAAACCTTCATGGCATGAGCTATGTACCAAGACAGGGAAGAGATCAGTGAAGGAGACGAAGGGAGCAAATGTCCCATATTCTTTGGGAGGGGGACAGTTGTGGGTTTTTTCCTTTATTTTTCTAATTCTTCAGTCTCTTACTTCATCCACATTTTTCTCAACACCGTTTTAACACTCAGGGGCAAATGAAGGACCTCAAAAAATGCAGAGCATTTGCAACAAGCAAGGATGAGATTAAAAAAAAATTCCTTGAAGGCATCAGACGAAATCTGAGGAATGTCAAGCTCAGGATAAGCATTTGTCTTAGTTACCTAAATAAACCAAACTTTCTAGAGACATCACCAAATGTGTGTGAGTGTGTGCGTGCTTGCGTGTGTATACGTGGGCAAGTGCTTAGTATAATATTTAATCTTGTTCTAGATCTGATCGTTTTTGTAACTGCTGTGGATAAATACAGTGGTTTTTTTTTAAATGTTTGGGAAAGGAAAAACAGCATAAGATAATACAGCTCTTAATCATAACGGAAGGAAGAGTCAAAATAATTCAAAAGAATGTCAAAAAGTTGGGGGGGAAACATCACAGAACATTGCTTTTGTATATGCTAACTGCAGTGAGACTATTATTATATGTACAATGCAGGAAAGTTCTGACTCTGGCCACAATGGACAAATGGATGGTGAAGATGATGGAACTTGCTGAGATGGGCAAATAGACAGCTTTAATCTAAGTTCAATGCAGATTGGAGCGCCTTTTGGATTTTTTTGGTTTGAAACAGAAAAAAATAAATTTATGTCAGAAAATATTAAATGTTGTAACTGTAGACCAAGAGGTTAAGTAACATTTATACTTAGAACCAGTTCAAAATAACATCAAAAGCTATCTCTTTATTGTTTTCTCTATTTTTTCCTAGCACTTTTGCCTTTGTCCATTTATTTTTACTTCTTTACTTTTTTCTTTCCTTCTTCTGTTCTAAATATTATTTTCTGTTCATTTTTATTCTTTTTGTTTAAAATTCTAATAATTACAGAACCGGAAGGAAGGTTCTGTTCCAAACAAGTGGTGTCCACAAATCAACTTAACTTATAAGTTTATTATAACTTTAATAACTTTAATAACTTTATTTATAATCAGGTCTTCATTCAGATCCTATAAGATCTTGTCTTATGCTTATCAGAAGCGACAAGAAAAACATCTCTGTAATTCAGCAGAACCTTCCCATCAGATTCCCCAGCAACCACTAGTAAGAGACGTGTAATTCTTACTTTTGGGTTAATAGATTACATAAGTGGTAGTAAACTTGGATATACTTTATCTCCATGTATTTGTCTAATCTTCTTTTACATTGCATCATCAAAAACATCAAAGCGCTAGAGTCCAAAAAAGAAGCTATAGCCAGGACAAAGTAATGAGAAGGGTGAAGGGAAAAAAGCAAACAAATTCTATTTATATTTAAATAAAATGATTGCTTCTTCCGTATTTATTTTTTAAAATATTTTTGTATCAATGACAATGACAATTTGATAGCCACTCCATATCCCATACATCCAAGTCTTTGGGGTTTCACACCTCCGTTGCATGAGATGATGTCCAACAGCTCTCTGTGCTCTAAACAGAGGATAATATTTGGAAATTAAATATCTTGAAGACGGGGAAGAAGCATGGAGCATTGCAAGTTCAAAACTGAAGGTCAAGGCCCAGAAATCAACAGATAAAATGGGGTAAAAAAGTAGGCTATAAAAGCAGTAAAAAAAAAAAACATGCAGTAAAAATGCAGGTTATAAAAGCAGGGTGATAAGTTTGTTGGGAGCTATATGCCTCAAAGTTGTAAAATTATATCCATCACTATCAGAGAATTCATCAAACTTCAAAGCACTCTGGTCAATGGAGTTTAAGGAACTTACAGTTCTGTCATGTTAGTATACTATAGAAGTATACAGTGCAGCCATATAGAAAAGAAGCACTGTCATTTAGCTGGCACGTAAGGGATTTTACTGCTCTTGTGATAATTCAGGTTCAAATTAAAATACCATATTTTTCAGAGTATAAGAGGCACTCCCCCCCCCCACACAAAAAAGAGTAGAAATGTTGGTGTGTCTTATACACTGAATACAGCCATTTTTGGTCTCCCGAAACCCCATCCCACTTGTCCCATTTTTGCAGAAAATGGACCCATTTTTCACAAAAATGGGGGAACGCAAAGGAGGCCTGCAGAGTGCTCCTGGGGGCCGGGGAGGGCAAAAACTTTTTTTTTCTTACTTACCTCTTCGAAATCTTGGTGTATCTTATACACCGGTGCATCTTATAGTCTGAAAAATACGGTAGATAGCAGGGGAGTATGTTACCATTCATTCATTTAAGGAGCCTATTCAAACCACTCTTTTTGAAAATAAAGAGTGCTGCCCTTATCTTATCAGCATCTATAATAAAATTGTCTTTCTAAAGCATACCACAGTTTAACCATGTTCCAATGCTTTTTTTCTGCCATTACACTTTCCAAATGGAAAACATCAATGGGTCTATGCTTTAAAATGGCCACTGGAATTGCTCCCCTGTTCAGGATATTAAAGGAAGATATTTCTTCACAAGATCAAACCTTATCTACTTTGTTTTTCCTCAGAGCAAAAGCAATAGCTCCTTTGTGAAGGCTTTTAACCTGGAAGTAGGGATTTATATATATATATATATATATATATATATATATATATATAT
>WNWU01000040.1:10853827-10930478 GCA_012654045.1 Ptyas mucosa
TAGAATAGAATAGAATAGAATAGAATAGAATAGAATAGAATAGAATAACAGAGTTGGAAGGGACCTTGGAGGTCTTCTAGTCCAACCCCCTGCTTAGGCAGGAAACCCTACACCATTTCAGACAAATGGTTATCCAACATCATCTTAAAAACTTCCAGTGTTGGAGCATTCACAACTTCTGGAGGCAAGATTAAAATTAATTAAATATATTTAAGGGTATTAATTGTCAGCTGAAAAGTTGGAAGAGAGCTCATTCCCAAAATCTTAGAAGGGACTATGGATTGTCCCTTGATATTTACCTCTGCTCGGTAATAATAGTGGCTTGTATGGAATGTAAAATGTTTTAACAGAGTATTAAAAAGTGAAAACAAATATGAAACCACTATAAAAATAGCAAAGTAAGAGACTCTTGCCTAGGTGGGAGAGATGACTCTCATTTTCTTTTGTTCTGAAATACATCTCCTGCCATTCAACAGAATCTTGAGCTTAATAAAGTAAAAAATACCATTGATGTTCCTTACATTGCTTTCCTTTGATTTAAGCCACTGTTTCTCAGCCTCAGACTTTTTAAGATGTATGGACCCATTATTTCCCAGCTAGCATGCTGCAGAGGGGTATTCTGGGAGTTGAAGTCCACACATATTAGAATGGCTCTGGTTGAGCAACACTGACCTAAACTAGTTACAATAATCCATTTTTCTACTCACTTCCCACATCAAATGATAGACATCTGCAGGAGGGGGAAGGGGAGAGACAATAAAATAATCATGACATGGTTGTTTCTCCAGTCACATATTTTCAGGGAATGTCATAACATTATTACATAATCTTGTTACTATGTGACAACATTGTGACTCATTCCAGAGATACATCACCGAATTAAATCCATCTTCCTCATACATTTGCATTATGGCTGTATTTTCACAGGAATTCCAACTGGGAAAGCTGAGGACCAGATGCGCCCATCTCTGGGTCAGAATTTTTTAATGTGAACAGAAATGTTTGCAGCGATGTATAGAAAGATTGTCCTCAGAAGCACATCCAGTACTGGCAGGTATCAATCGGTGAAGAATTTCTGTTCTGCACCTGAAAGCAAATGATTTGAAATGAAAGGTAAAGGGGAAACCTTCAGATTAGATTTAAAGCAGAATGAAAATACCTAGTGATGTTTTCCATGCTGGCTTTGGGCCATGTGATTCCAGAGGAACATAAGTGGCATGTTGTGTTCCAGGAGCAATTAGCACATTCCATTTGAGCCACTGGACAGCATATGAAAAGAGAGACAAGCCTGTCTCATAATGGCTTTGGTCAGAAAGCTCCAAGCTGGTGGGAGTTGCTCCAGACACTGTCCAGAAATCAGGCTGTTAAGCTGAGAAGCCCTAGATATTTTCGGTGCCAGCAGAACTATGCTGAGAATGCACATGCTTCAGATGAAGCAGAGCTCAAGACTTTACAACCAAGGGGGAGTAATGTTCCTTGACAGGGACAAGGAAAACAGTAGAGAAGATTGAGGGAGGAGGGGCATTGTCTGGAGCTTAGACAACAATTCTTGTACATAAATCTGATAGCTATTTGGAAAGGACGAGAGAGAAGCAAGGAACATTATATACAACAAGATAAAGAGGTCTGTATATGTAATAGGTCTTGCTAATGAGAACATGTGGTTCATGCTTTAAGTGTGAAGCTTAGAAGCTGAAACCCAAGTTTCTAATGTTTTTTCTTAAGGAAAGAAGGAGAAGAAAAAGATTTATTGTGTGGATCAGAGCAAAGCTATATTTTGCCCAAATCCTTTCCCTCATGATGGACAATTAGGTGCTTATGGGAAGCCCACAAGCAAGGCATAAATGATAGCCCCTCTGCCTTGTATCAAGAGTTGATACTGGGAAGCAATAGCAATAGCAATAGCACTTAGATTTATATACTGCTTCATAGTGCTTTATAGCACTCTCTAAGCAGTTTACAGAGTCAGCATATTGCCCCCAACAATCTAGATCCTCATTTTACCAACCTCGGAAGGGTGGAAGGCTGAGTCAACCTCGATCTGGTCAGGATCAAACTCCTGGCAGTGGGCAGAGTCAGCCTACAATACTGCATTCTGACCACTGTGCCATCAAGCAATGTGATGGTAGGGATCAGTTTTGAAGGGGACACCGAGTCCTTCTCCTAGTTACTATTCATATTTGCTTATTTGCATATCTGCTGATAAGCCTTGCCATTCATTTTTTAAAGCACTATTTCTTTCCTAATTGCTGCCTACTACCTCCTCCTCCTCACCACAATCTCTACTCTTTTTGCATCCTTTTCACCATCCATTCTCAGGGACTACATCAGAGGTGGTATTCAACAGGTTCTGACCAGTACTGGAGAACCGGTAACGGAAATTTTGAGTAGTTCAGAGAACTGGTAAATACCACCTCTGACTGGCCCCGCCCCCATCTATTCTCTGCCTACCGAATCCCAGCTGATCAGAGGGAATGGGGATTTTACAGTATCCTTCCCCTGCCACGCCCACCAAGCCATGCCCACAGAACCGGTAGTAAAAAAATTTGAATCCCACCACTGAACTACATGGATAATTTTTTCCTTCATAATGATTTGTTCTTAACCATGTCCTTCAAATCTTCCAACAGTACACCAAAAAACATCACTTTAGCTTTAAGCCAAAAGTTTCATAAACTTTTAAGGGTTTACAGGCAAATTACCTATATCACCCTTTTCAGGCAATAAACACAAACAGTAAAAAAAAAAGTTTATTAGATCTTTCATAGGTTGTCAAATTTGGCAAATTGATTTGGTTTGGTAAGTTGTGTAAAAACCTATTCTTTTCTATTCTTTCCTGTAGTGTTATTTCTACGTTGGCCTGCTTTCTTTTAAAGTATTACTTAAAAAGGATCAACAAGTGGTTTTATAGGCTTTTAATATTAAAAATGAATAAGTTATTATTTGATTGGCCACCTACAAGTACAATATGCCATTTGTTATAACAAGCTAAACATTAACATTTTTCTTTAATAGATAAAAATGGACATATTTGATCTAAAAATCTTACCTGGCATTTCCAGACATGTGCTCTATACTAGTGGCCCCCCAACCTTTTGGGCATCAGGGACCAGTTCCATGGAGAACAGGAGGGGATGTGATTTTGCTTGCTGCCTGCATCCTATGGATGATCCCTGGCTTGTCTGCTTGGGCCAGTTTCTGGAATGCTGCAGACCGGTGCCAGTCCATGGACTGCGGGTTGGGGACCACTGTACAACTAAGCATGTGTGATTTGTGAATTATTATATTTCTGTTGAAATTAGTGATGTCAACTCTGCAAATCTATATATGTGATGCCTCTAGGTAGCCCAGTGGTCAGCTGATTTCATAGGGTTTACCCTTCATGAGTTCTGCTTGTTTCTGTCCCCTTTTAAAAGAAGTACAAACAAACTCTTAGAACTCTACTGCTCTATACAACATTTAGCTGAAATTATAATTTTTTTCCCCTCTTGCTATTGAAAATCTGAGTGTAAATTCTATCTTCAGATAATTGCTTGGCAGGCAGCAATATTCAGTTCTTAGGGTGATGGTCATTTATATTGAAGCTCTTTATTCAAGCTCTTAGATTTTCCAGATCCAAGTCAGGCTTAGAGGCGAGTTAATGAATTTGTGAAAACTGAGTTAGGAAATGCAGTAACATAATCTAATCATACTGAGGATACAATTAGATCTGCTACACAAACACAGAGGGTTCTTGGAAGCATATCTACTAATATGAAAGCAAAATTATGTATTTAAGAGGGTGGGATAGTCTCCCTACACATAAAAATGGATTCTGAGTGGTCTAAGATACAACATCAGGACGGGATGTCAAATAAGCCAGATCTGAAGAGAGAAAGTGTTAGAATGGATAATTGTTATATTGTGACAAGAGTGGGACTTTGAAATTCCAAATAAAACAGAATTAAGCATGGTATAACTAGGTTGAAGAAAGAAGGCATATCAGTCTGAGTACCTGACTTGTTTGTTGAACTTTTGATGACTATATTTAAGTTTTGTACAAATATTGATGAACAAATAAATTTATTATATAGATGTGGGCTAAAAAATATCCAGAAAACCACAACCTGGCAGCACAGAGATTGTCTGCATATTTATTTGTTTGTTTGTTTGTTTGTTTAGTTTTGAAACGATAACTATAATACAATCAACCAGGTCACATGACTTGTGGGCTATATCTGACTTGCTGAATCAAAGCTCACATAAGAGTATTAACTGGTTTTCTGATGAAAATTCAATATTACCTATCAATGGAGAGAGCATTTGATAATTAAATGAATCGTCCCTATATGCACATGATGGCGAACCTATGGCATGTGTGCCACAGGTGGCACGCAGAGCCACATTGGTGGGCACGTGAGCATTGCCCTAGCTCAGCTCCAGCACATGTGCGCACACTGGCCAGCTGATTTTTTTGGGCCTTCTGGGCCTACCGGAAGTCAGCTAATGGGCTGTTTCCGGCCTCCAGATGGCCTCCGGGGGGTGGGGGGGAAGGCTGTTTTCACCCCCCCAGGCTCCTAGAAAGCCTCTGGAGCCTGGGGAGGGCAAAAAAACAGGCCTATCGGGCCCACCATGCCATCACATGCCAAAAGCGGGGGGGCTATGGGGGGGTCATGCGCGCATGCGTGCATGCGTGGGGGGGCAGGGCGCATAGAATTATGGGTGTGGGCATGCATGTGCACAACCACCCCGCACTCCTCCTGCTTTTGGCACACAATGGCAAAAAGGTTAGCCATCACTGCTATATGCAATGCTTTTATTAGGCCAAATGAGAATTTGATCTTCTTTGGTTTGCTTATAGCATAAAATAAGGTTATTTTATGCTATAAGCAAACCAAAAAAGATCAAATCTATGGGGGCTTGAGTCCTGAAAGTGAATGGGCCAAAGAAAATCCCCAATTGTTTGCTCTGGGGAGCAGATTTCCAACCCACCAAATACTTACCTTAATTTCAAAAATGATCAATGAGAAAACAAATTCTAGATCCAAACCAGGGTAGATGGAAGTTGCCCTGACTAATGTAACCACCACACTCTGTGTGATTACATCACCCTGTCGATGGAAAATTGGAAAAGACCTCTACTCTTTTGCAAATGTTACAGATAGAAATGATGTTCATCTAGCTTTAGATAGCAATGGTTCCTTTTTCTCAGGGAAGAGGAGTTAGGCTAGCCATATTTCATTCTAGTTACATTGGGCCTCTGAAAATAAAATGTGCTCCCTAGTGTGTAAAATCAATGGTAGATATTTCTTAAAAACCTGTACAGACAGTTAAATTCTTAAAACAGTGACAGATATCTTTTCATTTTTAAAAAAGCTGAAGGTAGAAGAAAATCAAACAAATAAGGACCGTATATAGAGTGGAAAAATAATAACAATAATTTATTAAATTTGAATGCTGCCTGGTTCTCAACAAGTTTGGGCAGATCACAACCATCACACAAAGAAATTACAATCAAATCAATAAAACATAAAAATAAAGATGAAATGAAATGAAATATAATGAGGAGAAAGAGGTATTAGCTTCTCAGAGCCTCCTACAAACTGTGCTAGGTAGAAATTATAGTCTTGAGTGATTTGATGGGCATCAGGAAGGAGGTATTATAAAAATTATATAACACCTACATCCATACCCACACCCACCTACCAACACACACACAAACACACATGCACATATATAAACATATAATTCAGCTCTAGCATAAGCTACAATACCCTGAAAAAGAGCTTCTTTTAACTGGGCCTGTTATCAAGTGCAGATACCTCTATCTTCCTCCTGTGGTCATCTCTGCATTACCCTGTTGACCCATACATATATGCCAATGTTTGGATAAGCTTCCATGGAGCCATAATTCTTGCAACTTCCCTTCTGATTTATTTTACCTATAGCAATAGCAATAGCACTTAGACTTATATACCACTTTGTAGTGCTTTACAGCCCTCTCTAAGCAGTTTTCAGAGTCAGAAGATTGCCGAAAACAATCTGAATCCTCATTTTACTGACCTCAGAAGGATGAAAGGCTGAATCAACCTTGAGCTGATCAAAATCGAACTACTGAAAGTTGGCAGAATTAGTCTGCAGTACTGCATTTTAACCACTGCACCACCATGGCTTACCTATCTGCTTCTAGAAGGAGAAAGACACAAGAATCCGCCTTGCATTATGCTAATGGAAAGGTGCTGCTTATTCTGTAAGATATTCTTCTCAAGACAAAAATGAAGAGCCTCAAAACTATGGTGTTCTAAGCAATGTGGGAAGATATTTGGGAATATTTGCTGGCAATTGCTAATATTTCAAGATGATTTATTGGAATTTTACCCACTTCTGTTATTAACCATAATTGGAGAACTCAATTTCAGCAATATGGTTGCATAAAAGGACCTCATCTTAGTTGGGAAAATGGTTGAGAAGTGGTCTTAATGGCTTTTGCAGTTACCTCTGCAGTTCCTCAGTTCTTGTTTTTTATGACTATGAGGGATAGAAAAACTCAGGATAGCCATTAGATGGCAACAAGGAGATTGTTTTTGGCTCTCTTTACCATCCTCTAACAATCAACTGGACTTCTGCAGATTGGGTTTCACAGTATACTCTTTTTTGTGAAGGATTCTTCTAATTGATCTATGGTTCATAGGAAGTGGAATAAACATAATTCAGGAAATATTTAAACTGATTAGATGCATCCCGTAAGTATCAGATAATTTTATTTTCTTCTTTGTAATTTTCCTTCCTTGTCTTCCCTACTGGGCTCCGCTCCAGCTTCATGCCTTCATTTACTGACTAATTTTTGAGAAAACGTTATGTGCGTATGCTTGAGGAAAGAGCCCCCTTTACCACTCATTCACCTTTCACAAGGGTGCCCTCCCACAGGCATTGTTAATACATTCTTTTGTCCCCTGTTTCTTGTCATGCCATGCCTACAAGAATCTGTGTCTCATTATTAGTTCTTCTCTCTCATCTGTTTCTTGCTATGCTATGCCCAGAAGAGTCTTTGTCTCATTATTAATGCACTCGGTTGTTAGATATTTCTGCAGTATTTCATCCGGATAATTACTCTGGATTTTACAACTGTGGATGATTTGGGGAAGCATATCTGTTTAATAACTGATGCAGAAGAATTTGTTCAGTTCCCAAGCGAAAGATCAGAGAATAATCTCAGTTCAACTGGCTTTTTTTCTAATTCAAAGATACTGCTGAACAAACTCTAGTTCTCTATACTTTTCACCAATCTGCGTATGATAATCAAAGCATTCTTGTAACTCCCCTGATTCTCCCATTCAAAATCTTAGTCAGCTTCCCCTACATGTGCATAAGACAGGCTGTCAAGAACCTTTCTCCATCTGTTCTTTATTTAGCTGAACTACACAGTGTTTTATGTTTACGTGGACAAAGCTACAGTCTTGGAAGTCAAAATGCAGAGCTTGGCCAGAAGTCACCATGGATGGAGTAACATGCTAGAAAGTTTGTTCATATTGCAGATGGGAACTTACCATTTTCCTGCTGTTGCAGAAAAAAGTGCTAAAACAATCCAAATCAAGGAAAAGAAAAAAGAAAAGAAAATCCTTAACATGTAGTCAAATATGAAAAACCATCAAGTTAGATAAACTCAGCAAACACTTCTTCCCTCCCTTAGTTTCTTATACTAAGGTCCTAGTACTGCTTTTCAAATAAGAGAGATAGGATTTAAATATGTGTTGTTTCAAGGCCAACGTAGGGGATCTCTGCCCCTTTTCATGTTGAAGTACAATTCCCAACATTTCTTATAATTATCCAGTTGCCTGGAGCATCTGAGGTTTGTAGTTTTGGAAATATTTACCTATTCATATTTTATTAGATTTGTATCACATTTTTCATACAGGAATTCAAAGTGGCGTATATCGCCATCCTGCTATTTTCTCCACAGCAAGAATGCTGTCAGGTAGGTTGGGCAGAGGACTGACCCAAAGTCAGTCAGAAAGTTCCATGTCTGAGAGATGTCTAGAACCTGGGTCTCCTTAGTGCCCATCCAATATTTTAACCTTTACACTAGGATATTGTTTTAGGCAAAGAGACAGGTTTTTATGAGGCATACTTTGGATTCAAAGAGTTCCCTTTGTGAACAAAGTGTCCTTTCTTCTCATTTCCCACCACCACAGTATCAATAAATCTGTTTGACATTGGGATAGAGAAATTTATCTCTATCAGTTGACTCAGAGTTTGTGTAGATGAGACTTATAAACCAGAGATGGTCAAGTTAGGCCACATTCCATGCCCTGTCATAAATATATGGGCATAATAAGGTCAGCAGTGGTCCAGCTATTTTTTCATCATCTTCTACTTGACCTCGGTGGAAGGGGAATTGTTGTGTCTGAGCTTGCATAGCAGAAACTATGGTACAAGTATGATCTTTCTTATGCTACATTTTGTTTTTGTATCTCAAGTATGCTAGCATAGTATTTTAGCAACATATCTGTCATTGTGAAAGCCAACTGTTTCCACAATTGTGGTAGGATTGCTACCACATCCTGCCACATAGCTTTTCCCAACCTATTTATCTCAAACAAGTGTTGGACTTCAGCTCAAACCACATCTCAGCCACATCTGGAGACCAAAATGTTGGAGAAGTCTGCTACAGCATTTCAGCTAGACTGAATTGCACCCATAATCTATTTTTTGTAGATGTTGCAGAGAAAATGTTGTTCATCCAGCAAATTTATTACAGAGTGGGCCACTTTGTTATAAAGGTGTATGTGTATGTTCAAAGAGAGAGGTAGATACGGTAGCAGGGTAGATTCAAGACTAATAATGTGCTGATATTGTATGTTCATGTGTGTGATTATGTATATATTCACTAAAGTAAAGACGGCAACATCAATATCATTCCCATAAACCCAGAGATTTAATTAGAAGCTTGGACCCTCCTTCTTTAGGAATTTCTGTAGTTTAAGGCTGTCCTGTATGTCCATTAGATAGTAATAAAGCAGTTTTCCACTTGTTTACCAGAATATTACTGTTTTAAAAAAGGTACTAATAGAAGCGACAGTACAATATATTGAAAAACATGTTTAAGAATAGCAGCTAGATCCGCCTTTCCTCTTCCTCCAAAATAAAAACAATGGGCAGATCTGGGAGGATAATTTCATATTGTTGTGCATCTTGAGGCTCTCTTCAGACATGATCTGTCTGAGTATAGTTCTGAATGTTATATGCAATCATCTATCCTACTGGGGAATTGTTATGTATTTGCAATTTGCCTCTGAAGTGGGATTTCACCAATCTTTTTTAAGTTCACTGGAGGTGACAGGATAAGTATCAATGCCTGTTTGGTCATCCTGTCATTTGTTTTGTTATGCTGTGGTCTGTATTCAAACAGATTATAGACTATGGGTGTACTACAAGTAATACTTACATACTCAAGACAACTGTTGGAGGAGAACACAATCTTCCACTCACTGGAAATCAGTGATAGACATTGATGTTCTTCTGGGTTTCTCCTGAAGGCCCCAGTTCCCATTCATCTCGATGATTTAAATCTTTTTGAAAAGAATATACAGTATTTTCCTGTGGGCATGGACGGTGGAGTTTATTTGACATTTGAGCTTGAAGGTGGCCAAGGAGTGCATGTTGATGTCTAGTCTTCTATTGTACAGTCATCTCTCTAATGTCCATAGACTCTCAGGCTCCCATTACTTCAATTATACTCCAAGAAATTTCCTCCATGAGTCCTTTTTGACAGTACTGTTATTGCTTCTGATAAGGAACAGTTCTGTTCTTGAGAAATGCTTTGATACTTTCCTATGCCTGGGAAGAATTTGGAGAAACTGTCATCCCAACTTCTCAATCCCCAAACTTTGGAAGAAAATTTTGATTGTCCATCATGCCTTGTGTTATTGAAATTGATCCATTTAAAAGAGTTGACATAATGCAATATGTGGATGACATTGGAGGAAAGGGGGAAGAGATGTTGTCTAGGAAGAAGTCAGACAAAACAGGAAAGAGCCCCTAGCAACTTAATGGTCAGAAGAAGAATCTCCGGAAGAACTCACCCTAATGGATCAAGCAGTTAAAAGTGCAGGGAGTTTGTACTTTCAGACTTGTACGTTTTTGTTAACGTAGCCTTACAATAAATTAGATTTAATTCACCTAGTCCAGGACTGTCAAACTCGTGTCCCGCAGACCGGTTGAATCACACGCTGACCATGCCCACGCCCGGTTTAGCAAATGGGAAAAAAGTCCCAATATGTCACATGATGCCGCCATGATGCCGTAAGTTTGACACCCCTGATCAAGTCATATTTCCTGTCTTACCCAGGGGGGCTGACAGTTCCTTTCCAAATACAGAAAGCATTTTTGTTACTTGTGGAATGAAGAAAGGAGCAGAAAGAAATTGCCAAACAAAGGGCATGTCAGCTTTGACCAAAGACATTGAACTAAAACTTCCACATTGCCCAACATAGTATGGCCATTGGCAACAGTTCGATCCCTCTCGAAGGTACAGCCTTGCAAGTCCCTGTCCCTGTCCCTGTCCCTGTCCCTGTCCCTGTCAAGAGACTCTTTGTTGCTTTTGGAACTTAAGGACACTTTCCTTTGTGGCTGCTGTTTCATGGGATCTATGCAAAGGTTGCTGCCCAAAATTAAACATTTTTTATTCCTCAAAACAAACAAAGAATGCAAAAGACTTCCTGATGTATTGCTGTGATATTCTGGATAATGTCTCGGTAGCTCAGAGATGCCCTTCTGGAGATGGCTTTTGGCTGTCTTACTGCATGTCAAGATGCTCCTTATACATTTAGGCAACAAGCTATCTGCATGGCTTCCCACCCATGTCAGTGCACAGGCAGCATCATTTCAATAGGGCTTACTGTGGTCTTGCTGCTTCTTACATTGAATCAGCTGTCCACACGGGCTGGGAAGAGAGCTGCGATGATTTAGTTGATGGCGATGGGTGGGGAAAAAAAATCTTCAGTTCTGGCATCATTCCATCAGTGGGATGTTTGTTTAAGTTAGATTATGTAAATAAAGACAGGATAAGGTTCCCCTTAGGGTGGAGGCCCAGAAGAAGCCCAAACAACACTTATACTATCCCTTTGGGATACGAGCAGAGTAGATGTTTAAACGAAATAAAATAAACTAAGGTTTCCAGATGGCCAGGACTCTGCAGGACTTGGAACCAAAAAAGCCTCTTAATCTTATTAAATTTAATGTCTGAGCTGTAACGAAAGCTAATCATAAATCATTCACATAATATGTTCCAGTTATAAGATGCACAAGATAATACTTTGAATGGTCTTCCTTAACTAGATGAGGGAGTGGTCAATAGACATTCTGGATGGAAATTAAGAATTGTAATCCCCATATATCTGAGGGACACTGGATCAGAGAGGCTGGTTCTATGAAAGATTCGTAAGCTTTTGTCACTGAGAAAGTTATAGCTACCAACAGATAATAATAATGTATTGGCATCTAATATGAGCTGCGGTGGCCCAGTGATTAGAATGCAGTACTGCAGGCTACTTCTGCTGAATGCTGGCTGCCTGCAATTTGGCAGCTCAAATCTCACCAGGCTCAAGGTTGACTCAGCCTTCCGTCCTTTCGAGGTTGGTAAAATGAGGAGCCAGATTGTTGGGAGCAATATGCTAATCCTGTAAACTGTTTAGAGAGGGCTGTAAAGCACCGTAAAACATATATATCGGTATAACTCTAAGTGTTACTGCTATTGCGATCCACATGGGCACTTGAAAAAGATAAGATAGTGGAATGGCAGCACGATCACACAGCCCAACTCTTTGGTATAGCTACTGACATCACACTCACACATACAGAAGGACCATGATCCACCATGCTGCTACAGCTGCTATTTTTACATTTTTACTTCCTCTACCTCTTCCTAGGAAGCAATATAATACTCCATCCCAATTCTTGATCCCAGACGCAAATGCATGGCATATTTCTATCATCATCCAAAGTGCAGGCAGAGATACATTGCTAGGTGACATAGAAGCATTTAACAGGTCAGACTTGCTGATTTATTTATTTATTTATTTATTTATTTATTTATTTATTTATTTATTTATGCTTCCCCCATCTCAGCACATGATTCACATTGGTGGTATACAAATACAAAACAAAGAAGTGAAATGGCAGATGGAGAATCACAAACAAGCTTTCAACATAGCCAGAAAATGAGTTGAGTCACGCACCTGGGCCCCACAGCTTGAGCACCAGTTGTTCACGGCCCCGTGGAAGGCCTGCAGAATTGGGACCAACCTAATCTCTGGAGGCATGGTGAACCAGAAGGTGTATGCCAGGGCATAAAAAGCTCTCCTACCGGTCCATTCCAGCCAATACTCTTTGGTTAATGGTCCTCACAGCATGTCCCTCCTGTCAGATCAGATAGTATGTGTAGAGACAACTGGGAAGAGAGACAGTCCTGTAAGTAACCTTTGATTGGACTGTTGACAGCATGGGAGGCCCAACAATGTTGGGCAGAAGCTTAGTGTCTCTCTCCTAGATATAAATACTCAGACAATAAATCTGACACTTACGCTTATGTAGATTGGAACACTGGAATATGGTTCAAAAAGCATAAGCTAGGCTTTTCCTTATATGCCCTTATGTAATCTTCCTGGAGAGCCAGGGAGCATGAGAAACTTTGCAACCAGAATTGCAGAGCTAAAATTCTAAAGTAATTCTTCTTCATAGTAATCTTTTGCATTAGTTAAATTGGAATCCTGGAAAGCTTGCAAGGGAGTAAGCAGTAAGCCACATTTATTTCTTGGACCGTGGGCATCTCTATTAGACTTAAAAATCAGATAGGCCAAATCATTTTGATCATGGACTCCCTCATTCAACAAATTTTAAAGTAGGAGTTGTTCCTGAGATCACTTGCTTTCTCACTGTTATACTTTTTCCATAGCCACCATCTCCATTAAAATGGAAGAAAATGGACTGGCAACTCCACTGGTTGTGAATAATGGGACTCGAAATGAAACATATTTATTTATTTATTAGTTCGATTTATATGCCGTCCTTCTCTGGAGACTCAGGGCAACTTACAATGCGTTAAGCAATAGCCTTCATACTTTTGTATATACCTGCTTAGTAGGACTTTTGGCCCCTCCTAAGCAGTGTTCTTTTTTATACAAAGTCAGCTTATTGCCCCCACAATCCGGGTCCTCATTTTACCTACCTCAGAAGGATGGAAGGCTGAGTCAACCTTGAGCCTGGTGAGATTTGAACTCGCAGTAATTGCAGGCAGCTGGCAGCTAACTGCTACTTTAACAGCACTTTAGTCTGCTGCGCCACCAACGCTCTAATATGTGAACAGCTAACTTAGACTATTCAGGTCTGGTAAACTGCCCCACATCTTTGGGGCAAAAGAAGAGCTCCCACCAATGACTGCTGTATAATGGTCATGATAGGAACTTTCCATCTGTAAACTTCTCATGTTTCATTCGATTAAGAAAGGTGGATTCTCTCTGGAACAGATTGTTCTGTACACCAGTCAATCACAGCAGCAGATAGGGGGTACAGCAGGAATCCCCAACCCCTGGGCCACGACCTGTTCAGAACCAGGCCGCAGAAGTGGCAGGTCCCTTTGTGTGAGTGGCTTGCATCAGTCATGCACCTGGGGCCCACAGCTTGAGCACCAGATGTTCACGGCCCCATGGAAGGCCTGCAGAATCGGGACCAACCTAATCTCTGGAGGCTTGGTGAACCAGAAGGTGGGCACCTTCCACTTACCTTTGCTACTAGTTTGTAACTAAGAGCGCATGCGCAGGGTGTTTCTGTACATGTGCAGAACCTTCTGCGAATGCGCAGAGCTTCCGTGATGATGTCCGGGTGGGTGGGTGGAGCCTCCCACCGCCGCCTGAACCAGGGTGAACCAGTAGAAACCCACCAATGGCGTGCATGCAGGCCTGCCACTTGTGCAAATGGAGATGCACACATGTGTGCTCTCCCACCACTCGCACGTGCTTTCCCACCACTATGTGAAACCATCCCCTCCCATCTACAAAACCGGAAAGGTTGGAGACCACTGGAGTAGAGGAACCAAAGGATCCTTAAGAGTGTCATATCAGTATAGCAATTCTATTCTGTTTGTCTTAAATGCAAAGGCAAGTGTTTTTCCTACACCAATGTGGTTAAAAATGGTTGCATCTTAACTCAGGGTTTACTTAGCTATGACATGCCTACCTATGCATATCCACCAGAAAGTGACTTTTCACTTACAGATTTTCTTACTGCGGATCAACTTTCTTTTGTATACCAAAGTGTACATTAGCCTTAAGGTAAGTTCTCACTCATGAGTGTTGACAGATGGCAGCTAGCCTGGGGCAGCTCTTTACAGACACTAAAACACTCCTTGAACAAGTTGGGGTTTTTTTTCTGTTCAGCCAGCTAATGAACCAGAGGGGTAAGTGCATCAACAAAGAGGAACAGAAAGTATCCATTTACAAACTGTCAATAGTGCAGTAATTGGATCCTCTTTTATGCTGGGAAACCTGCATAAAGGCATACAAAGGTGGATGGGTTGCCTCCTCTAGACTACTGGGAAGGTGCTAAGTCAGAAGAAGTCTCCTTAAAGAGATAAAGAGTAGCATGAGGCCTCTCTTTGCTAATATCACATTTTGGTTGGTTGGTTTCGTATTAGAAACCCCTAAACTACCAAGTGAACTAAATAAAATAAGTACAGGAATAGTAGTCCTCGACTTATGACAATTGGAAAGTTAGTCACTGAGAGAAGCAGTTGTTAAGTGAAATGCCTACATGATTGCTCTCAATGACAGCAATCTAGGCACTCACAGTTGTGGTTGTTAAGTGATCTTGCAGGTCATTAAGTGGATGGAGTCCCAGAAAAGGAACACAGAATGCCTCAGGGGGTGGTGTATCAGATCCTGGGAGGCTCTACTCAGGATCTGAAAATTCTCCCTGCTGAAATCCAAGCAGGATTTTCAGCCCCTTGAGTAAAAAAAACACACACAAAAAAACCCCCCCACAACCTTACATTGCCTGTGCTAGGCTTCCCAACCTGTCTGGGGTATCCAGAACTCCTTATCTTACCACACTGCTTCTCACTTTCTGCTTGGATTTTGGCTCCCTCTCATCTCTGGAGGTTGACTGAAAAAGCTGCCTGCCAATGGAGATCATCTTCTCCCCCCATCCCTCACCCCCACATGCACAGAAAGGAATTCCTTTGGCAGGATGCAGGACGGAATTGAAATCATCAGAATTTCAGCTCCACTTACGCACCTTGCCAAAGGAGTTCAGCTCCCCACTATGCCCAGAAGGGAACTCCTTCAGCTTCGGCCTTCAGAAAGTGTGGTTGCTGGAGGTTTTTAAGAAGAGACTGGACAGCCACTTGACTCAAATCATATAGGGTCTCTTGCTTGAGCAGGAAGTTGGACTAGAAGACTTCCAAGGTCCCTTCCAACTCTTCTGATTGATTGATCAGCTGGTATAGGAAAAGAACTGCAATCTTCAGGATTTCAGCTCTGCTTCTGTACTCTGTTAAAGGAGTTCAGCTCTCCTCTGCAGGCAGCTCTTTCAGCAGCTCCCAACGACAAGAGAGAGTCTCTGGGTAAGCGACCACAGTTTGCAACTTTCCCTGACAACTTCTGTATTGACTTTCTGGGAAAGCCAACAGAGAAGATTGCAAATGGCAGTTGAATGATCTCAGGGCACTTGGCAACTCGTCTTAAGTATTAACAGGTTGCCAAGCACCCAGATCACTACCATGTGACCAAAAGGAGTGGTGGTGGTGCAAAGTTCTGTGATGCCAGCCTTTGTGAGGCCATCATAATTCCAGACTATTGTCTGTACCCAAGCAAGCTAAACCCAGGAATGTGCTTTGAATAACTGCAGGGTATAATTCTATACAAAAATCTACTCACACTTATTTCACTTTTTTAGAATTTCAATTCTATGACAATTAGAAAAAACTGGCAGTTCTGCTTGATTGCTGCGCAGGGCAGAATCAGTATGTGCCAAGGTGCCCATGCAATACTTTATGGGGGAAAGTGTAGGATGCAATAGCGTCCAGTCTAGAACAAATTTATTCATTGGCCAGGCTTCTGGCTGTTTTTAGCTGTTGGATTAGCTAAATGTGGGTTGTCGGTATGCCATCTATCTCCTGAGGTTGCTAAAATCCAACCTAGGTTTCCAACCCAGAGGGTGGAATTCTTTGCATGGCAGCCGAAGCCCGATCGGCTTGGCATTCCATTCCCTTTGCTTAAGAGAGAAGTATGAACTTTGGCTGATTGAACTGGCCACAGTTTGGGGGTTTTTTTTTGCCTTGCAGCGTTTGATACAAACATGGCATTTACAATCAGAGTGCCATGACATTTGTGCCATCAAACCCTTTTTGATGAGAAATGGAAAGGCGGGGATTCTCATGTACTTGCTAGCTTTGTGACTGTGATAAGAGTTCACTCACATTTAGCATCTGAATCTCAGGGCCTCCTAAGCAGGGGTGAAATAGCAGGTTCTGACAGATTCTGGAGAACCGGTAGCGGAAATTTTGAGTAGTTCAGAGAACCGGCAAATACCACCTCTGGCTGGCCTCAGAGTGGGGTGGGAATGGAGATTTTGCAATATCCTTCCCCTGGAGTGGGGTGGGAATGGGGATTTTGCAGTATCCTTCCCCTGGAGTGGCGTGGGAATGAGGATTTTGCAGTATCCTTCCTCTGGAGTGGGATGGGAATAGGGATTTTGCAGTATCCTTCCCCTGGAGTGGGGTGGGAATGGAGATTTTGCAGTATCCTTCCCCTGCCACACCCACCAAGCTATGCCCACTAAGCCACACCACGCCCACCAAGCCACGCCCACAGACCTGGTTGTAAAAAAGTTGGAATTTCACCACTGCTCCTAAATTCAGGATAATCTCTGGGATGAAAGGGAGGAGGCTTTTTTAAGCTACTCGCTTACTACTTGCTTACTGGTTTGCCCATATTTCTTCAATGGAAGCTAATAGGAGGAGATAAATATTTCCATAGATGCTTCTTTATTAGGGAAAGCAAAATGTCACAGAGCCCAGTTGCAGACTCAGATGGTGGGTCAGTGGAATCGCACTCTTGTTCATGTGTATTTTTTTTTTAAATAAACATTCCAAAGCATGTAACATTTTTTTAAAAATCTCCTTAATCACTGCCTCAGGACTTCTCACTATTTAGAGAAGTGTGGGGAATGTTAACACTGTTTAAATTAGCTTTGGTAAATATATATCTCTCTCCATATTTCTTACCCTCCACTCTCCCATCATGGCTTTCCCATCAGCAGGTTTCATGATTCTTCTCTCTCTTCTCACCTTGGCACAGTCCCAACACTTGGCCGTAAACTCCTCCACTTGTAGGTTTTTAATAATACAATCTGGAGCGCTATCTTTACAATGAGTGTGATCTATGAGGGAAACAGGGCCAAGGAGATGCATCTTGTTCTTTGCCTTCAACCACCTTCTTAAAAGCAAAGGCAAAGGAAAGGGCAAAGAATTGGCAGAGACTTGCCTTGGGCTCGAAAAAGCATTGACGGCTCCTGGATTTCTGCAGATTATAAGTAGTCCTCAATTTACAACCACAACTGAGCCCAAAGATTTCTGCTGTTGGGCGAGGCAGCTATTCAGTTATTTTTGCCCTGTTTTGCAATTTTTCTTCTCACACTGGTTAAGCGAATCAGAGCAGCTGTTCAGTTAGTAACATAGTTGTTAAGTGAATCTGGCTTCCCCATGGACTTTGCTTGTCAGGCGGTGGCAAAAGGGGATCACGTGATCCTGCAACCGTCAGAAATACATGCCAGTTGCCAAGCGCCCCGATTTTGATCAGGTGACCACGGGGATGCTGCAATGGCCGTAAGGGTGAAAAATGGTCACAAGGCACTTTTTTCAGTGTTATTATAACTTCAAACGGTTACTAAACAAATGGTTGTAAGTCAAGGACTTCCTGGACTATACCGGGGTGCTCTTAAGTGTGCCTTCAGAGCCTTTTCTGAATAGTTATATAAAATTTGCAGATGGCAATGCTTCTAAGAAAAAGAAGCCAAAGTGAAGCCAGACACTTGGAAGATCCAGAATACCAGTCTGGCAAGAGAAGCATGAGAAATTGTGAGAGTCATTCTCTCCCTCCCTCTCTTTCTCTTTCTCTTTCTCTTTCTCTTTCTCTTTCTCTTTCTCTCTCTTGCAGACTCTGCAAAATTCCACAGTACCACTTAATTTTCAGAAGCTGCCCTCAGGCAGGCTGCTGCTATTGTTTTCCGGAGTTCCCAGGCACATCCCTGGCTCCATGCAGCTTGTCTCTCTTTGCTTGCACTGTGGGATACTGCCGATCCCAAATTCCAGCAGCCAGAGGACAGAGTTCCGTTGGAGGACAACCCAGCCTGTGTAACTTCCAACCTCTTCATCCCCCTCCCCCTTTCAAGAGGCTGAGGCACGTCAGCTATCTTGCCGCTTTCCTCTCCTTTCCTCCCCCCCTTCCCCGCCCCCCAAATCTCTCCCATGCCACTCCATCTGCTGTAATGGAAGCCTTGACATTCAGGCAATCAACGAAGTCCTGGCAGAGGCATCTTTCTTTATTTGGGAGTGAGGTGCTCTGACCTCAGACCGACATGCATCTTTTGACCAAAACAGTCTTGTCATTCCATCTTTGCCACTACACGGGATCCTCTAAATGGATCAGGGACAGCAACTATAGTAAACAGAGCAGAGGGAGGGAGGGAGGGAGAGCCAGCCCTTTTTAGCTGTGTCTTGAAAAGCAGTATCATATGAATATCATCCAAACAAGGCAAGGCTTGCCTCCTGAGCTGGTCAAAGCCTGGTAGGGAATTACAATCCTAAACAATTGTCAGCTCTGTTTGAACTCTACCTGCAGTTTCTCAGAAGTGGCGTGCAGTAATTATTCTTTTTTTTTCCTTTCCAAATATCAGCCAGCAACAGGTCAATAACATTTCTACAAAAGTCAGATCTGCACAATTATGATTCCAGCTCCTTGCATTCTTTTTTTTTTTTTGAGCTCACATCTCTGAGTCAAACAGGCAACTGTAAAATAAAACATTGCAAGGTAGTAAAGACTTAGCAATCCAAGCATGATTCCACACATCTGGTGTTGTTTTTTTTCTCCCCAGGATTGTCTTAGTGCAAATCAGTGGTGGGTTGCTACCGGTTCACCCCGGTTTGGGAGAACCGGTAGCAGCAGTGGCGGGAGGTTCCACCCACCCGTCCGGATGTCATCAAATATGTTCTGTGCATGTGCAAAAGTGGTGTGTGCGTGAGTGAAGCGAGCTCGCGTGCACGTGAGAACTCATAGCAAAGGTAAGTGAAACCCACCACTGATGCAAATGTAAGTTTACCACAATAGCCAATTGGTAATCCACAATCAGATAATAAAAGCCAGTTTGGTATAGTGGCTTGACAATCAATTTAGAAACCATGAGATTGTGAGTTCTGGTTCTGTCTTAGCACGAAGCCAGCTAGGTGACTTTGGACACTCTCTCAGCCCTAGAAAGGAGGCAATGGCAAACCATTTCTGATCAATCTTGCTAAGAAACCTACAGGGGTTACTCCAGGTAGCCATCAGAACCAAAAATTGACTTAGGGGCACACATTAAAAAAATCCACAGTCAACTGGAATGCTGTGAAATACTCAGTATCTAACCATCCGTTGAACTGAGAAAGCTAAGCAGGTTTGTATCATTAACAGAGTAGGAAACCAACATGACGTCCTAGACTAGACTGGGAAAAATCAGAAAAAGGCAACACAAATCCTTTTCATATTATTGTAAAGAAAGCTACATGGATATGTACATTAAGTCATCATGAGTTACACTAGATTTGAAGGACACTGTCCTTTTAAAATCTGACACAATTCAGGCTTTTTGAGATATCAGTCCTCATCTCAAATTGATTCTGTCCTAATGTTGTTGTCAAATTTTAAATTGCCTTTTCTATTGCTTTTCTACTATAATTATCTTAATAAAGATGGTGGAACATGTAAGAATATGTGAGATACATAAGAAACATCCATAACATTTTCTTAATATTTACAGTTAACTTATTCATGCATATTCTCTTAATGTTTAATGTCAGTTATCTAAGAAGCATTAAATCAACTGCTATAATTCTTTGACAAAAATTTTTGATTGAAGCTTTTGCTTAATCACATACTTGGATGCAACTTTCTGTACAGTATACTTTGTCAAACTTGCATAATAGATTAACTGACTTTAATAGAATTATTATATATTTACTCATTACAAATTGCCCACCTACCTATTGTATAATAAGATGGGAACAGGCTGCTCAAATTGGTGGCCGGTGACACTAGAAATTTTAACATTTCCAGTGTTATGAATTGGGGCTCGGGGGGAGGTTTATCTCGTAAGTATCTTACAGGCAGATTTTCAACTAATGGACCTAGCTTGGATCTGGAAAAAAAATACTCAGCCAGGAGTTCATCACAACCAAGATGACAATGTTTGGCTGAGGCTTGATGTAAATATTCAACAAAATCAATTGTGAGTGAGATGTTAGTATTGTTATACTAGCTTGTTTCCTCAAACAATGAGAATTTCAGAGGTGCCCTATTTACATATTTAGTCTTAGGAATTAAGTTCCAAGAAATTTGTAATATTTGCTTTCATTCATACACAGTCATTTTCCACAGAATATTTCTGAGGGTTGCTAAGATTAAAAAGACAAAACTAACCCAGGGAAGGAGGAAATAAACATCCAAATGATGACTTTCATTTATGTTCCCATATGCCACCAGAAAAAAATGGAATATTTGTGTTATGCTTCTACAGAGCTTAGCTCTTCAGTTGGGACAGCATCCATTGTACAAGCTTGCAAATTTATTTATTTATTTATAAGAGATTGAAGGATTAATTTTTCAGTAAATGTGTTTATCCTAATTTCTACTGACTGAGAGTAGCTGCCATGCACCTGCAGCTTGCTTCCAACAGCTACTATGCCTTATACTCTATGCTAGTCATGTGGAAATGTCACACACACACACTCGTTGGGGCCACATGCCAGAAAAGCCAAACTTCTGGGTTCTAGCTCGCATGTGTGCCCAATGATCAGCTGGCTGGCGTGCATGTGCAGGCCAGTTTCCAGCACTGCCATGCGAGTGAAGGGATTGCGCTCTAGAAAAGCTGAACTTCCGGGTTCTAGCACGCATGTGTACCCGACAATCAGCTGGCCGGCACACATACGCACACATGTTTTCAGTACTGTCAAAGACAGCTGGTTGTCATGCACACATGCGCGCCAGAAACCCAGAAGACAAACAGGCAAGGTCGCGCGTGCCGGGCAACATGGCTCTGTGTGCCACTTTGGGCATGTGTGCCATAGGTTCGCAATCACGGCTCTATGCTGTTCTACACAAACACCTACAGTAAATTTGTCTGTGAGTCCATGCTTGCTAACAGCACATCTTGATAAAGTTTGTGCTTTTTAATGAGTGAAGATCCTGCCAAAGTCCCCTGTGCACATAGATCTAATGGCATCAATCACGCTTTGAGTGCATAGATGTTAATAACTCTGATACTAGTATCTCACATGTGTCTCAGGGGTGGGTTCCACTTTACTACCGGTTCTCAGCAGGAGCGTTTGTGCGCACTTCTATGCATGCGCAGAAGCTTCTACGCATGCGCAGATTACCCATGATGACGTCGTGGTTGGTGGGCGGAGCCTCCCAACGGTTTTACTGCTATCCGGTTCTATAGAACCGGATAGAGCCGGGAGCAACCCACCACTGATGTGTCCTAAACCCTTTTTCATGACCGTAAGGTCAATTAGTTGGGGAGCATCAAAACTCCTCCAGTAACTATTGTGGTTGACCTGCATTTCAGACTTGGAAATCTCTTCATCAAGTCTGACATGTAGCCAAGTTGTAGGAAACACTGATTTTGAGGCCCAGGGTGTCATGGTTACCTTTTCCTGTTTCTGGAAGTGCCCTATAGATCTGTGATTTAAAAAAAAACTTTCAAAAAGTATTTGGAAGTACTTCAAAGTGAACGCTGACCTCCAACCACCTGTCATTTTTATCCAAGGAATCCCCAGCATGTCCCCCCACCCTTCCAAATCCATCAGTAGATACAGCTTCTGTCAGTAAAATGATACCACTGAATATTACCCAAGTCCGAATGTATCTGAAATTACTGCATCAGTAGTAACAATAGGCAATCAGTAACTTTAAGATTGATATACAAGCATAATTCATGCTATGAAAATCTGATCATTGGAATGATTTGATTAAACTGCTTCATGTGAAGGTTCTATGTTATGTTATTTTTATTAGATTTTTTTTATTCCATCTTTGCTTAATAAGTAACAAGGTGGTAAATATACTTAATATTGTTTCTTCTTATTTTCCCCACCACAACAACCCTGTGAGGTGGGATGGACGGATGCCAACATTGACTTTTTGAGGTAGCATACATACATGGATCAAAATAAAAATTAATCATGAAAAGCTCATGTATACTGTATACTTTTGATCAACTACACTTTTGAATAACTAAAATTAAAGCACCGTGTAGTTGTGCACAAAGAAAACTTCCTTGGAGGCAAACTTTCTCCAGCAAAATGAGGTCCTCCAGATATAAATTAAAAAGTCTTCACCTTTCCACATTTTATTTTTAAATATAACTGCCACTAGTTCGGGGATATTCTTGCCTATTCAATTCAGTTATGTTGGAAAAGGAATCTGAGGGTTTCTTTATTTTCTACAAACTGAGTTTGGAAAATGTTCCTGGCATGCAGATGAAGCCAACTGAAATGTTTCACCTATTGAATTTCTTCAACTTGCCATGCAGTCATTAAGGAGACAGGAGTCTTGCCAGAAAAGAAATTGCTAAACTCTAAATTTAGCAGGTTTTCCAAATTATTGGCCCTGATTTAGTTATAGTTGCTGTTATTTATTAGGACGTTTTCACTTTGCAGCTAGAGTAGTTGAATAAAGGCACTTTTGCACAGCTGCTCTTTCTATTTCTCAAAGCTTCCAAAGCAGCTCAGTGATAGATTGTGCCCATCTTCACATCTGGCAAACAGAAAATACTAAGAATGTGCAGGGAACACCATTAGTCAATGAATGTTCTTCTGAAAAATATTGATGAGAGAGAGAGAGAGAGAGACAGACAGACAGACAGACAGACAGACAAACAGAGACAGAGAGAAACAGAAAGACAGACAAATAGATAGATATGTGTGTGCATGAATTTAGCTTTCTACTATTAAAAAAGGTTAGCAAAAGGCAAATTCTTTTAAAATTAAGAAAATTTGAAAACATTTGAAAATTTGTAAGAAAACAAGAAAAATTATTTAATGTGCAGGACAATGTGCATATTGCAAATTTCAACCTGCTATGTATCTATCACATCCAGACTATAAGAAGAGAGGTATGTTTAAATAATTACATTTCCAGAAAATCATACTGGCAAAAAACTGTAACAAAAAGTTTAAAAAACAGACCGACTTTCTCATTCTTCAAAATGTAATACATTCTTCTTCCAAAATTCTATAAGATAAAAATTTGAAGGAACTCTTCTTCCATTTGAGTTATGCAGATGATGTAGAATAGGCTTTTGAACATAATTACAGGTAATTAGATTATCATGTAAAATAGGTTTCTGAACATAATTATAGGTAATTAGATTATGACCCCACTTCGTGGATTACTGCCTTATCATGGTGAAGCTATGAGCTATGAAGCTATGAGCTATGCTATGCAGGGCCACCCAAGATGGACATGTCATAGCAGAGAGCTCTGACAAAACGTGATCCACTAGAGAAGGAAACGGCAACCCACTCCAATAACTTTGCCATGAAAACCCCATGGACAGTACCAAAAGGCAAAAAGATATGATGCTGGAAGATGAGCCCCTTGGGTCAGGTGGTGTCCAATATGCTACTGGGGAAGAGCAGAGGGCTAGTACCAGTAGCGCCAGAAAGAGTGAAGTGACTGGGCCAGAGCCGAAAGGACACTCAGCTGTGGATGTATCTGGTGGTGAATGGAAAGTCTGATGCTGTAAAGATCTATTCTCCATAGGAACCTGGAATGTAAGATCCATGAATCAGGGCAAGCTGGACGTGGTCAAACAAGAGATGACAAGACTGAACACCAACATCTTAGGAATCAGCGAATTAAAATGGACAGGAATGGGTGAATTTAATTCAGATGACCATCAGGTATACTACTGTGGGCAAGAATCCCTCAGAAGAAATGGAGTAGCCTTCATAGTCAATAAAAGAAAAGCAATACTGGGATACAATCCCCAAAATGACAGAATGATCTCAATTCAAACCATTCAATATCACAGTAGTCCAAGTCTATGCCCCAACCACTGGTGCTGAAGAGGATGAAATTGACCAGTTCTATGAAGCCCTACAGCAACTTATAGAATTAACAGCAAAAAATGATGTCCTTATCATCATGGGGGATTGGAATGCTAAAGTAGGAAGCCAAAAGATAACTGGAATAACAGGCAAGTTTGACCTTGGAGTACAAAATGAAGCAGAATTTTGTCAAGAGAATATGATGGTCATAGCAAACACTCTTTTCCAACAACCCAAGAGATGACTCTACACACAGACATCACCAGATGGTCAACACAGAAATCAGATTGACTATGTGCTCTGCAGCCAAAGATGGAGAAGCTCTATACAGTCAGTAAAAACAAGATCAGGAGCTGACTGTGGCTCAGTTCATGAGCTTCTCATTACAAAATTTAGGCTTAAATTGAAGAAAGTAGGGAAAAGCACTAAGCCACTCAGGTATGAACTAAATCATATCCCTGATGAATATACAGTAGAGGTGACAAACAGATTTAAGGAATTAGATCTGATAGACAGAGTGCCTGAAGAACTATGGCAAAGGTTCACAACATTGTAAAAGAGGTAGTAATTAAACCATCCCAAAGAAAAAGAAATGCAAGAAAGCAAAATGGCTGTCTGAGGAAGCTTTGCAAAAAGCTGAGGAAAGAAAGGAAGCAAAAGGCAAGGGAGAAAGAGAACGATACACCCAATTGAATGCAGAATTCAAGAGAATAGCTAGAAGAGATAAGAATGGCTTCTTAAATAAACAGTGCAAAGAAATAGAAGAAAACAATAGAATAGGGAGGACCAAAGATCTCTTCAAGAAAATTGGAGATATGAAGGGAACGTTTCATGCAAAGATGGGCATGATAAAGGATCAAAATGGCAGGGACCTAACAGAGGCAGAAGAGATTAAGAAGAGGCAGCAAAATTACAGAGAAGAACTATACAAAAACAAGCTTAATGTCCCTGATAACCATGATGGGGAGGTCACTGACCTCGAGCCAGACATCCTAGAATGTGAAGTCAAATGGGCCTTAAGAAATCTGAGCAACAACAAAGCTAGTGGAGGTGACATTATTCCAGTTGAGCTATTCAAAATCTTAAAAGGCAATGCAGTAAAAGTGCTACATTCAGTTTGCCAGCAAATTTGGAAAACTCAACAGTGGCCACAGGATTGGAAAATGTTAGTTTACGTTCCAATTCCAAAGAAAGGCAATGCCAAAAAATGTTCAAACTATCGCACCATTGCGCTCATTTCACATGCTAGTAAGGTTATGCTTAAAATCCTACAAGCTAGGCTCCAGCAGTATGTGGATTGAGAACTACCAGAAGTACAGGCAGGATTTTGAAGAGGCAGAGGAACTAGAGATCAAATTGCCAACATATGCTAGATCATGGAGAAAGCTAGGGAGCTCCAGAAGAATATCTACTTCTGCTTCATTGACTATGCTAAAGCCTTTGATTGTGTGGATCAAAACAAATTATGGCAAGTTCTTAAAGAAATGGGAGTACCAGACCATCTTATTTGTCTCTTGAGAAACCTATATGCAAGTCAAGAAGCAACAGTGAGAAGCAACCACTGATTGGTTCAAAATTGGGAAAGGAGTCCGGCAAGGCTATATATTGTCACTCTGATTATTTAACTTATATGCAGAGCACATCATGAGAAAGTTGAATGAAAACTTGGAATTAAGATTGCCGGGAGAAATATCAACAACCTCAGATATGCAGATGATATCACTCTAATGGCAGAAAGCGAAGAGGAACTAAAGAGCCTCTTGATGCGGATGAAGAAGGAGAGTGCAAAAGTTGGCTTGAAACTCAATATTAAGAAAACTAAGATTATGGCATCCCGCCCTCTCCTGGCAAATAGATTGGGAAGAAATGGAGGTAGTGACAGATTTTATTTTCCTGGGCTCCAAGATCACCTCAGATGGGGACTGCAGCCAAGAAATTAAAAGATGCTTGCTCCTGGGGAGGAAAGCTACTACAAATCTAGACAGCATACTAAAAAGCAGAGACATCACCCTGCCAACAAAAGTGCGTATGGTCAAGGCCATGGTTTTCCCAGTTGCAATGTATGGCTGTGAAAGTTGGACCATAAGAAAGGCTGAGCGCCAAAGAATTGAGGCCTTTGAACTATGGTGCTTGAGAAGACTCCTGTGAGTCCCTTGGACTGCAAAGTGATTAAACCAGTCAGTCCTAAAAGAGATTAACCCTGACTGCTCTTTAGAAGGCCAGATCCTGAAGATGAAACTCAAATACTTTGGCCACCTAATGAGAAGGAAGGACTCACTGGAGAAGAGCCTAATACTGGGAAAGATTGAGGGCAAAAGAAGAACAGGACGTCAGATAATGAGGTGGCTGGATGGACTCACTGGAGCAGTAGGCGTGAGCTTAAATGGACTCCAGAGGATGATAGAGGACAGGAAGGCCTGGAGGAACATTGTCCATGGGGTCATGATGGGTCGGACATGACTTCGCAACTAACAACAACAGATTATCACCATATATGTATTGTTATTGCCTCAAAGTGCTCTCAAGCTGGAATTGGGGAGATACCCCATTCCCATCATTATTCTTCAGCAATTAGTATTTGGACTCCTTCTAACTGGGAAGTAACTAATTGCACTTAATGGACCTGTCCTGCATGAATGTTAATGTCATTCAAGTTATGGCCCTCACTACATCTTGAGGTAATGAAGTCTATTGGTACTGCGTGAAGTAGTTTTGTCTAAGCTTCAGTGGATGATTGTTCCCTGGTCCTAGTGTTTTAAGAGAGGAAAGAAAAATTTTCTGTGTCCCTTTTTTTCACATCATGTATCATGCTGTACTCCTGATGCAGCTATGTTATAAATTTGTGTTAAGGTATTACAAACTTGGCATTTTAAAAAACTTTTTTTATCCATTTCCTAAGGTTCCCCAATACGAAATATAACTTTTTCACAGACTCAGCACTCTGATGTGACATTTTCATTGAACTATCCAATATGATCCATAAGATCTTTTTCTAATTAATTTCAAAAATACTGAGATGACACCAGTTTGTATGTGTTGCTAGATCTTTGTCCCAGTTTTGATCACTTTACTTAGTTAAATTGAATTACATTTTCATGTGGATATCCATTTACCCAGTTTAGAGTAATTCTTGTGAATCTTTTCACAATGATCACCTTCTGAAAATTATCCCCAAAACTTGGCAAGTTCATTGTTCATCATTTAGTCAAGAGTCGTTTATGAACAAGTTAAAAAGTATTGGTCCCAAACCAAATTCCTTAAGATGCACCTTTCTTACTTCCCACCACTACAAAAATTGCTTATTTATTTCTACTGTTGTCTTTTTGATTTTTAATCAGCTAGCAAAGCATGATGGTTAAATTTACTTTTCCCATGATGAGTCATCAAAAGCTTTTTGAAAACCTATGTATACATTGATAAGTTAAATCCATTTAACCCTCTCAGAAAATTCTACATGGCGCTCTCCTAAAAATGTCCCTCCTATGGATATTTATAACAAATCAGGTACTTTATAAGACAGGAGGTGCCTTATTTTATCCAAGTTACAATCTATTGAGAGATATTTTATTACTATAACTGTTTTGCAGTTTTTATTTTAAAAACTGAAATAGTGTCTCTGGGACTACAGCTGTCATAGTCCCAAATCAATATGGACATTTCTGGGTATGATGGGAGTTATCATATAAAAAACCTGGAAGATGTCGGGCTGGCAACAAGCAGATCTACAGAATGGGTGTTTAGCATTTTCACTCTTTTTCAATCATACAATATAGGTAACAAAGAAAAACTAACAAAGCAAATAAGAAATATATATTTATGCCACGTGATAAGTTAGGTGTAGACAATATGATGCCCTCCAACAATATTGGATTAAGAGTGCGGTACTCTCATCTATCTTTAACATGAAAGCTCATTCAAATGCGAAAACCTTAGGTCAGCCTCTCTTAGTCCAACCCACTTCCCAGTAGGGAAAAAATAGGAAGAAGCAACATGTACATGAACTTTTACTCCTGTCCCAAAAGGTGAGTTAGGCATCTAATATATAAATAATACATGAATAATGGCAGTGGTATGATGGTTTTGCAGCCCAGTAAACTAGAAAGAATCTGTGTTGGGGAAATTCCCATTTACCTAACAGCAAATTGAAAGTGTCATCCGGCTGTGGAACACAAGGTAAAATGTTTAACCTAATTTTGGGTGGTTTTCCTTGTGCCTAACTATATCAGCTCTCACAGCTTATCTGTCCTGCATTGACTAAATCAGGTTCACTCCCTATGGAATTTCTGTTTGGTGCTCCTTTTGGCAGCAAAGAGGAGGTCAGGAGGAGCTTTTATAGGATATTCATATTGCAGTGTGCCAGACAGTCTATTCCACATTGTCACTTTCTTTTTAGTAAATGCACAACTGTCGTGCTGCTGTTTAATGACCGTTCGTGTTATCTAGAAAAGTAATGAATTCAATGTGCAGGTCTGGTCCCTTCCATTATGTGCATATTTGTCCAGAACAGGCAAGCCATGCTCTCAAAAAGCAGAGAGGGGATAAGGGGGGGGGGGGAGATTGATCTGTCCATGAGTGGAATGCATTAATATAATCTGAATGTGTAGTATGGCTTTCAGAGTCCATAGGCTTGCAATATAATATTGCATAGATATAAGTAAAGCACATCCACAGTTTTCTGTAAATGTACCAGGGCCTGCAATGATCAGGCTGAAGTTATTGACTCAAAGTCTTATTGGGCAGCGTTGAATTTTCATGAACACAGTACGCTCTTTCGCGTGTCAGACTTTCCTTTTCTTAATGTTGCCTGCATTAATCCTTTATCCAGTTCTTTAAAAAAAACCACTCCCAAGATAAATATTAGTTGCTAAGAAATTTTAGTGCAGCATGACCCTTCGTTCTTTCCCCTCTGGGAAATATCTGGCAGCTTCATTGGCAGCACACGTAAAGGGTTTCTTTTCTTGGCAAAAATGACCAAATTACCTGTAGGCAAAAAGCTGCCTGGCCCTCCCAGGCCACCACAATGGCCTAGGGAAACCTTTCGAGCCCAACAGAAGCTAACAGTGGCACTAAGTTGGGACTCTGCCGGACTTTGTTGAGCTGCCTCTGACTCCTGAGATTCAGGGCTAGTTTTCTTTTGGAAGTCTTGGCTGGGCTCCCTGCGGTGCTGTGCTAGAATGCTCGAATGAGATGCTTCCATGAACGTGGCAGTTCTTGATTTGTCTTGTTCAATAAAATTCTTAACCATGGGTGACGTGTAAGTGGTATAGGCTGGCCAGCGACACACATGGATGAGATGGGACGGGATGCCAATATTCCCTGATTTCAAAGACCGATCTGGAACCCAAAAGAAAAAAAGAACATTTTAGGAGAAGCATTTCAAACCCAAATTGCACCACCTCCAGAGAACAACCTGTTTCCTACAATTCAGAAGAAACTGATTTCTTGCTGCAAAGCTAGGCAAACGTTTTGAATCAGAGGCATATCATGAATTATAAACATGGTGGATCTTCTCCTTAGGAGGCTACCATGAGAGAGGTTTATCTGTTCACAAATCAGATGCCCCAAATGCTAACGGAGCTTTGCCAAATCAGGCTGATTTCCAGCATAGACACATAGTCCAAACAGGGGTGACAGGGAATAGTCTTGAGAATGTTATCTGGGAAGAGTTTGACTTTGTGACTCCTGATGATGTGGACAGGATTTTGGGGAGACTTAGTGCGGCCACATGTTTACTGGACCCGTGTCCCTCCTGGTTGGTACTGGCCTCCCGGGAGGTTACACAAGGCTGGCTCCAGGGCATTATCAACGCCTCCTTGAGTGAGGGTCACTTCCCTGCCGCCTTGAAAGAGGCGGTGGTGAGGCCCCTCCTCAAGAAGCCTTCCCTGGACCCAGCAGTATTAGCTAACTATCGTCCTGTCTCCAACCTTCGCTTTATTGCGAAGGTTGTTGAGAGTGTGGTTGCGCAACAGTTTCCACAATTCCTGGAGGAAACATCTTATCTGGATCCGTTCCAGTCGGGTTTCAGGTCTGGGCACAGCACAGAGACGGCATTGGTCGCGTTGGTTGATGATCTCTGGAGGGCTCGGGACAGGGGATGTTCCTCTGTCCTAGCCCTATTAGATCTCTCAGCGGCTTTTGATACCATCGACCATGGTATCATGCTGCACCGGTTGGAAGAGTTGGGGGTGGGGGGCACTGTATTACAGTGGTTCTCCTCCTTTCTCTCCGACCGGTCGCAGTTTGTGTTGACAGGGGGGCAGAGGTCGACCTCGAGGCCTCTCGTTTGTGGAGTGCCGCAGGGGTCGGTCCTCTCGCCCCTTCTGTTCAACATTTATGTGAAGCCGCTGGGTGAGATCATCCGTGGCTTTGGGGTGAGATACCATCAGTACGCTGATGACACCCAGCTGTACATCTCCACCCCAGGCCACCCCAATGATGCCCTCGAAGTGATGTCCCAGTGCCTGGAAGCCGTGCGGATCTGGATGGGGAGAAACAAACTCAGGCTCAACCCGTCCAAGACGGAGTGGCTGTGGTTCCCGGCATCCCAATATAGTCAGTTGACTCCATCGCTGACTATCGGGGGCGAGTCCTTAGCCCCCGCAGAAAGGGCTCGCAATCTGGGAGTCCTCCTGGATAGGCAGCTGTCCTTGGAGGAACATCTGACAGCTGTAGCCAGGGGGACCTTTTGTCAGGTTCGCCTGATTCGCCAGTTGCGGCCCTTTCTTGATCGGGATTCCCTGTGCACAGTCACTCACGCCCTTGTCACTTCCCGCCTAGACTACTGTAATGCTCTCTACATGGGGCTCCCCTTGAAGAGCACCCGGAGGCTCCAACTGGTCCAAAATGCGGCCGCGCGGGTAGTGACGGGAGCAGCGTGGCGCTCCCACATAACACCGCTCCTGCGCGAGCTGCACTGGCTTCTGGTGGTCTTCCGGGTGCGCTTCAAGGTGTTGGTGATCACCTTTAAAGCGCTCCATGGCATAGGGCCTAGTTATCTCCGAGACCGCCTGCTGTCACCGATGACCTCCCATCGACCCGTGCGCTCCCACAGAGAGGGCCTCCTCAGGATGCCATCAGCCAAACAATGTAGGCTGGTGACTCCCAGGGGGAGAGCCTTCTCTGTGGGGGCACCCACCCTCTGGAACCAGTTGCCCCCGGAGATTAGGAGAATTCATGACCTCAGTGCCTTCCGCCGTGCCCTAAAAACACATTTTTTCCAACAAGCCGGGCTGGCTTAAGAAGAAATTTTAAATATTTTTAATATTTTAATTGGTCTGTGAGTTTTAAATTTTGTAGCCAAATTATATATATATTTTAAATGTCTTAATATTTATATTTTATGTTTTTTATGTCTGGCTGTACACCGCCCTGAGTCCTCAGGGAGAAGGGCGGTATATAAATTGGAAATAAAATAAAATAAAATAAAATAAAAACACATCTGGAGGTCATAAGGGTGGAGACATTTGGTATAATAAAAAAGAAAATACCATCAGCAAATATAAAACCTTGAAATGAAAATATACACGGTAGAGAGAATTCACAGAGATAACATTTTAAAAAACAGTAAAAAGACAGGGAAATTGTGGTAATCCTATGAAGGAATACCTTTGTGGGGCTGGGACAAAAACTATTGACTTCCTCATGTTATGGACAGCTGAATTATTATTAGTGAAAACTTTACTATGTATTATAATTCGTGAAAACTGTCTATATATTATTGTATATATGTACTTCAACAAATGAATACCTGAAGGACACTTCCTAGTCTGACTCTGTCATAAATAATAAAGCATCCAACCATTGAACCGTTATCAATAGACACTATCATGGAAAAAAATCCAGAACTAAAGGCTTGGACTCCAGACCAGAGGTGGGTTTCAGCAGGTTCTGACCAGTTCTGGAGAAATGGTAGCAGAAATTTTGAATAGTTTGGAGAACCGGTAGTAAAGATTCTGACTGGCCCCACCCCCATCTATTCTCTGCCTCCCAAGTCCCAGCCGATCAGGAGGAAATGGGGATTTTGCAGTAACCTTCCCCTGGATTGGGGAGGGAATGGAGATTTTACAGTATCTTTTGCCTGCAGTGGGGTGGGAATGGAGATTTTATAGTATCTTTCCCCTGCCGTGCCCATCAAGCCACGCCCACAAGCCATGCCATGCCCACCAAGCCACATCCACAGAACTGTAGTAAAAATTTTTGAAACCCGCCACTGCTCCAGACATATATGTTTCAGAAGAAGTTCCACTGAATATCTGTCTAGACATATTTAAAACCACACAGTAAAATGCACTCCGTTCATAGAAGAAGCAGTCTCACATGAGTGTGTAAAAATGTAGAGGCAGACAGGAAAGGAAGGCTAAATATTTTTAATTAGTAACAAGATCTTTTATTACTATGAGCTCTGCTTCAATATGGTTGGTGGACAGAACTGGACTCTGTTGGTGTAGGGGAGGATAGTGTGGTCAGTACAACACTAGCCATGTAAGTTTCAAAACCTGTCCATAGTAATAAAACTGATAACATGACAATTTGTTGCACAGCTATTCCCATTGCCAGGAAGAAGCAAAATCATGCAGCAAAGTCGTTTTCCACTCAAACTGGCTGAAGTAGTATAGGAGTACTTTAGCCACTCCCATTGACTACTAGGCACTCTGACAGGAACACCCTTCAGTCCAATGTTTCCCAACCTTAGCAATTTTAAGATATGTGGACTTCAACTCCCAGAATTCCCCAGCCAGTATGTGAAGTTCACACATCTTAAAGCTGCCAAGGTGGAGGCACTGCTTCAATCACCCGTTACTACCCTTTGTGGCCATTTTATTTATAAACACATAAGACATATACATCAATGGAATAATGAAAAAATGGGTTTTTATCAGGAAAGGAAAATTTTTGAGTGATTGTTGTCCTGCCAGCAGCCTGAGGACCTGGCAGCGAAGTTGGACAGTGAGGAGGCTGAGGAGGACAATGGGCCAGTCCTGGAGTCAGGGGAAGGCCTGGATTAGGCTCTGCGTCGGAGGCAGAGATGGGGCCAGGGCCATCTGGGAGAAATGCAGGACTATGGAGCCTCCAGAGGTAGACTGCAGAGAGGTACAGGAGGAGCCTGTTCCTAGTGCACACATGTGAAGAGCTGCCAGAAGGCAAGAGCAGATGAAGAAAAAAGGACAACTCAGGAGTAAGGCCAGAAGATGATTGGCCACTCCCATAAGGCTTAAAAGAGCAGCAATGTAGGAAAGCAATGTTGATTCCCGTGCTTCTTGTCAGCGTCTCTTGAACTTTGTGGGGGTTTTGCCAAGAAAAGCCTTTGGCAGGTTGCCAAAGACATCAAAGGTTGGTGATAAAGCCAAGGGACTGGTTATTAAGAATTTTGTTTTGGACTAAGCTGAGAATGAATTAATTTTCAGCTGTTTTAATAAAATAAGTTGGTTGAGGACTGAATTGTGTTTGTTAATTACTACTTGGGCTTTGGTCACAACAGTGATGGAATAGTAAAAGGACCAACCTGTTTTTTTTTTAAAAAAAAGATCAGGTAAAATTGACAATTCTACCACTTTCCTCTTTTAGTAAAAGTGTCAGGACAAATTGTAAAAATGTAGCATTTTGTTTTGCTTTTGTCAATCCAGGTAAATTCATGAAAGTCCAGGCATGATATCAGACTGTCACTGCACACAAAGCAAAGAGAAAAACTGAAACCTGGGAAAGCATTTCTTCAGCTGATTTCATTTACAGCTGCTTTATACATGGGAGTCCAAGACTGCTGCATGGAAAAGCTTCAGATATTTTTCTTTGATGTTGTTTCCCACACTTATAAAATTCATTTTTCCCCAGTGAAGTGATCTTTTTGTGGAATTATTCAAAGGTACTCACATCCCTATATATTTCTCGGGATTTTTCCCTCCAATAGACATTGCAAATCTTGAACTTCATTTCTGTTCTCCAGGAGTTAATTTGCTGTGCTAGTTAGCTATAATATGAAATTGATCTAACTTCTCCTCTCTGACCCCACCCAATAGTCTGGACGAAGCAAAGCAAGATGCAGCACAGAATCATTCATGAAAACAGATTATCCCTCAAACCCTGGCTTTTTAAGCTGCTAAAGAGAAGCCTGGAAACTGTTTGATGAGTTTCACAGGGAAAGGCTAAAAGATACAGACCAGAAACAAGATAAAAAATTGAATGTGCTAATTCTAGAATCAAGAGGTTGCCTTTCCAGAAAGGGTAAGCGGAAAGTCGCATTGTAGAAGGATGCAAGAAATTATCTAACTCCTATGCTGGTCATTATTTGGCCATGTCAGTGTGGGGGAGTTCACTGGAGAAAGAAATTATGTTTGGAAAAGTTAGCTGTAAAACTAAATCAAGCTGCCAAAGAACACGATGGACACCCTCAAAACTCAAACCAGCCATAGCACAGAACAGCACAGAACAACTCAAAAAAGTAGTGCAAAATTGGAAGATGTGGAGCGTGCTGTTCCATGGAATCGCCAAGAGTCAGTCATGACTAAATGGATAATATCAACATCATCATGCTGGTCATTGATCATAATAAGAACTGATATGTTATCTAGCTCCTTTGGCAAATTTCATTCCTGTTGAAGATGCTCAAAATGTATCAACTGTAAAGGGTTGGTTTAATAAGGAAGAGATTGAAAGCAATTTACAGGTGACCATTATTCCTTTCACATTGGGTTTCTTTAGAAAATGGGATAATATTAGTAGCTCCATAATTTGAATGTGTTAATTCATGCAGCTCTGTATTTGGCACAGTTGCCCCGCCAGCTCTTTGAGATAGCATAAGAGCTCCTGGAATCTACTTCATTGTTACAGAATATTATAACATAATCTTGAAAACCTGACAGTTTCCCTCTCCTTCCTCTTACACCAGGTGAGTTAAGGTAAGGTGGGGCAACCTTGCCTTTCTTCCACATTCCCTCCTGACTTTCTGGTCTAAGCAGATGTTTTCACAATGGCTGTGGCATACCTCTTTCAGCATACTCCAGTGAAAATATAAAGCACATTAACACTGATATGGTCTTTTATCCCAAATTTTCAAAATAATAATAATAATATTGAAGGTAATTCTGCCAGAAGGAACACAATGAAATAAGAGTTCCATCCAATGGGGAAATGGAGCCATAGCATAAAACATTTTTTTTAAAAAAAATAACATTCCCCTAGCTTTGCAGTAGTTGGCTCATTCCTATAAAATCAATAAAATGATTACAGTACAGACACAGCTTGTGCAAAACTGTTTCTCATTGTGGAAGTCTCCTAGCTTTGTGGCAGCATTAATACATTGCAGCTGAGCCAAAAATAAATAATCTCTGCATGGAATACTATTGATGTCACAGAGACATAGAAATCCAGAGCTGTTTTCAAAGTGGCTCAGAAGCCTTGTGTAGAAGCACCCTAAGACAAATTAGTTCCAGTTTTATGGAACAAAGCTCTATCCTATCACGGCATCTTTAACATTGCGCCTGTAAACTCTACCACTTGGCTAACTTTCTTGTTCTTTTTTATAGTTACTACAATCAAGAAACAATTTATTTTTGTGTTACGTCCATTGGACTGATTGAGTTTACAGCACATGGCAAGAAGCCATTTAATGGGAACAAATCCTTTGAAGCAAAACTTGGCAGAGACAACTCTTGGAAAAGGTTCCCCTTTGATTGAAAAGTTTTTGTCAAATGGCTTCTCACTGTCGGGCCAACATGAGGATGGAGAAACAAGACCAAAACAGAATTGATGTATTAGGAAAGGAGAACGGTGGAGAGGGGGGATGGGATAACATATTAAAACTGTGGTACTATACAAAATTCCAACAAGAAGCTGGCAGGGAGGCCATTTTAACATTTGTTCTGTTTAAAGATAATTTGGGTGCAGGGCATGGGATCAGTGCTGGTATTCAGGTGAAATGGTAGTGGCTGCTGCAGGAGGCTCTGCCCACCCGCCCAGACATCATCACGTCCCACTTTTGACCCTCTGTGCATGAGCTCTCACATTTGCCAACCGATAGCGAAGATAAGTGAATACCACCCCTGGATGGGATGATAGTGGGAAGGGCTGGGGAACAGAGAAATGAAATGAAATCGGTTGTCTACAATTCAAAATGTCCACATAGTGTGTAGAACTAGTAGTAAAAGCAAAGAAGGATTAAATAAAAGTAATTCTGCGGGAAAAATCTTTTGCAGATGGACATAAAAAAAAAAATCTGGAAGAGCTACCATGACTGTGTCTATTTTTTAAAATTTAAAAACAGAGTATTGCTAGCTCCTTAATCCTATAATTCAACACATACTCAAAGACTGAAAGGCCCCAACCTTGTCCCTTATTTATTTTGGCATATGGTTTTCATCCTCACTCACTCTGGGCCCCCTGATTGGAAGCTCTCCTGTCTTTGGAGACAAGGGGATGGGGTGGCGGTGAATGTTTTCCCTTTGGTCTGGAAGAGAGATTTTGTATAATGCAAAAGTCTTGTCTGTGAATAGGGCTAATGGTTTCCCTCCCACCAATATAAGTATGCACATTTCAGTCTTTAGACATAATTCAACTAAAAACAGTATGCTGGTCCAGTAGATGTTTTCAGCGTGGTCTTATCTTATGACATAGAAAGAGAAAACTTTCTGAATAATCAAAACTTATTACAAGTTCATTCTGGCTAAAAGCAGCACAGGAATGTTATAATCATTTTTATGTCATTTAAGGACCTAAGAAGTGTTCCTAAACTTCAGAAATTTTTCTTTTATAACTTAATAGCAGAAGAATGCCATCTTTTTTACAGGAAGCTTTCTGTTTCACCATTTTTAAAATGTTTGATCCAGAAGCATTACATCAACCTGAGCTTATTAGACCTGATTAAAACACCATGTTTTCAGCCTCTTTTCAAATTGCACTGAATAGTGGTTAATTAATTCGGTTTGGGTTAATTAATTTGGTTTGCATATAATTACAAATCATTTTAACTTTGTACCTCTTAAGGTAGAATGTGAACCACAAAACAAATTATCTTGCATTTTTCCCCATTTATTGGGTTAATCAAAATGGTTTAGGCAAAATGACCTCTGAATTTAGTGTAGCTTTATGATATTGAAGCATTATAGGTCACATTAATGGGCTGTTGAGTTTCAAAACAGTGAAGGGGAATTCTGATCAATGGAAGCGATGTGGACATATGTTAAAGGAATTGGGTGCATGGACTGTTCTATAATTCTCACGAGACCCCAAATACATAGCTTTGAAGTAGGTACATTAGCGTGGCAACATTCTGCTCAATTAGGTTTTGTTTTTTTAATTGATTTTAAAGGTTTGTAAATAGTCTGCATCCATTTTTTTTTAATGGCAACTTTCTGCAAAATGAAAACTTTTTCAGAGATTAGGATTTGAAGATGGGCTGGGAAAGAAGCGATAGAAAGAAGAGAATCACATCATATAGATTGAACTGACCACATGCATATTGTTAGGAGAGAGAAGATAAATATGCACAGTGGGTGTGTGAGTGAATGGGTGTAAGTAAGAGATCAAATATACAGTGAATGGAAAGAAGATTGCAAATGCTGTAGGTGGGAATGAGAAGCTGAACATCTGCATTTGGAAGAATGGATGTGCATGGCAGTCGAATGGATGAAACCAAGTCTGTGCAATGGATGGAAATACTCCTTGTTCCAACTTTGTTGCATTAGATTTGATCAAGTTTTCTTCAGTGGTCGGCAGTGTATTTTAAAAGCTTGGATAAATTCATGCTAGAAATCTCTGCCCACTTAACCATTACTATATGGGAGCGATGTGGCGCTCCCATGTGACACCCCTCCTGCGCGAGCTGCACTGGCTTCCTGTGTTCTTCCGGGTGCACTTCAAGGTTTTGGTTACCACCTTTAGAACGCTCCATGGCTTAGGACCGGGCTATCTTCGAGACCGCCTTCTGCCACCAGTACCCTCTCACCGACCAGTACGCTCCCATAGAGAGGGGCTTCTCAGGGTGCCGTCGGTCAAACAGTGTCGACTGACGGCCCCCAGGGGGAGAGCCTTCTCTGTGGGGGCACCCACCATGTGGAACAAGCTCCCCCCGGAGATACGGACAATCCCAGATCTCCGCGCTTTCCGCCGTGCCCTCAAGACGTTTCTATTCCAGCAGGCTGGCCTGGACTAACCTCTTCTAAAATTGCTCTTATATTTTTAAATCTTAATCTCATAAATTTAGAGTTTTAATTTTAGGTTTAAGACCAAATTATTCAATTGTATTTTAATCAATTCTTTAAAATATTTGTATTATATGTATTTTATCATTTGTCTGTACACCGCCCTGAGTCCCCCGGGAGTAGAGCGGTATATAAATATAATATAATAATAATAATAATAATATAGAGCAAGGCTGTCAAGCTTGTGGTCCATGGACCAGATGAGTCATGCGCTGGCCACACCCATGCCTGGTTTAGAGAAGGGGGCAGAAGTTGTGATACATCACATGACAATGGCGTGACGATGCGAGTTTGATCGCCCTGCTATAGGTTAGCTATTTACAGGTAGGTTAGCTATTTAACCTACTGAGTGCTTGCATTTCTTAAAAGAAATGTCAAATTACACACTTCCGCACCTGTGCTCACCGTTACCAATGCTGGAGGTGACACAAAGCTGAAGTAAATGGCAGTGCCTGTGAGTTTTCCTGAGCAAAATCCCAGAGCTCCAGAAGCAGCTTTGTACAAGACATGTCTGTATCTATACATATTGATTTTGCAGGAAGGAGCCAAATGTTACTCTAGTGCTTGGACCTTAAGCTGTTCTCTTTGTACAAAAAAGGAACTATAGCAGACCACGATACTGCCAGATGTAGAAAAAATTCTGCATTAGCAGGTGGTGATTTTCCCAGTCCTGCAAACCAGAGGAGGGACATTTCAAGCGCCAAAATCTTCAGTTGCTCTACAACCATTTCCTTCCAGGCGTCTTTATATACATATATCTATGGAAGCACATCTACTTTGGGATTAAGGAGACTGACTCCTTAACAACAGTTTGCCAATCCAACACTTCTACTGAAGAAAGCATCCATTTATGAAAATGTCCAAGAAGTTCAGGAATGTTGGGTGACTCTGACCTTAATGTTAGTGAGTTTGAAAGTCACTAAAGGCTTTTAAGAAGAGACTGGACAGCCATTTGTCTGGAATGGTATAGGGCAGTGATGGCTAACCATTTTGCCATTGTGTGCCAAAAATGGGGGGAGCATGGGGGGGTCGCACCCTCATGTTCCCACACTCATAATTCAATGCCCCACAGTGCCCCCCCATGCATACACGCATGAAACCCCCCCCCCCACATGCGCACGCGACCCCACTGCGTTCTCCTGCTTTTGGCACGTGATGGCAAAAAGGTTACCGGTGGGCCCAGTAGGCCCATTTTTTGCCCTCCTCAGGCTCCAGAGGCTTTCTTGGAGCCTGGGGAGGGTAAAAATGGCCTCCCCCATCCCCCTGGAGGCCCTCCGGAGGCTGGAAATGGCCCATTTCCCGACTTCCAGTGGGCCCAGAAGGCCCGAAAATCAGTTGGCTGGTGCACACATACGTGCTGGAGCTGAGCTAGGACAATGCTCGTGTGCCCACAGATATGGCTCCACGTGCCACAAGTTCGCCATCACGGGTATAGGGTCTCCTGCTTGTGCAGGGGGTTGGACTAGAAGAACTCCAAGGTCCCTTCCAACTCTGTTATTCTGTTCTCTTCTGTTCTGACTTCCCTGTTGCCTGTTTCCCTGGATAGGGAATATAGCTTTGTAACTTGTGAACAGACTCTTCTCTGCCTGATGCTAAGCCCCCTATGCTAAAGAAAGCTTTCGGGTGGAGCAAGTCGAAGGAGAAGCTTTCAGATATTTGGGGGTGGAAGAAAGTGGGGGAGGGGGAAGAGCTTATTTATGTGAAATGCCAAGGCAACAAATAGTTGACATTAGGATTGCAAGCCAACTGTGGGATTGGGCTATTCCTTTCAGGCCTCACACAAAGGACCCTTTTTTTTTGTCCTGCCTTGGGAGACAAAAAACAGGGCAAGCCACAACAGAACTCATATTGATGGTTGGGGGAAAGCCTGTGGAATTTCTGGGGAGGATTTTGCTGGCCTACAGACACAATGGACTGTGCTTTGAGATGGCAGACGCTGTAGGATGGAAAGGCCAAGCAGTCTGCATGTGACTGAATTTGCCTTTCTAACAGCCTTCCCTGCCTGCCCCAACACATGCCCCCTCACTTAAAAATGGGGAGGGGGATGAGAGTTCTTATTCTCAACAGTCAACTTACTGCTTAAGATTTCTTTGAAAGCAGCTTTCCTTGAAATGTGCCTTCAGCACTTTCGAATGGCAATGGTCAGTGTCCCCAGCCTATACAAGCAAACACATCCAGAAGATCTAAGAACACAGGAGGCAGTATGCATCTGAATGCTTCCAAACCTCAACTGTGGCTTCTCTGGATTAGTGTACCTCTTCCATCTTTCCCTGCAGAAGCTGGACAACTTTTACAACCTTAAATTCAGAAAGGTCACACATGTTCTAGGATCACAGCCGAGATACTTCTTGAACCCAGTCCTGAGGTGTTTGTACAGGGTCTTTCCTTAGTCTTTGACAGGCCTCCTCCAGGCACTCAGTCCATCTATCTGATCATATTAGAAATACTCTGGAAAGTTGCAGCTTCTTTGGGACTAATGAGATTAACCTTTTTGTAACTGAATTAGAATTCCAAGAATGTAAGAAGGGTTACTGAGATACAGAAGCATGGAGAATTCAACCACTCCCCCTTGACCTTCTCCTGTGTATTAATTCACTACACAAATATAACCCCCTCCTCTCCATGTAGAACTTCCGAACTCCTAATCATATTGCAATAAGGAAAAAAAAAAGATTTTGTCTAAGCTTTCAAAGCATGAACCTGGGCTGTATAAGGCATGCTAATTTGAGCCTAGGAGTGGGTAACATGGTGTCCATTAAAGTCAGTGCCCGCCAAATATTCTGCACCATCTGAATAGTTGTTTTTTTAAAAAAAATGATAAATGAATAAATGTCACCCTGCAGTGCAAAGTGGATTTCTCTGACATCACATTTATTTCCAAGAATGGTTTCTGGCTTCACATTTGGCCCGTGGAAATCCCGAAATAATACAAATGGTGGGTGACTGCAGATCAGGGGTGGGTTCTACTTACCTTTACTACCGGTTCGCAATGAGGCCGTGCGCGCTTCTGCGCGTGTGCAGAAGCTTCTGAGCATTTGCAGAAGCCTCCTGATGACGTCGGGGTTGGTGGGCGGAGCCTCCCACCAGTTTTACTACCGGTTCTATAGAATATAAAATAATATAAAAATGCCAAATACCCATTTGCCCTTGGGTAAAATATGTGTCTTATCATGCCACATTTCTCATGGCTATGCAAACTGGGGAAACTATTTTGTGAGATTGTTTATTTATTTATCATTTATTTATTCTTCATATTTCTTAACTGCTCAACTCTCTTGGAGAAGGGCTTTGGGCGGTGTACAATATCATCAGTAAACATTAAAATCGGAATGTTTTAAAATGATAAAAACAACATTATAAAAATTTCAGAAGGTGAAGAATTCTAAAATGGGATATTAACTGTTAATAAAGGGGGGGGGCTTTTTCATGTAGCCAGCCAGCCCCATAGTTGTGTGAGCCTCTGTGTCTCCCACACGAGGCTATACAAGCAAATTATGACCCCTTTGAAGAAGGCCAAAAGATTGGGGGCTTTCCTCACTTTCCTCACTTCTGTGAGTGAGATCTTCCACAAGGCAAGGGCAGTGGCAGACAAGCCCATCTTCCTAGATCCCACCAGTCAAAATTGTTTGATTGACGGGCTTTGTAGTATACCTTCCCTGCTTGAACGAATGGGATGGGCTGATGTGATGGGGGTGAAGCCAGTTCTGTAGGTAGCCTGGTCCTATGCCATATAGGGCTTTATAGGCAATAGCCAACACTTGAATAGGACCCAGAAGGAAACTGTTCATGCAGCAAAGGTTATATGTGCCCTTCTTTGGTTCACCTGGCTACATTCTGCATGAGCTGAAGTTTCTGGATACTTTTCAAGTGTAGCCTCAGTGGTGGGTTGCTCCCGGTTTGCACCGGTTCTATGGAACTGGTAGTAAAACCGGCGAGAGGCCCCGCCCACCAACCCTGATGTCATCAAAACGCTTCTGCGCAGAAGAGCGAGCACGCAGCCCCCGTTGTGAACTGGTAGTAAAGGTAAGTAGAACCCACCCCTGGGTAGCCCCATGTAGACTGCGTTGTAATAGTCCAACTGGGAGATGACCAGGGCATGAGTGGTTGAGGGCCTCGGTGTCCAGAAAGGGGCTTAACTGGCACACAACACAAAGTTGGGCAAAGGCCTCCTGGCCACAGCTGCCACCTGCTTGTCAGCTATGAGTCCAAGACAGCCCCCAAGTTATGTACCGGGTTGTACAACCCCACCCAGGACCACAGATGATAAATTCCTGGATACAGAGGGACCCTGCCACTCATGACATACTCTCAGAACCCAAATGTTCTCACCAGTTGAAAAAAAATTGCCTGCCCCTAAGCCTTTCTTGAATGCCTTCTTTTGTTAGTGTAATAGATCTGCATGCTTCATTTATTGGAGATCAGAGAGCTATCTTACTCTCAGAACATTTTCACAGCCCTTGGATTTGCACTTAATGGTCTCAGGAGACGAGGCTGAATGATCGCGCAATAATTGGTTTGTAGCATGGTATATTATATTTGCCTAGAAATAAATTTATTGAACACAGTGAGCTTCCTTCTCTGTGGAAACATGAAGGTTTAGAACAATTCTGCTTTGTTTTAAAGTCATTTCCCACAAGCCAGTATGAAAAATCTCTGCGTTTAGAACTCAGCTAATGCCACAAGAGGGACTGCTACAGGGAAAGAATGGGCTAATGGCCATTTAAAGCATTGTCAGTGGAAAAACTCCTGATCCCAAGATTCATTTAGCCAGAATAAAATTATGAAATTAAATCTTCTATTACGTAGCAAGTATAAGTTATTTCTATGTATCAACATTTTGACTATTTTTCATTGCTTTCCATTGTCAGCTGCACTTGGAATTGCATGTGAGGTTTCATGTTGCCATGGATGTAGCACTGTTTTGTTTGTATATGTCTTAAAGTACTGATCCACCATCATGGGCCTAAGGTTATAGGTAGGTAGAGTAAATGTTCCTTCTCCTCTTCCTTCCTTTTAGAAGTTTTGCTGAAGTTGGTTTTGTGTTAGTCGTACTTTGGCAAGACACATGTGCTGATCAAAAAGTAACATTTCAAAATCAGACTTTCCCCTTCTTCCTTTTCTTCCCACCTGACTTGCATTGCACCTTTCCTATATAGAACAGAATAGAATAGAATAGATAGAATAGATAGAATAGAATTTTTTATTGGCCGAGTGTGATTGGACACACAAGGAATTTGTCTTGGTACACATGCTCTCAGTGTACATAAAAGAAAAGATACGTTCATCAAGAATCATAAGGTACAACACTTAATGATAGTCATAGGGTACAAATAAGTAATCAAATCATATTAGAAAACAGTCAATATAAATCGTAAGGATAAAAGCAACAAAGTTACAGTCATATAGTCATAAGTGGAAGGAGATGGGTGATGGGAACGATGAGAAGATTAATAGTAGTGCAGACTTAGTAAATAGTTTGACAGTGTTGAGGGAATTATTTGTTTAGCAGAGTGATGACGTTCAGGAAAAAACTGTTCTTGTGTCTAGTTGTTCTGGTGTGCAGTGCTCTATAGCATCATATTCTAACAATACGCACAGAGGTGGAAGAAAATAAAAGAGTTTTCAGATTAGGAACGTGTTTGGCAATGGCAACAAAACCAATAGATCCTTTAGAGATATCCCTGGGTTAATAAGATTACTCTTTGATTCTGGAAAAAAAACCCCTTAAAAATGGAAAACACTAAAAATATGCCACTGAGGCACAGGAGGGTAATAACTGAGTTAATCTGAATGTGAACAGAGCTTTTCACATTATCTGAGACTGTTTTATTAGGTTCCCAGAAGAGGAAAAAAATGTGTATTCATGCTCAAATGCACACACACACACACACACATTCCCTTTCAAGTGAATCTGAAGTTGGGGTGGGCAGAGAACCTGGCCAGCCTGCTTGGCTCCATCCTCTGCTTAGCATACATCACATACCAGTGAGTTATTTGATACAAGACTAGAATCTGTTACTGTGCTCAAACAGCATGTTAAGCCAGGGTTTTAAAAAGTGTAATGGGCGAAAATGCATTAATCCTTCATACATAAAGCTAAAGCATGATATTTGTGTTTACACATCATGCTTAGCCAACAAAAAAATATAACTAGAAAAAAAAGGAAGGACATTCTAGACAAGGCAACTCTGATGACTGTTAAGAAATAGAAACGGTTAAATTTATACTGCTGAAATTTGACATGCAGTCTGATTAAAGTCATAGCAAAATCAGTGGCTGTTTCCCGAAAACAGCTTTGTTTCCTTGACCATAGGATTCACGCAAAAAACAAACAAAAAAAACCTCCTAAGAAATATTGGAAAGACAGCAACAGTTACTTTCATTCTAGGGCACGGTATTGCGGGGAGACTATTTTGATTTAACATACACAGGAGTCAGTACAGTACAAGTCAACCCAGTATGGTGTGCAGAAACAAAACCAGAAACTGCTTAATATGGGCAACTGGTTGTAGACTAGGCACCAGAGAAAACCAATAAAGATTTTCTGCCAGCCTCACACCCTTTGGAGGGAATGCAAGGACACCTCTCAAGGCTCTTGAAAAGTTGTCACCCGTTTCCATAGCAAGTACATAAGAGGGAGATCATAACGATAGGGTCAATTGAGGATAAGGCCAATGCGTGTGCATTGTAAGCAGCACATTCACTAGCACTCCAAGCCCTGTTAAAAAGATGCCTGCTTTCCGTTGCTCCAGTGCCAAAGTGACAGAAAGAAGTGGGGTCGGCTGGGCAGAATGCTTGAAGTTAGCTTGAGCCAACAAAATAATGATACCAAACAATGGTAGCGTACTATAGGGGCGAGCGTGGCCACTATTGACGGAAATAAAAGGAGCAGGTAAGAACAACAGCAACATATTGCAAAGGGTGCAAAAGTGGTCAGCTTGTTTCCTTTGGCCCCTATCAGACAGACAAGTAGGCATTAAAGAAGTAAAGCTGTTTCTATCACTGCTTCCATAGTGGGAAAGAGTTTGGGTATTGTAAATTTTGCCTCTCAAGCAGCTGTTGGGAGGCAGGCAGGTTACATACAGATCTGACAGTTTTACCTCCCCCCCCCCCAAAATACCGATAGCTTAAAAAAAAGATGCTAAAATTGTATTTGCATAAAAATGACATAATCTTGACCATTTCTAAGTGCTACTGGATATGACACCTAAAAACAGGATTACCCAGCTGAGGCAGAAAATCTCTGGCTATTGGGTCCATAAAGAATAGAGTGTGTCCCTCTTCATCTTACAGGGCTTATAAACTATTCCAAGGCTGCTTAGAGAGAGATGATGCGACACCAGGCAGATCTGATCTGACTCAGCACAACTAGTGTTATGTTTTCACTTGCAGTGCTGCTGTTGCTATTGAAAATGAAGTGGGTGGTTGTAGGCCACAGATGATTTCTGATCGCACGACTGGTGTTTGTGGCAATAATACCAAGGTAAATAAACACAGCTGAAGAGATGCAATTTTTCTGCTGTGAAGCTAAAGAAAAGCAAAGAACAAATAGGTTGTGGGAAAGCATCCCTATCTGCTTGACATGTCAACAAAAATAATGAAATAACAATAAAAACAATTCCTCAGCTACCTACAGAGACAAGATCAAGAGGATGGCATAGAGAGCTGAAAAAGTGATGAGCCAGGAGGGTGTGCATCCACTCAGTTTAAACCAGGCCATAAACTCTTCTTTGATTCCTACCTGCTACAAGTCACTCGACTTTGTCTCTAACAAAGTCTTAGAAACTCTGTAGCTTCCCCTGGATGCTGTTGGCTCAAGGGAAAAACACGGCTTTAACATTAGAACATCTCAAGATTACTTAAGCCAATATTAGTCATAGCAGGAGATGACATCACAGAGCATCGCAGGGAAAACATGTCTCCAGGACATTTTATTCCATGGTTGGATGCAAGTGATGAAACACTCAAATAGGTTGCAAGATGAACATTTCATCTGGAAGCGAATAGAACTGTTTCTCTTGCAGGACATTTTGAAGATATTTTCAAAGCTGGGAGAAAAGTGTGTTTTGTTTGTTTTAAAAAGCCTAACTTAGACTTGAATCAGTTCTGAGGTTTATTTTTCTAACACAAGAGAGAAAAAGTATCCTCTAGAGCAGGGATGTCAAACTCAATTTTAATGAGGGCCGCATCAGGGTTGTGTTTGACCTCGGGGGGGCCTGGGTGGGCATGGCCTGGATGGGTATGGCCAGCATGACATCATTCATGTCGGGGGGGGTCTGTTGTGGCCTGAGCACTTTTCTAGCAAAAACGGGCTCTCGAGCTCCATTTTCGGCAGCGACCGCATCCTGAAAGCCTGTGCCAGCAAAAACAGAACTTGGGAAGGCTGCGCATGACCCTCGCAAGCTCCATTTTCACTAGCAGAGACACTGTGGACCAGTCCTTCACTGTTTCTAGAGCAGGCCAGATCTAAGCACTCCTTGGGCTGGATCCGGCCCCCGGGCCTTGAGTTTGACACCCCTAGAGCTCTAGAGTCTGAGGTATGACCCAGTGATGCAGGATGGACTCAGCTGATGCCCAGAATTGTGTGAAAACCCAAACCTGTTTGGTTCTGCCACATTTGAGTTAAAAATTGGTCAAGAAAGCAGCTCTATCTTAGAGACAGATCACCTGCTTTGCATCCAGAAGAGATTATATTCAGTCCTTGGCATCTTCAGTTAAGCTTAGCAGCTAATCAGAACAAGCTCCCACCTAATATCCAAGAAAGCTGCTGCTGTCAATCAAAACCATTAATGCTGTGGATTCCCTGGACAAAAAAATTCTAACTACAAACCCTTTTCCTTTGGGTCCAACCAAATCGTGCCTAAGATAAGAGACCTCTTTCTCAGTGCCTAACTTCCTGCTGGCATTATTCTGGAAGCCCAGACTCTAGCATCTTTCAACAGCTGCTAGCCCATTTGTTCCTGAAGAGATCCTTGTGCTGCCTTTGCTTGCACAGATGCTCCTCCAGGCCCAGTCGACAGCAAAATCTGGAAGAAAAGTGACTGCAGTGTTTCCAATCAGCCAGCAAGAGGAAGTACTGCAGCAGCCTGAACAAAGGCTGCTTTGTGAGCTGGGAGAACAAGCAGGGAAAACACAACATGGCATTAAGAATTATATGCTAGGCTGGCAGGATTGTTCAGAGAGGGATCAGACTACCTTCCTCTGGGGCTCCAGCTAGAAATTCCAGCCTGGCTGTTTCTGAACCTAACTAAGCCTGAAGACATTTGACTGCTGCTTGTCCTAAGAAAAACCTCCTGAATTCTGGAATCCAATTCATTACCCTCATGCCCAATGCCATGTGCATTCCAGGTGTCAAAAGCCTGTAAAAACGGTTTGTCATTCATTTTCTTTTGACGTTATCTGAAAGTCAGCGGGGAGCCTGCATAAGCATTACAAGAGACGCTGCCCTGGGGAAGATGGGAAGGAGGACTGTGGGACTGGCTATAGAGAAATGAAAGCAGGATGGGTTGATGTGTCCTGAATTCACCCACAGGGAAATGGCAGAGCCATATTGTTAGCATCGTTTGGTGGCACTATTGCAAAACTTGTCTTCTATTTGTTTTAGTCTCTCTCGCTCTTCTGTACTCTGCATCCAGAGAACCATCTCCTGTAGGGGGTATCCCTGCTTCTACAACTTGGTACCCTCCACTGATTAGATACCTCTGACTGCAAAGTACTGCTAATATGATGGAAAACATAAAATACTACATCTCCAAGGCACACTTTAGAAATGAGATCCTTTTTGACACTTTCCCTTGGAGTTAGCTACTGTGACACAGTAGTTAGAGTGCAGTACTGCAGGCTATTTCTGCTGCCTGCTGGCTGCCTGCAATTTGGTGGTTCAAATCCCACCAGGCTCAAGGCTGATTCAGCCTTCCATCCTTCCGAGGTGGGTAAAATGAGGATCCAGATTGTTGGGGGCAATGTGCTGACTCTGTAAACTGCTTAGAGAGGGTTGTAAAAGCACTGTGAAGCGGTATATAAGTCTAAGTGCTATTGCTATATTGCTACTGCTAGTTAGTGTATATTTTTCCAGGCTTTATGGGGAAGTCTGATTTATAGGATAATTGTTTAACTTGGCAAATAAATGGGAATCCTTTGGATTAGGTTTTTGTTTGTTTATTTAAAATTATTGGTAAGACCAAAGGCAGTGTGTTTCTTTCTTTGTATGCCTTCTACTATTGCACCCATATATTGGTGATTTCTCTTATGTTTTTAATTGATATTTATTATTACATTTATATTCCCACCTTTACAGGTAGTCCTTGACTTACGACCACAACTGAACCCAAAATTTCTGTTGTTAAATGAGACATTTGTTAAGTGAGTTTTTACGTCATTTCTTCCCACAGTTGTTAAGTGAATCACTGCAGTTTATAAGTTAGACACCTGGTTGTTGAGTGAATCTGGCTTCCCCATTGATTTTGCTTGTCAAAAGGTTGCAAAGTTGATCACATGACCTTGGGACACAGTAGTGGTCCTAAGTATGACCCCAGTTATCAAGCATCTGAATTTTGATCACATGATCACGGGGATGCTACAAAGGTCATAAGTGTGAAAAACAGTCAGAAGTCACTTTTTTCAGTGACCTTGTAACTCTGAACAGTCACTAGATGAACAGTTGTAAGTCAAGGACTACCTGTATTTTGTGCAACTCAAGGCACTCTATATAATATTCCTGCCTCCTATCTTCCTGACCACAATAACTTAGGCTGACAGAGAAAATGACCAGGTGACCCAAAGTCACCCAGTTGGCTACTGTGCCTAAGGAAGGTAATAGGGAATCAAAATGAGCAATCATATACCTTTTGAATGACAGGTTGACATCCATAAACAGACAATATTGATATAACTGACCAAGTGGCTGATCTGGTGCAAATGACAGTGACTTGGAATATATAAACTCACCTGCAGCCAAGCTGAGCATCTTATGCCAGAGTGATGGGCATCTAGCGCTTAGAGGAGTGGTGTTGCTATAATCCATTAACATACTGGACTGTTTCCAAGCCTTCACTACTTTAAAAGGTACGTGCCTCATTCTGGGCACAAGCGAAAATGGTGATTGTGTTGATGCATTAGCCACACTGCTCTTCTCTTCTGGTGTAAGTGATTTTAGATGTAGTTATGATCTTGGGATTACATCAACATTATATTGAGGTTACTATATATCCTCATTGGTGTCTGTCCTGGGTATGTCCAAGAAATTGTACAGTATCTCCTAAAGATCAAGTAGTTTCAACAAATTCTCATCTACAAAGATGGGGACCAGATCAGATTAATGGATCTGATGGGATACTAGGAAGTTGGGGGATATATATTCTTGAACCCGATCCAGATCCCTCATTGAGATATGGAATAACAACATTTCTTTGGCCATGTATAATGTCCCTTTCCCACATAAAAGCACATAATGTCTTATGGTATATGAAACAGTTGAAGTATAAGAACAATAAGGATAAATAATTGTCATGCAGGTCTGTGGATTAATTTGATTGCTGTATAGATATTACATTAAAAACTATGCCATGGCAATCAGGCAGGAAAAGAAACAACAGATTTCTTTTCTTTTTCTATCTGCAGAGAATTATCCAATAGAACTCTTCAGGGCTATTCAAAATGATGACAAAGCTCTTGGTGGCCTCAGCAAATGCTTTGGTACCATCTGAGCTTCATTGTGAGTAGCTAGCGTGATTCTTTGTGGGCAAAATTACTTGAATTCTTATCAGGTTTGATGCATGCAAACTCCAATTGAGTTTGACAGGAGCTTTCCTAATACCTTTTTCTTCCCAGAAAATAATGCACATTTGGCCAACAGAAGAGAATCAAATGAAAGGGCCTCATCAATAGTGTGATTATTGGAAACTAAAGTCATAGAAGTGTTTTTGCCCCTCTGGAATTCAGGAATAGCTTTCAGCCCTCACAGAAGAAACAGAATTTGTACTATCAGACTACATTTGGAATACTGCATCTAATTCTGGTCACCATGATAAAAAAGATGTTGAGACTCTAGAAAGACTGCAGAGAAGCACAACAAAGATTAAGATCTGGAGGCTAAATCATATGATGAACGATTAAGAGAACTAGGTATGTCCAGACTAATGAAGAGAAGGACTAGGGGTGATATGATGGCAGTCTTCCAATGCTTGAGGGGCTATCACAGAGAAAAAGAGGTTGTCCTATTCTCCAAAGCACCTGAGGGCAGAACAAAAAGTAATGGGTAGAAGATCATTAAGGAGAGATCCAACCTAAAACTAAGGAGACGTTTCTTGACAACAAGAACAATGAATCAATGGAATGACTTGCCTCTAGAAGTTGTGGGTGGTCCATCACCAGAGGCTTGCAAGAAGAGATTGGATAACCATTTGTATGGACTGGTATAAAGTCTCCTACTTGAGCAAGGTTGGACCAGAAGACCTCCAAGGTCTTCTCCAATCCTATTATTCTGTTCTGTGATGTATCTATTAATGGCAGAGCTGTTGCAGCTTCCCCCTGAGAAATACAGGACATGAAATTTGCTCAAAGGAGGCCATAGAGGCAGAAAGGTTTGTCCTGGAAAATTTTCTATGTGGCATATAAAAAATGACAACTTCAAAGAAGGTACACCAAGATATCATTATCACAAAAAAGATGGATCTCAAAACAATAGCCAGTTGCCATGTGAAATGGGTGGCACGCAGGTGGAAATATACTAAGAGTTATGAGAAAAATACATCAAGTTTAAGTTTTAAAAAACAAGCAAACATTTCCCCATCCTTCAAGTCATTAAAATGCCAATCCTGCCTTCTCTGGTAACATTATCACTTTGTGAGCCTTCAAGGTCTGTCTTTGAAGAAAGAATTATACCTTGTAAGTTCGAAAAGGTTGCCTACCCTATAAAAATATTTTCTAGGGAAAAGTGCTACCTGCACATGAGTTCCTTTGAGAACACTCCAGTGCCTTCTATAAGCAGAACACAACTAGACTCAATTAGTTGGCACTTCTACAAGAAGTAAAACATCTCTTGGCATCCTAAAGATCATGTCTCAGAAAACACTTAATCCACAATTCCTGTCAGCAGGAAAATGATGTTGATGTCATGCGAGCATTCTGTTACACCTTGCCCACTTAATAAAAGGAACTACAAACTGGCTTACATATGTATTTATCATAAGAATTAGGCATTTCTCATAATGGAAACAATCACTAGTTCATGCTGACGCCAAAATCAAGGCATCTCAAAGGAAATGCCACGCAGGATGGCAAAAGAAGGAGGAGGAAGAAAAGGAGGAGGAGGAGGATATCTCAAGTCATCAATTACAAAAAGTTGTCGAATTTCAACCCATAAATTACAAAAAGTTATATTACTTGGAGAAGCATATATATTACAACAGTACTGTATCTTCAACTATCTTAGATCCGATAGTCAAAAGTACCAGATCCAGTCAGAACTACCAGCTAGACTGTAAATAACAACAATCATAGAATATTTTGTATTCATAACGTTTGCCTACATAGACTCTGAAGCCATAGTTTAGCATATGTTATTTCATTATGAAAATACTATTTACTGGAAATGCTGGAAAAGATCATTTTAAAATTGCAGTTTCAATATGTGAGTTTGTTTTTGTAAGGAGCTACAGGACTTGTAAGTTTTGATGTAGCAGGCCTATAATATAGTTCTCTGTGTGGGGTTTCTATCTAAAGATTAAATTCTCAAATCAATTCTGTAGACCTGCTGCACAGAGTCACTTCCCCAAAAATTAGGGCCTTGAATAAACAGCACATTTCTCCAATCCCCAGAAAAACAAATACCAAACTTTGATTACTGCCCAAAGAAGTCATCAGCTTAATTCATGGCCATCATCCCTATAGATCAGCTGAGTTTTAGAAACAGAACTTATGGCTCCATTCCTAAAGTATAAAACCATGGCAAAATTCTACATTACAAGTAAACATTAATTTAACAGATGAATAGGGAAGAAAGGGTGTTTGTTAAATCTTATCATTCAGTAAATGAAAACCAGGATTTTACATATCCATAAAATGACATTCAAAATGGCATTGTATAGGCATACAATAGTGAATTTGAATTTTATGCTCATGTACAATGGCATTCTGCATATATACATACTGTATATGTAAATAGATCATGTCCATTGGATCAGAAATCTGTTAAACCAAATTCAAGCTGTTATCAATTATCCCTCTAAACACAAAACAAATAAACAGAGATCATAGTTTTGCCTCCTGCCTGAACTCCTTACAAGAAATAAGCTCTCCTTTATAGTTCTCATCTTTCACTTTGTCTAGCACAGGGGTGTCAAACTCAAGGCCTGAGGGCTGGATCCGGCCTGCAAGGTGCTTAGATCTAGCCCATGGGGCTGCTCTGGAAACAATGAAGGACCGGCCTGTGGTGCCTCTGCCAGTGAAAATGGAGCTCAGGAGGGACTCCGTTTTCACTAGCAGAGGGTTGCAGGAGGCTGTCCCATCTGAAAACGGAGATTGGGAGCCCATTTTTGCTGGCAGAGTGCTGGCGCCACCACAGGTGCCCCCAACACAAGTGCTGACAAGCTGGCCATGCCCACCCTGGCCCCCTGAGATCAAACACAACCTTGATGTGGCCCTCAATAAAATCGAGTTTGACACCCCTGGTCTAACAACTTGAGATGCTGGTAATCACAGTCCCATGTAGATGTTGTTTTGTTGTTTTGAATGAACCTATCCCCGTAGCTGTAAACACCGAATGGAGCTGGTGTGAAGTTCCTACTAGCCACAGGCTACAGTCCAGCTTAACTTAGAACACAACTGAAACTTCCTGTTCTGGCCTGATTACCTTCCAATAGAATTTGCTGACATGAACTTTTGTTCCTAAACACAGTTTAATTTTTTCAGGGTTGGCAAGTATGAACAAAACAGCTTTCAGCAAAGAGGTATTTCCAAGGATATTCCCAATTTCTCTAATTGTTACTATTAAAACTGATGCTCTTCAAACTTCTCCTGTGCCCACTTGATAGCTCAGTGAAGGACCCTACAAGAACAATGAGTCCAAGATTATCAACTAGTTTTAGGTGGATTTGTTTTTTTAGGAGGAAAACATACCGAAACTTTCTTGATATCTTCTGGTTGGCAAGGCATCTACTCCAGCTACCTTAGATTGAGCTCTAAACCTGCATTCCCACTTCTCCATCTTGGAAACCTTGAGGGCTCAGGCTTTTGCCTCATCTCCCATTCAACCCAGGGTAAAGATATGTAACTATGTATTATGTATATATTGATTTCTTCCAAAGGCTTTATTTATATGTTAATCCAAATTACAAATAGTCGGGCTCTGGGGTATTGGAATCCCCAATGGCTTGATGTCTCCTTTCCCATTACCTCCAACCAGAATTGCCCACATAGGAAAGAGAAGAATGATCATCAGTTCTGCCGTAACCCTCATCGACCCATGAAGTTCTTTCAATAGTGATACTAATGTAAAACCTATATTTTACACTAGTATCACTGTTGAAGAAACCCCGTGATAGGCTTGTTGTTATAGAAATGGCTACTCTATACTATTATTTAAAACTAAAAAGTTGAGGTTTGCTGTTATTATTTTAGTCCACTGCACCAAAGAGAGTCAGAAGTCAACATCTTTTCTTTCCTTTTCCCCTTTTCCCTTCCCTTTTCCCTCATCTGCTGGTGGCCTTCTACTGCTGCACCATAGAGAGTATTTTAACTTTCTGATCTGTGTATGGTTTGCCAATTGCACAGTGGCAGATAGGACAGCACTCCAGAGGGTCAACATCTTTGCCCAGAGGATCATTGGTTGCCCTCTCCCCTCTTTGGAAGAGTTTTATAGCTCCCGCTGCCGTAAGAAAGTTCAAAACATTATTAAAGATCCATCTCATCCTGGGCACCCCTTTTTTTGAACTATTACCATCTGGCAGATGGTACAGGATAATAAAAACAAGGACAAATAGGCTGAAAAACAGTTTCGATCCCAGGGCAATAACTATACTGAATTCTACGGTATAATGCAATATCGGGTTTTCAATTTCAATTATGTAAAGAATGTAAAGGATGTATGTTTTTATATTTATAATGTACACTGAAGATGGCATTTAATTTCATTGTACCATGTGCAATGACAATAAAGTTGACTAAACTAAACTATCTTTCCTACTATATTCTTTTATGTTTTTATATCATATAGTATTAATACATAAATAAACTAAAAAAATAAAATTGAAACTGTGATACAACTGTCACTGGGGAAGGGAGAACTCTTGAGAAATTATTGGAATTGTTTTTTTTTTATTTCCCAGGAAAAATTACCCACTTGACCCACAAATATGGTAAAGAATTTTAAAACAACTTTGTGGCGTGCTCTATTGCCAGGCCTTTTTCTGGGAATAAGGAGGGTGCCTTCTGTGGCTTGCACCATAAGCTGTACAGAAGAAGAGTAGGAATAGCAAAGCCAACTATTACACCTATTTAGGTACAAGGCCAGAGATCATTCTATCAGTCCTACCAGCTCTCATGTTTGGTTGGAATAACAAGACAAATTTTAACAAAGTGGGAGTTGCTCATTTATACTGCTTACCCAGCCGGCAAACTGCCAAACACATCAGATCTTCAGAGAGAGGAGGAAGCTGACATCAGAGCTGGCAGCATGCTTACAGGACTTCTCCATCAGAGTATAGTTGTAGAAACATCTGTTTGTGATGTATTTTGGGGCACAGGGCCAAGCTTTTAAGAATATACAACTTGATAGATCCCTCTTTGCCCAGAATGTCTTGTTCATCTCCTGTGGCTCAGTTCCCATTGATTCCTTGGAGATCCAGCAAATAGTGTGGCAGCCATTCTGCCCAGCTCAAAGGAGTCTCTGGTAAGAAGGTTCATAAAAGGAGACCGCTCTTTATGCAAACTAATGGTTTAACTGGCTTTGAAGCACATACTCTCCCTGAAATAAGGGCAATATTTCTGCAGCCCACAGCTGCTGAGATCAAGAACTGGATTGTAGTATTATTGTAACCTCCACTACCTAGGTGGCCAAGTGCACATCTGCTGCCAGAATGAACTAAGAGGGAGTTTGAACCCTTTACTCTGCAGCAGACGATACAGATTTCATCTGTGGGAATGGAAGGAAGAGAAAGAACTGTGCTTTAGGTGACTCAGATATCTGCTCTATAGTTTTGAAGGCGCCACTTGCTCTGCCTTGCAAAAAGTTCAGTCAGTGAAAGCCTTGTTCCTTCTAAATCCAGATGCAGAATGTAGTGTGTCTTCTAGGCATTTGTGAACAACAACTCCCAATAACTACAGCAAGCATTGCTCCTGAGAGATGCTGGGAGTTGGAGTTCAGAAAAAGTTTGAAGACTCTCAGCTTTTCTACCTGTGACATTCTAATGGAAAAGGCAAAGTCCATTTTGGAAATATGAAGCTGGTTCCCTTGATTGGTTTCACTCTCTGTCAAGGCTGAAGTCATCAGCAGTTAACAAATGTGAGCTAGAAGTTGAGTCATGGACAAAAAATGAAACAAAGGAGGTATTACCAAAAAATACACTGAAGCAAAGCCAGAAAGACTTTGTTGATGAAACAAGAGCCCCACCCAACTATGAGGCCAAGTGTAGATCTTCCTGTCCTCAAGACTTTTGTGAATGTGGTAGATATAGTTCCTGAGAACAATTCATTGTCAGGAAGAAGCCCAAAGTGTTAAGCACCATATAGGGTGGCTGCATAGTAATTTCCAGTGCTCTTTTCAAAAATAACAAAGGAGAAAAATACACATCACGTTGTAGTGTTGTAATAGTGTTTTTAAGCCAGAATGGTTAGCTCACATTTGGAGTACCAGTGATTCAGTAAGGAGGGGAGGCCACCAGTGGCCCAGAGATGCAAGTAGCTCAAGTCCTTTCTTTGAGGGGAATGCTCAGAGCCTCATTTGACCACTATTATTGAAGATTGGTGAAGCTACTTTTCATTAAGTTGAGTCAGCAAGCATAAGAAAATGGCAGTGTGAATCTTATAGAATATAATTCTTTATTGGCCAAGTATGATTGGATACACAAAGAATTTTTCTCTGGTGCATAAGCTCTCAGTGTACATATAAACTACAAACATATAGTGTACATACAAACATAAGCTCTCTGTGTACATACGAACAACAAAGTGATAAATCATAATCGTAAATCATAAGATACAATCATAAATCATAAGATACAAACACCAAAGTGATACCAATAGTAGAAAGATAAAGGAAAGACAAGAAAGATAATAGCAATACAGCTCTACTACATGGGTAAATATCCTTATGCATAAGACAGTGCTGTGAGAATTAGGTATTTAGCAGAGTGATGGCATAGGGGAGGTGGGAAAGCTATTTTTTGTGTCTAATTGTTTTGGCATGCAACCCTATAGCAGTGTCCTGAGAGGAGGACTTATGTCCAGGATGTGAAGGATCTGTAGATATTTTCTCAACCCTCTTTCAGGCTCATGCAGTATACAGGCCCTCAATGAAAGCTTTATAATAAAGTTTTATAATAGATTTAACATTCTTTTTTGATGTATATTAAGAAGCAAATAATCCTACCTGATTTGTTCCATTCCCACAATGCACCTCAGATTCTTTAAAAAGTGATTTTAAATATGACCTCTAGCCATAAACATTCCCTTCCCCTGGCCTAAGAGAGGATAAGTTAAAAAGTGGATTGTGAGAAAGCAGTTGGAAGAAGTGCCATAATATTCACATACCCACAGGAATTTGATTCCTCATAAAAGCCACACACACAAAAAAAACAAAAACAAAACCAAAAACCTAGAGGCTGATTATGACTGTATTTTTCTTATGATGTTTGCATAAACCTGACTGTGATAATTTTAAGCAAGGTTATGACTTTGCTTGGCTGCAGATCCTGAGAAGGCCAAGGTCATTGCTAAAAAGAAAAGTGCCTAAGAGCTGACAGGAACAAGCAAAGGAAACTTCATTTTCATGGTGTAACTTCATCATTCTGTTAGCATTAGATGGGCGATTCTTTTTCAGTATCAATTTAGTGCAAATCCTTACAGCCTTGGTTATAAGTATCTCACTTAACCAGCTGAGGGCATTCCATGTAGAGCACTTGAAAATTCTCGTTTTCCACAGGAACCCTAATATCCAATCAATTACCCTGTGGGCACTTTTAAAATGAATTTATTGTTATTCTGAAAGAGCATGAAACCCTGGTTTAAAAATAGTTTTACGTGCATGCCATCATCAGTAGGATGCAGTAGGGTGCAGTAGGCATCAGTAGGATCCCTCCCATTGCAATGTGTAACCATTCCCCATCCCCATTCCTATTAGATATTAAATGTTTCTTCCACTGCAGGATGCCACTTTGTGCCCTGCACAAGGGGGATGGTTTGAAGTTCCACAGTTCAGCTAAGATATGAAGGCTAAAATCTGGAGCATTGAATTGAAATTCAGCATAGATACAAACACTAAAAACCAGCGTCTCCCACTTAAACATGGAAAGACAATCATCTTGGTTATCAAAGATTGGGTAAAGAAACTACCATAAAGACTAATTACGATTCTTCTTGACTGACTGAAAATCATTTTGCAAGAATTTATTCATGAGGTTCATTGTGGGTTTTAACCTAAAAGCCTATTAAATAACAGTGTTAGAAATGTGTTGGATATTTTGAAATATCTGCAACAAAATAATGAAAAACAGGCCTCATTGACTTGCTTACTTGCAAAGAAGGGGTTTGACAATTTGAATTTGACTTTCACTTTTTGTTTGGGGCTTTTTGTTTTGTTTTGTTTTTGTTTTTTTGGAAAATACGAACTTTGGAGAGAACTTTATAAAATGAGTAAGGTCGATTTACACTTCACAGAAAGTACAAATAATTGTTAATGAGATCTAATAAAACCCTTTGTTATGCAAAAGGGAGCAAAAGAGGGATGTCCACTGTCTCCTCTCTTGTTTACTTTGGTTTTTGAAATACCAAATAGAGAGTGAAAACAAGATGAGAAGATTGTAGGAGTAAAAATTAAAAAAGAAACTTATAAATAAAGAGGTTTTGCAGGTAACTTGGAGTTGGTTTTAAAAGATTGAAACATTAACAGGAAATTAAAAGAATTTGGAGGCAATGACAGGTTTTAAGATTAACAAACAGAAGATGAAGGTGTTAATAAATAATATGAAAAAAATGAAAAACAGAAGATCAAACAGAATTGATGAATAAAATGCATTTTAAAATTGAAAAGATAGTAAAATATCTGGGTGTCATTACGACAAATATGAATTTTATGTAATTTTAAAATAATCATGGTAAGGCATAAAATGAAGTTAAAATAGAAATGGAAAGATGATTAAAAACTACAATTGTTATTGCTAGGAAGAATTTCTGAGATAAAAATGAATACCTTGCTTAGAATGATGTTAGAATTTTGTCTCAGACAATATCTGTTTTGACACTTGATAGACCATTTAAGCAGTGGCAGAAGGATATAATCTAAATTTGTATGGCAGGGGAAAAACATGAGATAAATATAAGGTGTTATAAGATGCAAAGGAAAGAAGAGGATTAGGTCTACCAGATTTGAAATTATATTTCTCAGCTTCTTGTTTGGTTTGTTTGAAAGAATGGATGCTGCTGAAAAGTAGAGAATTATTGGAATGAGAAGGACACAGCTTGAGATTTAAATTGGATTTTAAAAATCTATATGTCGGATATGCTATATTAAAAATACAGAATAGATACAAATGTAGACAAATTGTATTGAAAAACACCTTTTGGTTCTCAACACAAGAAACATTTATAGGCAACAAACAAATGGCTAACCACCTATTGTGAGAGACTAGTATTTGTCAAGGGGAATTCAAAATAAAATCAGGAGAGAAGAACTGGCGGCAGAGGGATATAGTTGCTAATACTTTTCTTATTTACAGTTATAACAAAACAGACAAAAGAATTTGTGGTTTTGAACATTGTACGACTGAGTTTGAAATAGATTCGTTTACAAATGATAAACATGTAATTGTTAAATTTTATTGTTAAATAAAATTGTTAAATTTTCTTTTATTATAATTGAAAGCATAAGAACCAGTGAAAGAATGTATGATAAAGTGGGCTACAATTTTTGATATAATATACAGATGAAACAACAGGAAAATGTGTGGTGATGAGGATTGTTCAGAATGTATAAAGGCATTTCAAATTTAGGGTGGGAAAATGAAGAAGAATGACATGCATGACGGACATGTAAAAAAGCTAGAATATTTTGGATTCCAATACATACACTGACTCAGAGGTTTTTAAAGATTAATTTACAATTGAGTCTTTCTTTTGGGATTGAAGGATAAACAGTTTGAAAAAAAAGTTAAAGAATAAAGGCCAATATACCTGTCCCAGGATAATGTTGCAGGATTCAATCTGAATCAGTCACTAGGGACAGAGGTTTAGTCATCTGAGCTTTCACACTTGTTCTGGAGCCCATCCTCAGGGAATTTCTCTCTAGCAGTATATCATAGAACTTTTGTTTTTGTAGATGATAACTGTAGCAATATTTTGTATGCACGAAGAGGGAACGGTTTGGTCTTATTCACAATGGAGGAAAAGTGGAGGAAGATGATGGAACTTCCTGAAATGGCTAAATTAACTTCTTTGGTCAGAGAAAAGACCATTTCTATGTTTATCTGTTGAAAATCCTCATGGACTTGTTGTGTAAAACAAAAAACAAAACAATACACCAAATTCAGGATGTATGAATTTGATGATTAGACAGGATAGACTATAGAAAGAATAAAGTAATGTTGTAAACTTACAGTAAGAGGTAAATTTGTAATTGTATTTATAACTGCTGGAAAGAAGATTGGAAACTATTTCTTTAATCTTTTATTCTATCTTTTTTAAAAAAAAATTTCTCCCTTTCTTGCACTTTTAACTTTTTTTCTTTTCTTCTTTTTACATTATATTAATTTGTATTACTTTCTATCTCACATAAACATACAATTTTATTAAAAGAAACTACCAAAAAAAAAAAGGAATGGCTTAGCTCTTCATTTCTCTTGTATCTTCACCTAGATCAGGGGTGTCAAACTCGATTTCATTGAGGGTTGTATTTGATCTTGGGGGGCTGGGGTGGGCATGGCCAGGGTGGGTGTGGCCAGCTTAACATCACTCATGTCAGAGGGTGCCTGTGACCCGAGCACTCTGCCCGCAAAAACGGGCTCCCGAGCTCCATTTTTGGCTGTGACAGCCTCCTACAGCTCTCTGCCAGTGAAAACAGAGCCCCCCCACCTTGAGCTCTGTTTTTGCTGGTAGAGGGCTACAGGAGGCCGTCACGGCCAAAAACAGAGCTTGGGAGGGCCGCTCAAGCTCCATTTTCACTGGCAGAGGCACTGTAGGCTGGACCTTTGCTGTTTTTGAGACAGCCCCAGATCTAAGCACCCAGTAGGCCTTGAGTTTGACACCTCTGACCTAGATAGAGACTTTCTGGCTTGATCTTAAATAAGCTGTAGGATTCTAGAATGAGATCAGCTAAAATCTTGGCTAAAACCTGGCTATGAATTAGTCTCAGAGGAAATTTGGTAGGAAATGAGGAAGCAAGAATCCACACCCAAGTAGTTAGAAGCCGAGTATAATAATAACAACAGTAACCACAACATTGTAGTAAATTGTCACCCTACATGTCCTTTGGAACTACGATCCCCCTGAAGTTTGTAGGACACTGAGATTTTATCCTTCAAGGGAGCCTTAACCACCTGCCTGTTCCTATTGGGATGTTGTATTAATGTTGAGAATGTTTTGTCTGTTCAAGTGATTTTGTTTTCCTATTCACAGAACCATTTTACTGTTGTTTTAAATGATTATATTGTTTATTTTAATCTATCCAGATTCCAGAGCCGTGCAAAAGTGGATAGTAATAAAAACTGAATGATTGAATAAGAAGCAAAAATGCAAGTCTTAAGACCAAACAATTGTCTTACTTTGGATGCAGAGATTAGTTGAGGAGGAAAAAGCTGAGCTTAGAACTAATAGATGAAGAAAGAGTAGCTGGAAATGAAGTAGATGGTCCCTTCTTACCCCTATACATATCGTTTAGGAATGGTGTCCTTTTGGTACAGCTAGAGTTCCTTTGAATTTAATAATTTAATTCAAAGTACCAGCCTTTTCATTTTTTTTAAAAAAAAAGGATTTCCAAGGCTCAGTGGCACAAATACCAGCTGTTGGGAAGCATTATTGCTGAATGAAACAGAGGCCGTTCACAAATATCCCTCACCGTTGTACCTAAGCAAGTGCAAGAATGTCTCATGGGATCCTGAGTAATTCTTGAAAATGGAAAGGAATTTTTAAAACAAATACTTCCATTAAAATGTATCACAGACAGAGGACCGAAAAGTTGTGTTTCTTTTTAAATGCATGGCACTGGCCTATGAGGCCCTGAAAAACGTTTGGCTAGTTTACATGCTTATAAGGCTTGTGTGACCCAGGTTTGATTACACCTATTTTGCTGAGCATTTCTGACAGCATTTGAGAAGGGAACTGCTGTGCATGGCCAAGTCAGATGGCTAAGGAGAGCTTGTATGATGTACTCGTAAAGGTACCAGGCTAGAAACCAGGAGACTAGCCCTGTTTTAGCTACAGAGCCAGCTGAGTGACTCTTTCTCTCTCAACTCAAGGAAGCTTGGCAAGGCAGTGGCAAACCACTTCTGAAAAACCTTGCTAAGAAAAATTGCAGCGACTTCTCCAGGCATCACCAGGAATCAACGCTCAGTTGAAGGCACAAAAACAAAAACAATGGAGTAACACTTCCTATAAAAGGGCATTTACATTGGATCAAACTTCTGGCTCCATTTCTATCTCCTGTTCAGTCTGAAACCTAATACCTGTCATCTCAAGGCCAAACCATACAAAATGCCTCACTGTCAAGTAACTTTAGCAACTAAAAGTCCCAAGTACTTTGACTGCAAACATTGCCAGTAACCATACTCAAAACACATGCCTGACTTGCTTCTGGTTTTTAGCTTATACGAAGAAAAATATTCTGTTTTTGTCTTATACATAGAGAGGAGGAGGAGGATTGCTTTCAGGGTTCAAATATAATAAGTTGCCATCTTTATTAAAACAAACCTTAGCTCATTCCAATATAAGAAGTAGCCTTAATGGTCAGGGTAACAACAATACCCATGAGGTACAAAAAGTCAAGATGGCAACCATCTTGCAAGATCAAAACCTTGCTCCTCTCTCCCTCCCTCCCCCCTCCCTCCCCCTATCTATCTATCTGTCTGTCTGTCTGTCTGTCTGTCTGTCTGTCTGTCTGTCTGTCTGTCTATCTATCTATCTATCTACTCTGAACTAAGAAAAGCTACATGGTTAGATCTAGGATTTTCTAATATAATTTTTTTCTATTTCAGTCAGACTTTTCCTTGTAATTATTAAGTCTATTTTAGGTCTTACACTTAATTCACTCTGTGTTTCTTGTCTCAACATAGTGGGAAAACATATCACCTGGGTTTTGACAATGATGATAGGAGAGAGTTCCACACATTCCAAAACAAAGCTGTATGTGCCCTGAGGGCTACAACTTCCCTGCTGACATCGCCAGGATACTGATTTGGAATCCTAGACTTTCCAAAACCTTTGATTTTGCTCTACACATTTCTATTCAAATCAAAGGCCCTCCAACATTAACCCTCCATACCACCATCCTTGTTTCTTGTAGAAGCACTGTAAGTGGCTCAGTCATTCATTCATCAAACTTGTATGAGCACCCATCTATCAGAAGAAACAGAAGTGCATTCATAAGAACGTGCCATAGGGCAATGCAACTGATACATCTCCTGTCCCTGACATACTACATCATCTTTTTTTCCCTAAGCCAAAGCTGACATATCTGTGCTGACCATTCCATTGCATGGACCTGGTTCATTTTATGCTTTGTTTCTGGTTTAGCAAGAGATATACACAAACCCATTATGGCTTAGCGTTGCGTGCAAAGCAAATTACTATGAGCTGTTTAAAAAACCGTGACTGAGATCTTAGCTTAAAAAAACCTCATAAGTTAGGTGACCCCCACACTGCGGAATTCTCTCCCAGGAGACAGGCAGCTAGTCTTATCTGGACCTCCGTTTAAGCAAATATCTAAAGACCTGTTCCCATTGACTTCTAAATATTTCTATGGGTAATTGCCATTTGTGGGTTTTTAAATGATATTTGTTCTGGAAATGGTTTACTTAAAACGGGTCATATTTAATGTATTTTCTTGGGCCTTTTTCTTTGCTTTTGCTAAAATTAAAAATGAATTAACTACACACATTACTTGAAACAACTCTTTCCCTCTTTAGTAAATCTTGTTTTAATTGGAGAAAGGAAACTATTAAAGAATCAGTGGGAATACCAAGAATGGTTGCCAACTTAAAAGCATCCATTCTGCCTTTTCTAAAATTCCCCTGTGCATGAGTCAGGACCATTGCATGATAAACACCTACTCTGGAGCTATTCCTAACCTCCTTTAAAAGGTTATTCTCCACCCCCGCCCCTCCAATTCCTCACAGCCTTGCCAGGCAAGGGAAGTAACTTCCCAGGCCCCTAAGGCTGAGAAGGAAGATAGAGACAAAGTGCGGTAAGGACCCTCTTCTCTAGACATCCCTGCTATATGCCAGCTAGCAGAAATGATTTTTGAAAGGCTTTGGCCTGAGAAAGTCGACTCAGAATTAGTGTTTCTAATCAGATTTACTTTCCCTGGCTTTCAAGATTTTTCAAAAGTTAGCTTTCCGTATTTTTTTCCTTTGCCTATTAACACTGATTTCATTCAAATAAATTCTATTACCCATTGGCCCTTCTTATTCAAAATATTCTTTTGATAACTCCTCTCTTTTGCCAGTTCCTAAAGCCTAATCTCCTGGGTTTTATGGCTCTAGATTGTTACTGAGAATTAACTTTCCATGTTCCTCTTTCAATCAATCAATCAATCAATCAATCAATGCCTATTCATCATCGTCTTTCAATAATATTTTCTCCATACGGCTTAAGTGATTGAACTCCTATGTGTATTATCCAGTCCACTGTGGCACTTTCACATAGGGGCCTTCCACTGCTCCCAAATCATATGTAATCCAATGGCGTCTTCTCAGTAATTTATTTATACATTTATAAATAAGTCCATTTATTTCTAGCTCAGCTGCATTTCATCTCAGAATTTCAAAGGCTAAAAGCCCCTGAGAACTTGTCGACAGAAACCTTCATGTCACTCACAGCAATGGTATTCTTGGCATTTCAAGATCAGAAGATCTGTTCATCAGCTTCAAACTGCTTTTGAGTGGCTGAGAACTGAAAATGGTGGCAGCTTTGAAAGACTTTTTGTCAATGAACTCAGTTTACATAATTAGTAATATGTTCTATTTTATTCCTCAGAGTATACGCCAAACACATATCACACTGTATGCTTGAGGATGGTGGATGACAACTAGCAATCTTGAGATCTATAACTGTCCAAATGTTATCAATAATACCACATGCAACAGTGATAAACAGGTCAACAATCCAGAAATAAGTTTTGTTCTATTAAAAGATGAGAAATAAATAGAAGTTAATATAGCAGGGATGGGCAGAAGGGCCACAGCATTTATTGTACCATGATGGGTTTCAATACTGGATCTTCAGTCCTAGCATTCAAGAGGACCTTTCAGCCCAAGTGTACAGGAACTTTGGAATGCACAAATTTTGGGGGTGGTGTTTTTTTTTTTTTTTACAGATGCAACTTCAGTAATTTTCCATTTGTCTTCATGCTATTTATGTCAATGTTTGATTTGTAATGTTGTGGCAGAGAAAGCAGAATATGAGTGTGTGTTATACACATACGCATTCTGAGGAATGTGTTTTTATAATGCCTTTATAATAAAAGAGAAGTTAAATAGAAATTCAAAATGTTAGAACATAGAACATCACCAGAGTTGGAAGGGACCTTGGAGGTCTTGTAGTCCAACCCCTTGCTCTAGCAGGAGGACTTATCCCCGTGATGGCGAACCTATGGAACGCATGCCACAGGTGGCACGTGAAGCCATATCTGTGGGTACGTGAGCATTGCCCTAGCTCAGCTACAGCGTGCATGTGCACACTGGCCACCTGATTTTCGGGCCTTCTGGGCCCACTGGAAGTCAGGAAATGGGCCATTTCGGCCTCCAGAGGGCATCCGGGGAGGTGGGGAAGGCCATTTTCACCCTCCCCAGGCTCCAAGAAAACCTCTGGAGCCTGGGGAGGGCGAAAAATGGGCCTACCGGGCCCACTGTGCCATCACGTGCCAAAAGTGGGGGTCGCACGGGGTGGTGGTGTCACGTGTGCATGTGTGGGGGGTGGGGTGCATTGAATTATGGGTGTGGGCACGCATACGCGTGATCCCCCTGGGGTCCCCCCACTTTTGGCACATGACGACAAAAAGGTTAGCCATCACTGACCTATACCATTTCAGACAAATGGCTGTCCAGTCTCTTCTCAAAAAACTCCAGCGATGGAGCATCCACAACTTCTGAAGGCAAGTCATTTCAGCTGGTTGATTGTTTTCACTGTCAGATCCAAATCCACTTCAAGGATCAAGAAGGTGCTCTCAAGTTTAGGGGAGAGTCAGGACATCCCTCCCAGCCCATTCATTCTTCGATTTTTAAAGCTGAAATTATGCTTTTGCCCATCTGCCCCTCAACCGTCTGCTATTTTTTGTCATTTTAGTATGAAATACATTATAGAGGACTATTATCCCCAATCAAATTTATTTTCTTTTCCTAAACCACTAAAATATATATGTAGACATAAGAATACACTGCCGACCTTTATGCAAATTCAACACGCAGCATAAGAAAACAGTTCCAAGGTGTGTAGATGTGTGAGAGAAAGTAACGGAGAAAACACCAAAATCACTGTCGAGATGCAGTGCCTACTTTCCTATAAATGCTTCCCCCTCTGAGATGCAAGGGTGGGGTTAAATGGTGGAGATTGGCTGTGTAAGGCAAATACATTTACACCAGTTCATTTAAAGATCTGCTCACCCACTTCATATAACATGTTTGATTGTGGAAACACAATCCCATTTATTCAGTTTTGGTTCAGAAAATGGGTTAATTCAATTGCACTCCAGCTGCCCTGCCGTCAAATAACAGAAGTCAGGCTTACCTTTTATTGTGCTCTTAAAGGGAACATCCATATCCGACTGCATCTGTGTCAGCAGGTTGAAGGTGTCTTTCTGAGAAGGCTGCAGGATATCCTTTAAGAAAATAGCCATCAGTCAGGCTTACTAATGTACAGCCAGCAGTAGGTATGTCTTCCTGTCTTTTCTGCTTCAGAGGCAAGGACTGAGGTATGCCCTTTAGAGAAAGAGTTGCTTGTTCCTGTCAGTAAACAGGGTTGCCATAGAGCTGCTGTGATGAAGCTGTGCTCAAAGCAGCTGCTCAAGGCTCAGGCTGCACAATGCAGAGTTTACAGGCCACCCAACTGAATAAGGGTATTTTTCTTCATTGCCCAGGGGACGAGAAGCTGAACTATAAAGTGAGGTATCTTATGGCCATCTAATGTAAACATCAGGCTACCTTCAATCTTGATTATCCCTGGTTTGGAGGCCCTGGTGCATCTTATAAAATAAAATGAATTTCTAGTCTTTCCTTTTCTGGAATCAATGGCTAGAAAGGAATACTACTGGCACACTCTTAAAGTGACCTTACGTTTTTCCAAGCCTCTTGTCTTTAAGCAGATCCTTTTGTTTCCCTTTTAACTCAATCCAATTATTTGTTAAGGGAGCAAATAGCCATAACAAAAAACCACAAATATTTTATAACATGCTCTTTATGGAGTACTGTTAAAGACCATTTCAGTTGTCATGGTATTTCCAGACTTAAATCCAAAACATTACTGGACCTCAATCAGCCCTTGCCAGTTTGGTCTCTTCCAGATAAATTGGATAGAGTTCTATAATTTTCCAGCCAACTCCTTTAGAGGGCAACACATTATAGAAGGTTGCCCTGGGTCATCTTCAGATAAACTTCCCTGATGAATGCTACATCAGTGTCAACACTTCAGAAAATGAGAAACTGACGCAGCAGAATTTTCAGCCCAATTATTGTTCTGGAGTCCACAACATTTTTTTGAAAATAAAAATGTTTGGAGGCTACAGCCAACCTAGAAATAAAAAAGACAAAGAGAGCTGGGTTGAATTAGTAAGTTGGGGTATTTTAAAAAGTAACCTCATAGCTGGTCTTCTATTCAATGGATGTTTTGAAATTGGTCATATTCATGAAGGCAAGTTTCTTGTAAGAGGACCTATATCATGCTTCCAAAATTTTATATCTCTGGGTCTATAAGGCCCCAAAGGTTGTTCCTCAATCAACATTCTGGCCAGCTAAAGGCAGTAATAGTAATACAATATCACTTAGACTTATATACTGCTCCATAATGCTTTACAGCACTCTCCGAGTGGTTTACAAATGTCAGCATCTTGCCCCCAATAATCTGGGTCCTCATTTTACTGATCTCGGAAGGATAGAAGACTGAGTCAACCTTGAACTGGTCAGAATTGAACTCCAGGCTATGGGCAGAGTTAGCCTACCATATTGATTCTAACCACTGCTTCACCATGGCTACTGTGGTATATATGTATATATTATATGTGACATAATGACAAGTAGTCTTAGATACAGATGCATGGGAAGTTGGTTTTCAGACATGACCACAATCATATTCTGACCACAGCTATTTCCAGATCATACCCCCTCCCAGATTTCAGCCTTGAAAGGTTTTGCACACCTCTGATCCTGGTCTTGATGGATTTTCCGTCCAGTCATTTGAGATCATGGTATATGTGTAACCCAGTATTAATAGCCTCTTCTTCTTCCTGGATGGTGATGTACTGCAACGGGTAGGTCACCTTTTTCTTTGTGTTACTGTAGTTCTCTAATTGAATATAAGATTCCCAAACAGTATAAGCAGTTCGGTCGTCTAAAGAGAAACAGACAAAATAGTAACCCAACTGTTGTTCCATGCTCATGCTCCTGGAAGCTTCCCTGATGTAAATCAATGTGGTATTCTCCTACAGCTAACATGGCATTGTGATTGCTTGTTGGAGCTAGTATTGTGACATCAATGATGTCAGCAATCCAGTTACTATTTCCTTCCAGGAAATTTGCATCCTGCAGCTTTGCTAGTTTGGTTGTCTTCAAAGCTTGTTGGGCTATAAAGATTAAAAACTAAGAACATGTAAGTGGCATAGGTAAGAGTGGGATGAAGCTTGGCTTACTTAGATAAGCATACAGAAATCCAGCTTGATGGATTTCTAAAGATGAAAAGTGGAGGCAAGAAAGAATTAAAGGCCAAGAAAAATATAGTATATCTTATAGTGGATATACTAGAACCCTATCTAATGCAATCAGGACTTCTCTTGACAAGGGGCATAAAATAAGTCTTGAGAATTGTACCAAGGACTGCATGTGGGCAGTGAGATATAAAACTGGTATTTGTGGTAAAAGCAGAAAATAGGCAAGGTTTATTTATTTTATTTAGTGTTTCAGTTTCAAGGTCCTACAACTACATAGCAACTCTGGCTGGCTTACAAATAAAAATTAAAGGAAAACAAAATAAGACAGCTAACTGGAATCAAAACTCAAAAAGCCAAGCAGACAATAACCAATCAAAGAGGCTCCATCCTCATCCTTAGCCCAAGGCTTCGGAGAAATCTGAGTTAAACACCACCTACTTCTCTTTCATTAACTGATTTCCACCAATCTAACTGAAGTATTCTTTAAACCACAAGATTTACATTTAACTAGATGATTAACCATTTGACAAAGAGCAGCTAAGGAAGAGGCTGGAGACCAAGATTCCGGTCTAGGGTTATATCCTGGAGATGCCTGAACCTGAAGATGTTTTGCATACAAATTACATGTACTGCTACTGAGCTATCACATTCCCCTAGAAGGGAAGAGGACTTTTGGAAAGTAAAGAAGCATTGAATAGAAGCAGGGAGTCAGTCAGTGGAGAACTAGTCAAAAACATCACAGGAGCAAATAACCCCCTGATGATCAGGATGACTAGACAGGTTAGCAAACCAAGGCCAGGTAATCTCTCTCCCCTTCTCTCTCTCTTTCCCCTTCTCTCTCTCCCCTTCTCTCTCTCTTTCTCTTTCTCTCTCTCTCCCCTTCTCTTTCTCTTTCTCTCTCCTTCTCTGTCCTAGGATTGAGGACAGAGGGATGAGGGTCTGCATTGTAATGGTACCTGCCTTTGTCCAGGAATATTTTCTAACTAACATTAGAGTCACTTCTTGAACTGGTTAAGAAAAGAAGTGATAGTGCAGGATTTGAAGGCTAAAGTCAGACTGAAAGCTGTGTACTTTTCAAATGCATTCACTAAAAAGACTGTTTACTGTAAAGTTTGATCCTGGAGTTAAGGAATAGTACAAAACTCCAATAAACACATTTTGTTGCTGTTAGATTTGACTTACTGTTATCAAAGTGGCTAGACATGTTGTTCTCAGAAAAAAATAAAGACAGTCTGTTCTAACTTCACATTTTCACTAAGATTTCTGTTACAATTCTAAATTTGCCTGAACTTCCAAAAGAGACTGACTGATTTCCAGTATATCCTGCTTTTATTTTGTACTGCACAAAATGGGACACATGATTAATTAATTTAAAACTGTCCATCTTATAACAAACTCTAGGCTGCTCCCAATCAAAAGAAAATGGACCCTCTTCCTATTTTACCTACAACAATAACTCTGTGACCAACCCAAGTCATCCAGGTGGCTTCCATGCAAAAGGAAGGATCAGAACTCATCATTTCTCCATTTCGGTTTCCAGTCCAGCACTTCAATTGCTTCACCAAACTGGTTTTCAGATTACCCAATACTATCTGATACTGTACTTTTGCGGGATACAGTTTGGCAAATGATACTGTCAGCTTGGAAGAAATCTGAGATAATACAAATTGCCCCTAGTAGAAAGATTTGTGGGGAAGATTTCCCTGAAATTAAATCAAGCTGTCAAAGCAAACAACTCTTCAGTTTTGGCACCATCAGAAAAAGACCTGAAGGCTTCTGGCATCTGGCAGATTCGAATCAAGCCATCCTCTTGACAAGTTACTGCTTACTTAGGAACTGTGTATGTGATGCTGCAGAATATTTTATTAGTGTCAAAAATAGTTGGCATGGATTAATAAGGAGGAGAAGAAACCCCAAAAGCTGAGGCTACAGAATCTCTCTCAGGTCTCTGGTTGTTATTTAAGTGTAATCTAAGGTTCTTAGTCAACAACCATCCAAATGAAAAGCTCACTGCAATTATATTCAACATAATAGAATTTGCCCTCTCTGCTTACCTTTACTTTTTGCCCAGATTTCCATGACAAACTGCAAAAAGATGAAGTTGCTGATATTCTTCCTTTATTAATTTCTGGGAACCTACTATTATTGTGCTACTGCTACCGCTATTATTTATTTACTTATTTCATCCACTAATATACAATGTACATATTTTAACTGGTTTTCCCACACATTGAGGAGGATTAGATTAGATTATCCTTGTGGGGTGAAACAAATGAAATGTTAAAAAGTTATGATATTTATGTAGTTACTTACCAAGCACATGTAAATTATATTAAAGTAAGCAAAAATATCTTTACAATCTCCAAGGCATGTCACAATTTTTGAGCAACCCTAATGTTTGGAAATAGAAAATTGGGAAAGCTGACACTCCCTAGCACTGGTGCATTCCAACTCTATTCCATGGTTCATATCAAGGAAAGGGTTTCTCAACCCTCTGTCCTCAATCCTAGGACAGAGAAGGAGAGAGAGAGAGAAAGAGAGAGAGAAGGGGAGAGAGAGAGTGAGAGAAAGAGAGAGAGAAGGGGAGAGAGAGAAGGGGAAAGAGAGAGAGAAGGGGGAGAGAGAGAATGAGCATTTGAACATAGGAAGACCATGCTGAAATATCTTAGGAAAACCATGCTGAAAGCAGTTACAGGGGTTTAGGTATTGGATAAGTCCATTCTCAGACACAGAAACTGACTGGATAGTTTGGAACCAGTCTGTCTTTCTCAGCTCAACTGACTTAATAGGATTATGGTTGAACTTGTAGTTTCCTTAGGTATAGTGCATATTAAATACTTATTTTTAAATTGTTATATTGCCCATTTCCCCTATACGGTGACTCTGGGAAGCTTACAGTAAAAGAGACAGAAAAACAAGATATTAAAATCTTAAAACTGCACAGATTAAGATTACAAAAACTATACTAAAACCAGAACTGAGAGATGGATGGAATGGGGATGAAGTCTTCTTACCCAGTCAGCCACCTTAGGGCTCCAGACCTATGAAAGCCAACTTTTAATATCCTTCCATGTTTTAATATGTTTTAAGGGCAAAAGGGTGGGAGCAATTCTCACTTCTGGTGGTAGAGGGTTCCACCGGGATGAGGCCACAGTGGAAAAGGTTCCTTTCCTTGAACCCACCTGCTGGAATTCCTTAGACACGATCCATAGTGAGTCTATTCCATTGGTGCATGTGGGATGGGCTAGTCTCTCATTGGGGAGAGAAGGCTCCTCAGATACTAAAATATTAAAAATAATAAACTATCGCCAACTTCAGTATGCCTCCAAAGCATACTCAGAGATGTATCGATCCCAAATCATTGTAAATATAAACTTATCTTTTGTCTCCTCTGATTCATTAGATTCTCTCTTGTTCTGATAAATCAACCTTAAGGAGTCAGAAGGTGGGAAAAGGGAACAGGCAGGTCCTCGTTCAGGACCGGAAATGCCAAAAAGTTGCTTCAGAATAATCAAAATTCATAGCTGAGTACTAAAAGCAACCAAAATGATACATAAAGCAGTTGTCAGCTTTATCAGGTAGACCAGTTAGGAAACCCGACCAGATGAACTAATTCTACTTTATTGTATGGCTACATTAATAGAATCCTCCAATTCTAGAAGTATAATCCTCTCACCAGCTCCTTTACCCCTGAGAAATTAGTGTGGATCTTTTCTGAGGCTTCTGCCCACCGATTATCCAGCTGCAGATTATGCTGTCTCTTATCTGACCATTCACTAGGCAGCATCTCTGAGTCCAGTCTCCAAAGATCTCTCCCACATACCACTACAACATTTAAGTTCCACAGAACATTTCCTCAGGTAAGAAAGAAGAAAAAGCAAGCTTGGAAAACCAGCCACCCCAATTTCCTCATCTTCCTTTAGCCTTCCACACTTGTGCAGTAGAAAAAGAAAAATGGGAGCTGCAGAAATAGGGACACTGGAATACACCTTGTTGTGGTTATTCAGGCCTCTCTTCTCTCTAAATGGAGACCAGAAGACAGTATTGGTTCATGTTTGCATGACATATGGAGCCGCAGTCATGATACGTGCCTATAGAAGAAGGCATCACATTATCTCAAACTTAAATTCATGCACAACATAGATTTGGACATCACACTAGACTCAATCACAGTAATCATATTCACATGAACAAGACAACCGAGTCCACTATATTATGAAACTGAAAAAGTCCTGGGATGTCTGTCCTGTCACTTTAATTTTAAGCCTCTTAGAGACAATTCTCTACATTCTCTAGCACAGTGTATGACTAGCATCTTCATGTTTCTCTAGCATCAATTCCCAGATTTCAGGCTTTGGCAGATATCTTCTGCCAGATGAACATGTAGTTTAGCAGAGCTGCAGTTGCATGGATTTACAATGAGAAAATTTAGAGGGTTTCATGCCGGGTATTCATTAAGTCAAAGGGTGCCAATTAATTTCAGGATCAAAATCATTTCACAAGAAATGAGGCATCCGCATGCTGTGAATAAACCGCCCATCCATTGCTTGGATTATGAGATGCAGAGTGTCATGAAACTGAAGCGCAGCCAAATGCTCCCTTGACTTTCAACATTCCTGGAAGTGAATCAGTTTTTCCTTGTTTTTATTGCCATGAGCTCCGGACATTTGTTCCTTCCTTTGTTCTGGGTGGAGGAAAAGACAAAGAGCAAGAAAGGCAATAGAACCTGTGGCTATAAATGGCTACTTTGGGACAGGGTGGAGATACAAAGGCGGGCCAAGGTGGGGGCAGGGGCAGGGGCAGGAGAGACTACTGTTACAGGAAGGCAAGGGTGTTCCTAGAGCTTGGCAAAGCCTATGTGACCAAGTGGTTCTGAAATCCTCAGCTCCAAGCCAGGAACTGACAGCTCAGCTCCAGCCCTTCATCCCCTCTTTCCTCTTCTTGGGCAGTGTTCCTTCTCCCCAAATGCCTGCAGAGTGTAGGTCATTGGAAAGCCTCAGTGACTGCATGAATCAGACGCCTCCACATTTAGTCTTGGTGCTTCCAGAGGAAATTCCTGAATGTGAAGCACAGCAGGGAAGTTTGACTCATGCCTTCACTCGGAGCAGTTATCCCATGGAGCGGGATGCTTTGGATTCTGGGAAGGATTCCAGATGCACCTGCCTTGTTCTCAGTAAATCTTAAATCTGGAGGGGGGAGAAAGGAAAATTTGAAAGCCACTTTTGTACATGTTTTCTTCAGCAAGGTACATGTCGTTCTTTTATCAAATGGTCCTACAAAGTTACCACACTCATTGATTTCTCTCCAAAGATATGTGTCCCTTTGATTCAGTCTTGATTCTGGACAGCTGTCTGAATTAAACTGCCTGCAATTTTCTTGGCAAGATTTCAGAAGCGGTTTGCCATTGCTTGCATCCTAGGGTTGAGAGAGAGAGAGGGACTGGCCCAGGGTCACCCCATTGGCTCTGTGCCCAGGGTCCAACTAGAACTCATGCCAAAATGGCTCCCCTTTCTAAATGTACTCTTTCCTTTACCAGTGCTTGAGCTTGGGGCCCCAGGTGTATGACGTTTCCAGATTACATTGATTGTATTCTTTTACATTTTTTCTTGGCTGCTATACATTTTAGGAGATATTTTGTATTTGGGTTTGTTATTTGTAATATGGTTAGCCATTCAGAGTTGTGTATTTTTATGAGTTTGTGATGGCTTTGTGTCTCCTTAGCTGCCCCCAAAATCTAAAATAATAGCCCTGAGATTTAGCCACCCTAGAAACAGACATGTGCATTCAACAGCATCTCTGATGAGAACAGACCCTCTTGTGTTCAGCACTCCTATCTTAAAATAGCCTCAGTTCTAAAGGTTCCAAAACTATAACCAAATAAACGGATTCCTCATCAGCCTTCAGCTATCAACAACTTCTGCTTTTGGTTTTGACATCCATCTAAATGAAGGACATGTAAGTATAATTTGGGAAGCACACTTTATTTTGGTTGCCATTGTTTGACCCCCAACATTTCAAGGTCAAATTTTATCCTCAACTTCAAACTTCAAAGATTTCAAAATGTTGCAGAGTTCATTTCAGCCTTAATTCAAGCTGATGGGGGGAAATGTGAAGCAGCTGAAAGTCTGTTGAGAACATCAGTGATCCATAAATTATGTTCAGGCATAGTAGCCAAAAAATGAGTTTGTAATAAATGTGCTTCTTAATATATGCAGATTGCTGTATTTATTTTCACACAGCTTGTACATCTCACAAAATTATGGAAAGGGGCTAGTAATAACATGTATGAAATTATTCCCTGTAAATGATATAGGGTCTCCTGCTTGAGCAGGGGGTTGGACTAGAAGACCTTCAAGATCCCTTTCAGCTCTACTCTGATTGATAAATTGCAATATGATCTCACTGCAGATCTGCTTCTGGGAGAGGGAAAGATCATTCCCATTTCCCTGGAAAGTCCAAGCAAAGCAAGAAAAAAAGCCTCCTGTTTTAAAAACACAATTAAAAGGAATAAGAAATATAGTCTTTCCCTCTTTTCAACAACTTACATTCCAGAATTGTCTTTATTCTATTTTGCGGTCCTGTCTTTGAAAGAATCTCTGTATTTCTTATTTCAGTGTTTCTCAAACTTGGCAGCTTTCAGGTGTGTGCCCACCAACTTCCAGAATTCTCCAGTCAGCCTGGGGAATTCTGGGAGTTGGAGTCCATATGTCTGAAAGCTGTTGAGAAACACTATCTTATCTTGAGCTGACACCGGAAAACAAAACGGTTTCCCAATCGAAAGGAGAAATTATAGCAGTAAGGAGAGCTGGTGAATAGAGAAGGGCTTTCAAAAACAGAGGCAAGAACTGAACAAGAGATTCAAAAGAGATGCTTTGGAAAGCGAAAAGCACTTCTCTTTGCTGTGTTAAAGCAGCCACATCCTTTGCAACTCTCACATAGCTGTTTTGACAGCTTCTGTCAGGATATTTGTGGACAGTGTGTACAGAGACTAAAAGGGATGTTCTTAAAGCAGTACTGTAAACCTTGTAAAAGAAATGGTGGTTTTCACATTTCAGTACCGGATGCTTTTTCTTCACTTAGGCACTTTTTAAATTGAATTTAAAATTTAAAATGCTTTGCACAGTCCTATAGAAGACTATGGATGAGAGCATCAAAGGGTTATAAAATGGGTTTGGAAAATCTCTTCTGCCTTCTTCCACTGTTCTTCAAGTACTTGGTATAAATAGGAGATACTGAAAGAAATATATTCCGGTGATGAGGGACAGAATTGGGTTTCAAGGGACTTTTTAAAATTGCTGCTGTAGTTCTAGGACAAGAGATGCAAAGTGACTACATAATGAAATCAATTTTATACATCAGCCATTAGTTTAATAGAGATGGTATGGTTGGCCATTTGACAGCCCATCAATAAAATCTTCTGGATTCGGAGAAAGGGAAGATGTTTTTCAGATGCCATTTATAATTAGAAAATTCCTTCCTTGGAAGAAAATATAACACAGCCTAATTTAGCAGCCATGCATATTAACATTTCACAACAAATTACATTATTCTTTGATCCTGGCTTGAAGTAATGTGGAACCCATTTATTGTGGTTGTAAGTACAGACTTGTGACTTAGAACTGTGTGAATTACATTAGGAGGCTGTCTGTGATAAACTATGATTAAATAAACCATCTTTTAGTGTAAAATACTACAAAGCCACAAGTAAGCCATCTCCCATGCCCTGAGCATACTTTTTGATCACAGAGACTTTTTCATTCTCTCCTGTTGGTGGTAGGATTAGATGAAGGCTAGGCATATAATAATAATAATAATAATAATAATAATAATAATAATAATAATAAT
>WNWU01000040.1:10930488-11007487 GCA_012654045.1 Ptyas mucosa
TAATAATAATAATAATAATAATAATAATAATAATAATAATAATAATAGTTTTATTGTCATTGTACGTGTATACACAGTATATCCATACAACAAAATTCACTTAACACCCAAAGACCAGGTCCAACACACATAACAATCCCCAATTGTTCAGTGCAATTATAGCTCTATATATACCCTCTAAATCAACGGTGGGCAGCCTATGGTTCATAGATCTCTCCCAGGTCCATTGTGTAATGCCCAGAACACCATCAACATGTTTTGTGGTGCAAAGGTTTGCATTTGACAGCCGAAATAATGTACATAACAGATGTTGTTACTCTCTGTCAGGCTTAAGCCAACCATTTCACTCACCATAAATACCTTAATGAAATCCTGTATGGAAAAAAAGTCCAGTTGGATTTAGCATACAAGGCATAGGATTTCATTATAAATGAGTATCTTATAGGTCCCTTCAGTAGACTGTTATAAGGAAAAATGTAGTATTTGAGCAAAAGAAAACCACAAGTATATTCATGATATAGATTCCATACTGTTGAATTGAACATTCAGCTATGGAATTTTCATATTTATGCCACAGCATAAATGGTAACAAAGCCAGAAGGATGCTTGATGAATTGGATCCTTCTGTTAATAGCTTTTTGTGTCCAATCTAGTGTGTCTAGTATTTGCTCTCTAAATACTTTCACAGCACAAAATGTGTCATGGCTGAGTGAATTAAGAGTAATTCCCACAATATAATACGTACCACATGAGACTCACGTTACATTCAGGGGAAAAAATGTAATTTCTAGCACTATTCTTGCAGGACTAGAGGTTTTTATTAGATATATGAACAACATCAGAGGTTAAGAGTTGAAAATTAGAACTACATGACACTCCAATTGAGAACAAATGCTCACCAATTTTGATCTCCCATATGCATATTTATTTCCTTCCTACAGCAGTGAAATGGTACAAAGCTCTAGAACTCGGGTGTCAAACTCGATCGTATCACCTGATGTATCATGATGTATTGTGACCTTTTTTGCCTTTAGGGAGCTGGGATGGGTGTGGCCTGTATGTGACACATCCAGCCCGTGGGCCACCAGTTTGACAGGCCTGCTCTAGAACATTACAGTTGAAATAATGGATGAAATTAAGTATTCTGTAGAAAAAAAACCTCTGGTTTTGCACTTTTCCGAGAGGTGGTGAATAATATTCTCTACATATGGTGTTACTAACCCCACATTTTTTATTTTAAAAGATCAGCCAAACTAGATGACTAGATCTTCCTTTTGCTAGGTTCACACAACTCACTGAAATAAGCTGAAATGGAGTTGGATAATTTGTTAATACAGAGTGTTGTAAGAACTGATTCATTAAGGATATTTTGTAAACAAGAGCATCACTTTAAGCCATAATGTTGGTTTGTTTGTGGTATCTTATAGTAGCTGTGTTGACAAAACACAGCTACTATAACATACCACAAAGCATGTCCCATTGTGTGAATCCATTTCCAAGAAGATCAGAAACGGCTGAATTATTGAGACTTGCCTACATTTCAGAAAACACCTCCCTGGCAGAGAATGAAGTTCTCCATTCAGTATGGAGCTAGTTTTTTACAAAGATGGGCAAAGCAGACGGTAGAGCTTTCCATAGACGTAGCCTTGTCTGAGTTGCAAAGCATTTATTTATTTAAACCATTTATATCGTTCCCCCAATTTATGAACGGCAACCCTGGGTAGCTAATGTAGGATTCAAGACAGAAAACAAAATAGCCAATAAACATTTTTTAAAATTACACAGGGGAAACAAGTTTTTAAGACCTCGCGAAAAGAGCAATAGCGTCAGTGCTATCTTAATCTCAGCAGGTGTGCTGTTCCAACTGTTACCGATTTCATTGCATTCCTCCTCTTGCACCAGAGTAGTAATCCTAGCAGATCAGGACTCGCTTCCAGCAACAATGTATTTGTACGCTAGTCTGTGTCTAGTGGGACTCATAGATTCTTCTGGTATTCATTCTGCAATGCAGCTCCTTGCCAGCGTTTCTCTTTCCATGAACTCATGCTAGAAACATTTCCACACACCCTTCCCTTGATGCAGGGTTCAGCAGATCCAGGCAGAAGGGGGCTGTTTTTTCATTGACTGCTGCTGCTGCTGCTGGGGAGTAGAAAAGGAAAGCTTGAAGAGGAGGGGGGGTGTATTGTCTCTCCACCTAGCTTGTCGATCAACCACAGAGATCAGCTGAGCCCAAACACATAGCATTTTTTCCAGGAGTCAAATCTAGCAGGTTCTAACAGGTTCTGGAGAACCGGTAACAGAAATTTTGAGTAGTTCGGAGAACCAGCAAATGCCACCTCTGGATGGCCCCAGAGTGGGGTGGGAATGGAGATTTTGCAGTATCCTTCCCCTACCACGCCCACCAAGCCACGGCCATAAAATTTTGGATTTCACCCCTGATTTTTTTCCCCTAACTAGCTGTGCTTATCGTCTGAATGTGAATGAAAGCAAAGGTTTCCCTGGAAGATTCTATTTTGGTGAGAACAGAATAATGCCCGCCTCCATAACTGATCCATAATTCCAATAAATGGTGGCATTTTTCTTATCTAATTCTTGTCTCACAAAATAATCTAATCCCAGTCAGAGCCATTCCTATAACTCAAGGAAACAAATACTGCATTTTCCTGAAAGACCAGGTCTCCTCTCCCACTCTGCCTCCCCCTGGCATGCTTTCAACATGGATCATCTTAGCTTCATAGCAACCATAATGCAAGCAGCTTTCTTGCTATTTAACCCGGTCTTTCATATCAAAACTTAGGGTTGATGCAATAACCATATATTAAAATTGACCCCAGTGACAGGTGCACTTACTGCAATGGTAATGATGGTACAGCATCCTTCATCTTATCTGACAACAGCAAAGTAACAAGTTGAGAAGAGTTCAAAGCTCAGTTTCCAGTGTGAAACATTTGGGATGAAGTGGTGTCCTTAATTTTGGATGTATTCTTTGATACTCAAACTCCAACAGCAATTCATTTAAAAACAGGAGCAAAAGACTTGTATATACATATAAGAAAGAAAAATGGATAAATAGATGTTTCTCTCTGTGTGTGTATGCTTATGTATGTAATTTTTATTGAAGGTTTTTTTTAAAGTAAAGAATTTTTAAAAATAATAATAAAAAAAATAAAACAAAAGAAAGATGGAATTAAGTACAAAGAAAAGGAAGACAACTAAGAAAACTAAATTACTTTCAACCTTCTTTTAATAGATATTAAAAAACTCACCATCCCCACTCCCTCTTAAACTATTCCGGATATCCTAAACCCATAAATTGTTTAACATTTTTTCTTTTATCAAAAAATCCATAAAAGATTTCCAGATGTTCAAAAGAAGTATTTCTTGCTTTCTCCCTGACTAAACTGGTCGGTTTTGCTTTTTTGGCCAAATCTGACATTTTTCATAGTCCATTGGTCCATTGTGGGAATTTCAGTGCTGAAACTGAGTCATGTGCTCTCCATCCTTGCATGTATTATAGTGTATTGTGTGGATACCATATGCAAATTCAAGCTAAATAGCACTTTCGGTACAGCAACACCTCTGATTGCATGAGAGTAAAAATGTAGATTAACAGATCAAAGCAACATACTCTAATCTGGTAACCTCCCAATATGATGGGATTGCAGCAGAAATTCCCTCTGGTGACACTGTGACATGGAATTCAGCACATCAATTCTGGAAGCAGAATTAGAAAAGGCGTTGTACGTCACCCATTTCCAGGAGATCTCTCTAGTGAGAAAAACATTCACATGTACATCCCATTCACTTCAGCAAAGTTTTAAAATTATTTCCATTATTTCCATTAGTTTATTTCTCTTATTTCTCTACTGCCAAAATCCAGAGAGACTTTTACAACAATAAAATGTTTATCAGAATAAAAGCATAAAGTATATTTCAGGTTTAAAAAAATCTGCATTTCTAAATGCTTGTGGTTGAGGTATACTGTAAATTACAAAATGAAACAATCCCCATGCTTTGTTTACTCAATTCAGTTTTGTTTGAATGCCTTTCTAGTGGAACATTTTTAAAAAAACGAGGAAAAAGCTTTTTTCACACAAGAGTTTTTGTCTCAAGAGGCTGTCTATTCTTCATTCTTCTTAGAAGAGAAACATAATGTGCATTTGAGTTCAAAGAATCAGGGCTACACAATGTTTGCTATTTAGAAAATGAGCATATGGGAAATACTAATTTGAAAAAGGAAAAATAACCAGGGAATCTTTATTAATTTAAGGATACTCTAATTTACCAAAAAGGAGTAAATACTTTTTAAAAAAGGTAGAGAATCCCATAAAGGCAAACATTTTGAAGAACACAATTTTTCATAAGAACCAGGCAGACTGATCTTTAATGATAATTCTTGTTTTAATAGTCATAATATTTAATCTAATAAATCATTCAGCCTTGCTGCAAATTGGTCCTTGCCTGCCCTTTCCTCTTCTTTCTTACTGGATAATTTCTCTCATTATCTAACTCCAGGATGTCAAACATCCCAAAATTGCCATGTACATTATCACATGATCAGTTGTGGTTGTGATGTTACCACACTACCAATATCATATTTGATTCTCTAGGAATTTATACCAATCAGAAATATTTTTTAAAAAAAATAATATTACAATTATCTCAGTCCACTTTTTTTTTAAAAAAAAGCCCCAAAATGGATACTACCTTTTCATATTAGCTGATGACCCAACTCAATCGAAAGCACAATTGGAGAAATAGCAATAGCATTTAGACTTATATACCGCTTCACAGTACTTTAGAGCCCTCTCTAAGCGGTTTACAGAGTCAGCATATTGCCCCCAACAATCTGGGTCCTCATTTTACCCATCTTGGAAGGATGGAAGGCTGAGTCAACCTTCAGCCTGGTGAGATTTGAACTGCCAAATTGCAGGCAGTCGGCAGTCAGCAGAAGTAGCCTGCAATACTGCATTCTAACCACTGCGCCACTGCGGCTCAGAAAACGGGAAAAGAGCTCATCCATGACCTTATTTAGAGCAGCCGAAAGCAGTTTCTTTCCTCTGCTGCAATGAATTGGAAATTAAGCCATTTTAAGAATTTATTGTCCAGACTTCAGTTTTACAGATTTGGTAACAATACTGGCCAGATATTACGTTCAGAAGATCATTACCATGGCTCCAAATTGGTAGATTCCCCTGCTTATTTATCCCTCTTACTTGTGTTAGGAAAGAAAGGGCCAATTGTTTTCCTTTTTGAAGGCAGATCTTTGACCAGCTTGCAGTTTCAATTGATAGACTTCTTATGCAGAAGTTTATTCTTTCTCCTTTGACTTCAGATCTGATGCCAGGCAAATATCATGGTGAGAGTTCAAAAAGGTTTAACTTTCTCTTTGCTCCTTGAGCTAAAACTCATAGGACGTCTGTAATTTCACCTTGAAACAAAGACTGCTCATGAATTAAAAATAAAAAAAAATAAAAGTTTAACTAGTCAACTGCTGAAACTGGTAAATAAAAGGCATCCAGTAGTTCACTGATCTTCTCTGACCAGCTCTCGCTTGGCCTGATCATTATTAAACTAGTTACATGTGAGAAATTGGTAAACTAGTGCTTCAGAGCACTGCTTATTGGATATGATTTATTATATTTTTATCCCACCTTTATTACTTTAGAACTGCAGAAAAAACAATTGCTGCCAGCCTGCCTTCCACTGAGGACCTGTATACTGCACAAGCCAGAAAGAGGGCTGTGAAAATATCTGCAGACTCCTTGCATCCTGGACATAAACTGTTTCAACTTCTTGCCTCAAGACAACGCTATAGGACATTGCATGCCAGAACAACTAGACACAAGGACAGTTTTTTTCCCCCTTGCCAACACTCTGCTGAACAACTAATTCTCACAACACTGTCAAACTACCTAGTAGGGCTGTATTACTATTATCCTTCTCATCTTTCCTATTAGCTATTTCCTTATCTTCTTATGACTATAACTTTATTGCTGGTATCTTACGATTTATATTGTTTTATTTAGCATCCTAGTATGATTTATGTTGATTGCTTATTTAATGTCCTATGACTATCACTAAGTGTATCTTATGATTTATGATGAATGTATTTTATGATGATTATGATCATGCTTTATCAGTTCTTACTTGTATGTACACTGAAACCTTATGCACCAGAGACAAATTCCTTGTGTGTCCAATCACACTTAGCCAATAAAGAATTCTATTCTAATTAAAGTGTCAACTCTGAAGCTGGCCTGACTGAGGCCATCTTTGAGGCTTCAGTGTTGCCACAATGGAGATGAGGGTTAGGGTGGGGGAGAATAGAGATAGCTGGGGGTGGGTGGGTTTGTAGCCAAAACAAAATAGTTTCCTCTGGGAACCAAGGACATTCCCACAGATGGCTGGAGAGAGGAGGAGTGAAGTTACCAAGCAACCAGACAGCACCATGATTGGACCATGTGACTGATTGTTTGGGAAAAGGGGGAAAACATTTTCTTTTAATTAGGTGAAAACCGTGGGAACCATTTTCACCAGTTTGTGCCAATATGATATATCCAATAAAACTGTTCTTTAAGAAATCTACCTGCCTCGGAGTTCTGTTTCCTATGGGTATATTACCTGGAACGCTGACATCAAGGCATATATAATATTTCTTCCTCCTTCTGTTTTCCTCACAACAACTTTGTGAAGTGGCTGAATGTCTATGCTGTAGTTTAAGAGTCACTATAAAAAGTCAAATATCAGGACTTAGAGGAAGGACAGTATAGTTTCTACACTTTGGACTTGTGATCTTTAGGTCATCTGGGGATCTGGTTCCTATAACTGTGATACCAGCATAATAAGATTTCCTTTCTAAAACTTTTCATATTTCCTTTTTCTTTAAAGATACACTGACACCATCTTTATGACTTATTTAAAGCTGGAAACTGAATGCAATTTCCTTGATTTCCATCACAGGCAAGGAAAAAGGAAGCAGGTCATCATTTGTCAAAGGCCATGTGTGACTGCTGACTCTGAGAATTGGGAAACAGAAAAGAAACAAGTGGCATTTTGCTTAGAAGACCTGTGATTTACTTTCTGGACAGAATGCAATAAATTCATCTCCAGGAAACATGATTCATTTCATGGGTGGAAATGAATTTCAAGAATTTATCTTGATAAATGGGTTGTATAAAAATACCTTCTTTAGTCACCTCCAAGCACCAGCAGGGTCTGAAAAGGAGCAAAACTCAACAACTCTTTTCTGCTTAAAAGCTTGGAATGTCCAGTTTTTATTTTATGAACTTTATTTATTTCCTGAAGTTTTTAATTTCATTGTGAGCTGCTTGTTCACATATTCCTATAAGGGCAAACAAAGTATACAAAATTCCACTTAAATCTTCTTGGGCTGATTCAGAGCTCCTCCTTTTTTATACACAGCATAAAGTTCAGCCTCAACTTAGAAATCTGAATTTCCCCATCTATTAATAGTAGAAATGATTGTATTTTTTCTCTCTCTCTTACAATGTTGATGACATTATCTATAGTCCCTTATTAAGAATAATGTGCAAAAATCTTCAGAGGAATAAATGTGGGGAAGAGTCCTTTAAATTTTGATTTAAAAATGGGGAACATTGTAAGCGTATATTATCTTTCAGGAATAGCTGTGATATCCAGAAAGAAACAAGATAAGATCCCTTTAATTGTTCATTTTGGTTTTAGAAGCGGTGAACAAAGACATTAGACAAGATAAAAATATAATGGGATTAAAAATAAAAAGAGACAGATATAAATTGAGAGCTTTTGTTCATGGCCAGATTTTGATTTTATTGGATTCCTTAAAGGGGATTGAGTTTTTGATTGAAAAACTGAATGGCTTTGTCTTATTAGCAGGTGTTAAGATTAATAAACAAAAAATAATGATCCTGGTGAAGTTCTGAATATACAAGATCAAGAAGACTTAATGAAAAAAAATCTGGCTTTAATATTGAGAAAAGATTAAATATCTGGGTGTTACTTTGACTAATCTGAATTCTATGTTATTTCAAAACATGTTAAAATATGGAATGAAGTTGAAAAAGATATGGCGAAAATTGCATTTGTCATTGCTGGGGAGATTTTTTGTGAACAAGATAAATGTTTTACCTAGAATGTTATTTCTATTTCAGACAATATTTAGCTTGATGACTGACTTCGAATCGGAAAATTACGCACATCATTGGTTTTCCTATACTCAGCTAATGGAAATATTTAAATTTGAAAATAGTTAAGAATGAATTTGATGTAGAATTGTGTACAAATGATGATCATATTACTGCTAAAATGTGTAAACTTTTATTGAAAATGAAAACAGAAGATGAATAAATTAAAGACTGTATATAAGATGGGCAAAAAATCTTGGAAATATACCTTGGTACCAATGGAAAAATATGTGAAAAAACAGGTTGAAATTCACTTTGAATTATAGCCTTAAAGATAATTTTAATAAAAGATATATCACTGGTATTTGACACTGGATAAATTGTCAAAAATATAGAATGGAATTTCAAATATTTGTTGGAAATGTAATTAATCTGGGAGTACATTTTTTCATCTTTGATGGACATGCAAGAAAGCCAGAAAATTGATTCAGAAAATTTAGAATCAGAACTGAAACCAAAAGTTTTTATTTTGGATTAATGGACGAGCAGATTGAAATATCTCATGGAAACTTGCTTTTATATCCGATAACAATGACAAGATTCTATATAAATAAAACAATGGTGGAAGGACTTACAAATACCTGCATTGAAAGAATGGATGGCTAAACAGATAGAATAGATAGAAGTGGAGATGGAAAAATTGAGAGATTCGAATATTTAAAATTTAATAAATCTTTTTTTAAAAAATCAAGTTACATTTGTACATTGCAGGGCTGGGTTGCTTTGTTATTTCAGCACTATTATAAATAGGTACTTCCATTAAAATTTCAATATAGTTTTCCTCCCTTCCTTCCTATTAGTCTTGATCCCTATAGTGGCAGCTATAATTTGCTTAATTTTCCCTAGGATAACCTGCCAGGTCCCAGCCTAAATTTTGCCTAGATTTCATAAATAGATCCATCCAGTAGGGGTTTGTAAATGAGTATGTGAGCATGAAAACACTGATGTAACTTGCCTAAATCTTCATCTGCATGTAAACAAAAGTGTGACGTAACACCCAGTGGTGGGATTCAGCCAGTTCGCACCACTTCGGGAGAACCAGTTGTTAACTTTCTGAGCAGTTTGATGAACTGGTTATTGGAAGAAATCATTAGGGCAGAGAACCGGTTGTTAAATTATTTGAATCCCATCACTGGTAACACCTATTTTCCAATCTGACCTTCTGACACAGTATTCATCTTGTCTTCACCCCAGTAAGATCACAGTAAGCTGTCCTTAGTTGTACTATTCTTACAGTCACATTTTCCCCTGTATTGTAACATTCTCCAAGAAGTGTCTCAAAGGGTATAAAGTCAATTAAGTTTCACTACCTGCTATCTGTAGCAAAGTCAGGTAACCTGTGGCAGGTAGGATACCAGAGATGCTTATTGGGTGTTTGAGGTTGATACAAACATGCTGCTTGCATTCAGACTCCTCTGTTGTCATTCAGCAATTCTTTCCCATAACATGCGGTCACAATTTGGGGTATGAAATATCACAAAACCCAAGAAATAATATTAGTGATAGGAAATTGTTTTATTGCCAAGAAAATGAAACAGATATGACTGTGTGGCTACCAGGATTTAAACTGAATTTAATCAAGACTTTTGGGTTACTATTTACATGCAGATAACAGACTGGAGTTGGGGGTGATTGGCCTGAATAGTGCAGTAGTGCTAGGCTTCTCCACTCTATAGCCTTTTCTGGTTTTGCCCAAAGCTGGAAAAAATATAATAGTGAATTGATGGAAAGATGAGGAAATTCTAAATAAAAATCCTTTCTCCCAGAAGGAATTGCTAATGACCCAGTTCCCTTCTTGATTCTTTTTCTTTTTTTACCCTTAATTCGATTTATGTTACAGTGTAGGAGGAGGGACATACAAAGGAAGCTGGAGGTGTACAAAGGGAACAGCACATATTTATCGAACTCCACCCTACCCCAGGGGTTCCCAAACTTGGCAGCTTTAAGACTTGTGGACTTCGACTCCCAGAATTCTCCAGCCAGCATAGAATTCTGGGAGTCGAAGTCCACAAGTCTTAAAGCTGCCAAGTTTGGGAACCCCTGCCCTACCCTATCCCAGCTGTAATGTTATGATTGTTGCCAACTCGGAAGATACGGAGGATGGAGAGGCACTAGAGTCAACCAATCTCTTTGCTAGCACAATGCCATTATGCAGTGGTTCTGAACAGATACAACAGAGGTAAGATCACAAGCAGGAATAGGAATAAGACAATTCATATTTTTTGGGGTTGACTCAAGGCTAGAGTGATATCACTTTAATTCAGCAGTGTAAAAAGGCTATTAAGCTTTGAGATGAGATGCAGGCAGTTCCGAGCACTCAGATCCTGATTTAGATAATGACAACACTATATACAAATAATCATACAGCTATTGGACTGGGAGTCTTCAGAGTTTACCATAAATATTTGACTTTAGCTATGCCTGAATTTGCACATAATATAAAACAAAGCGAACAAGCCACATGGAGACTGGTGAGTGAGGAGTAAGAACAGGTTGGCCAAAACAGAATTTGTAGTCCCAGGCTATGAAAATTGGGAATTCTGAGCGCACATTTCCACAAACTACAGATCTGCATCTGTTTCTGCTGAGTTAGATGGATTTTAAAAGCAGCTCCTTGGAAGATAACCAAGCCACTCTGAGAAATGCAGAAAAAATTAGTCCCCCCTCCCAATCTTGCTGCTTGGTCTATAATGAAAAAAATCTGGTCAAATAGGACTCCAGCCTGAATTTTTTTTAATAAGCCCTGTTAAGTAAGGAGCAGCACTCCTCCCTGAAACTGGACTCTTGGCACCTAAATGGGATTGAAAACAGCTTGAAAGTCAAGCCAAACTGTAGGTCTCACCCTCACTTACACCCTTCTAGTCCCAATTCACTTCTTTCCCCTCAACCAGTAGCTCCAAGTTATAGTTCCACGACCATTTCCTGCTTTAGCCTCCATCTCAGCAGGAATGAGCTAGTCTTGGAGATGACAGAGTATAAATAAAGGCTATTTCTCTGCTTGGTATGCATTTCCTGTAACGTTCAGCAGCAAACGAGTGGGAATCGAATAGAGAACGTTAATACAAACCGACATATATTAAGCATACACCGTTGCTCTCAAAGTAGCTGCACATTTGTGTATGTTCCCTTTTTTTCTGCAGCTGCGACATCCTCTGCTTCCCAGAGAAATAAAGTTAGGACTGGCATGATTGTCTTTTGACACTTCTCATATTTCAACAGATCTCTGGAGCCATGAGTGAAAGAAGGAAAAAGTGCCTTCGAAAAGTCTTTACGGTATAAAATGTCGCCATTTTCTAGCCTGCTGTGCCTGCAAGTTAGAATAGAATGGAATAGAAAGAAGGAATGTGGTTCCCCCTGCTGGTAAAGATTTTAAATGGCTCTGGATCTAACGTGATAGGGAATTTAGTGTTTCGAAAATAAGAAGCCAAACAATAGTTTGCTTGTTTCTTCCTCAGGAAAAATCTTGGAAGAGTTCTTGGTGGAATCCAGTCTATTCTGCTTCTGATGGTAGCCTTTTCGCATGTCTGGAGATCCTCCTTCCCTTCCTCAAAAGACTGATCAAACAAATACTGTGAAGACCTGACTTAAGCAACATTTTTACTTGAAGATGGGCTGCAGTAGGAGTTGGAAAGGTCAGAAGAGTAAATCTCTAGTCCTGGTGACAGATCCAGATTCGATCTTGCAACATTTTTACTCCCCCTCCCTTTCTTTTTCTGCTTTCCAACTACCTTAAAGTGCTTTGGGAAACATGAATGCTTGTACCTGTTTTGTCGCCTTTTGGTTTTGCTGAAGATATTGGAATTTTCTGCACAACCTGCTTCCTGCCATGCAGTGATATTCTGCTTACCATTTGCTGGCGACATGCAGCAACCAATACGAGGCCAGTCCTTGCTGAGGCAGCCTGAAATTTACCTAAGAGGTTCTGGCAAGATCGAAGCATTTTCCATCTTACGCCAGCAACCGACCTCCCATTCACAGACAATTCACAGAGAAGAGGAATAGTCTTCAGTAGTCAGAGTGCTCTTTCCTGTCTAAACAGTAGGCTCTGGCCCTTCATGGCTTCTGAAGACACCAGACATCTCTCTTTGTGGCTGTTTTATTTCTCTCTCGTGGTGCGTGTGTGTCAGAGAGGAGATGCTAATCATATATAAGTCCATATACAAATTTTCCTGGCAGGTAATATTATGATATAGAATTAAAGCCTCCAGGATCCTAGTGTTCATATTGACATGCAAGAAAAAGAAATTCTTATATCCTCAAAAGACAATTGAAAGTCATCTTCAGAAGCTTGTTTTAAATTAATATTTGTGCATTTCTCCTGACACGTTACCTTAGATCAGGGGTGTCAAACCTGCAGCTTGAGGCCAGATGCGTCATGCCCATCCCTGGTTTAGCAAAGGGGGGAAAAGTCGCAATACATCACATGGCGTGATGCCACAAGTTTGACACCCCTGCCTTAGACACAATCTAGTATGCTTTATCAATAATATATGTGATGAGATTGTCATTGGTCATTTGAGGCTGCAGTGGGCAAGCCACTCCCTTCCAATTTCTTGGCATTACTCTCCTTTTTGGCTTGAGATTTAGGACTCAGTGGACACCTGGCTTCCCCTGAAGCTGCTTGCTAGTGCTCCTGAAGCAGTTGTCAGGGCTTCCATAGCATCTTTATATACACAGGTTTAGCACTTTTCTGAGAAGAGTGTTGGACTTGCTTCTCTTAATGATACATTTACTATTCGTGAGAGAATACTAGTTCTGTGCTGCACAGGTAGATTGCAATTTGGAAAGAGAGCCAGGGTCTGCTATGGATGTATTGCTTGTTGTCTTTCCAATAAGTGCATTGCAGATTTTCCACTGCCTCTGTTGACATGTGGCTGTACTGTTTAATCATTTTATTATTGGATGGGAAGGCTGCCATTTAGTTCACTCTCATCCCATTGCCTTCTTCCGGAATTATTTACAGGAAGGTTTCCTTACTGCTCATCTTGCTATTCCTTTGCAGTACCTGTTGAGGACAGTGTTTGGTCTCAATTGACTGTTTCACCTCACACACACCCATTCACTTTTGACTGTCTCAGAAGCACAGTAAACCGGTGTTCAGAAATAGCCTGACAGACAGGTAACAAGTGCAGGGCACTTCTATGCTTGTGATTTGTAAGTCAAGCCATTGACATGCTGTCCCACTAGTTCTAAGCACCTGGCTACATCCATCCATCCATCCCTACCTCATCATGATTGATGGTCACTTTTTCCACTGCCAGATGTAACTTTCAATAGGAAGAGAAACAAAGCCAGGGGACCCCATCAATCACTTTCCTTAACATGTCCCACATTAAACCTGCAAGGACAGCATCAGTTGCCTGTTTTTTTCCGAGTTAGAAGAGAGATCTGCAAAGAAGGCAGTGCCACTTCTGCCAACGTGCTGTTTTGCCTAATTCATGCTTTTTCTCACTAATTCAAATATAGCATTTGAACGTGGCCACCTAGCTGTGCTCTTAATTTGTTTGATGCCAAGAGAAAATAAACAGGAGTAAAGAGATAACAGGAAGTTTAATTTTATGCTTTTTATATTGAACATCCAACCTTGCTTATTTTGTGGGGGTTTTTTTACTTCTTAAAACTGCTAGAAGTCATTCTATTTGGGCATGCTGATTCTTGTACTCTAGCAGATCGGACAGCATCCAATGGGATTAGTTGATGTAGCTTATTCCGTGCTTCATTCTTCCTCTATGTTGCTGCTTCTGATGACCACATAATGCCTTTGAAAGCATTGCTTCTGTTTCTATTATACCAAAAGTTCATCCAAAATTCTTTTTAATGTTTACATTCCATCAGCTATCAAATTGGGTGGCAAATAAAGGCCACTGCATTCTCACATCATAATGGGATGCGTTGCTTCCCAATTGGCAAGAAAAGCAAGATTAGAAAAAGGCTATAATTAGCTGATGTTATTATTACGTGGGTGGGTTTTGTTTTTTGCTCTGAGGGAAAAAAAAGTACTCCTGAGGAATTAAGCAAACACCACCACAACAAAAGAAAGAGAACCGAAGCCTCTCCCAACATGCATTCACAAGATTATACTATCATACTATTTACTGTATACATTTGCAAATGAATCCACCCATGGATAAACAACCCAATTTTGGGAGAATATTCTGGCACCTAAAATTCTCAACTAATCTACCATTATCTCCAAGGTATTAAGAGCATCCAAAATCCATAGGCATATAGGGGGTTACACGTTAGGGCTCTGCAAAACAGCTGCTGGTACTCTTTTTCACATAACATAATTTATGGTCATGTTACACATTTTTGGCACAAATTCCCCAATATTTAATCTATTCCTTAAATTTAGCAGCTTCAGCCCCATCATGGAAAACATTTGCCAATCAATTTTACCAGAAGTGCTATCAACTTAATTTATATACACCAATTCTTAAATGGAATATAAATGTATTATTTATGCAGTAGTTTACAGCTGCTTAAACACCTCAGGGTTTCAGGGTCACCTTGCCAATTTGCAGTTCCATCTCAAGAACTAGGCTCACTTAAATGAATTTAATTTGCCAATTCATTTTCAAGCACCAGCTTCTCTGCCTGAGGTCAATCCAGAATTCTACATCTTCATAGTAGTGATTGCTTTTTTTATTTTGTAGAGGGGAAACTGTTGGCATTACATTGAAGGCCTCCAGAGCTGGTTATCCTTCCGCGCTACAAAGGTATAAGAAAAATCAGGTGGTTGGAAATTTGTTGTTCTTCTTCAGCCACCCATTTTCCAAAATCTAGGTTACAGCAAGACATGAGATGCAAAAATTCTAGAATATACCACCCTCCCCCCAGTACTAAACAGAATAGAGCAGGGATGTCAAACTTGAGGCTGTGGGCCAGATTCAACCTGTGGGGTGCTTAGATCTGGCCCGTAGGGCCATCCTGGAAACAGCAAAGGACTGGCCTGTGGTACCTATGCCAGCGAAAACGGAGCTTGGATCTGCCAGAGGGTTGCAGAATGTTGAGCTGGTCACGCCTACTCCAGCCACGCCCATTCAGCCCCCAAGGTCAAACACAACCCTGATGCGGCCCTCAATGAAATAGTTTGACACCCCTAGAATAGAGGATGTAATAGCTCAGTGGTTAAAGATACGGAGCTTGTTAGCTGGCAAGCTGTCAGCCTGGGTTCAAGACCAGAGTGCCGCAAAATGGGGGTGAGCTCCTGTTACTTGCCTCAGCTCCTGCCCACCTAGCAGTTCAAAAGCATGCAAATGCGAGTAGATAAATAGGTACCAAAATAGGTACCGCTTAGGTGGCAAGGTAACAGCATTCTGTGCGCCTTAGTGTATAGTCATGCTGGCCACATAACCACAGAAGTGTCTTCAGACAACACTGGCTCCCTTGTTTAAGAAACAGAGATGAGCATCGTCCCCTTGAGTTCGACAGGGGAAACCTTTACCTTTACTAGATATACATCACAAACTGAAGAAACCAGAAAACTATATCTTCTTTTAACAGAGAATTCTCAGCACAAACTGCATTTCTTAAGAAATTAGGGAAAAGTCAAATCAATGGCCAAATTTGACCATTGTGAATCGAACAAGTAGATATATGCTGAGAACAGACTATAATAGGAATACTGTGGCAAACAGATGCCCTCTAGAAACTTTAAACTACAGCTTCTACAATGCCTTGCCATTTGCCATAGTGGCTTGGATTATTTAGGGAAAATTCCTTTATGTTAGAGAAAAATAAGCTGGAGGTTTTTACGGATCTAGTTCAGAAACTGCAGCTGTACAGACATACAGAAAGTACCGTATATAGTCGAGTATAAGCCGACCCGAATATAAGCCGAGGCCCCCAATTTTACCACAAAAAACTGGGAAAACTTACTGACTCGAGTATAAGCCGGAGGTGGGAAATGCAGCAGCTACTGGTAAATTTCAAAATAAAAAAAGACTGGTCAAAAGTGCGAGGACCTGTCAGAAATCACTTTTTTCAGCCCTCTGGGTAGTCCTTTTGTGCATATGGACTACTCAGAGGGCTGAAAAAGTAATTTTTGACTGGTCCTTGCACTTGTGACCAGTCCTCAAACTTACGACTGTCCTCACATTTTACGTTTTTGCCCTATCTTATCACCATGGTGAAGAGAAGCAGCTGTGAAATGAGTGACACGGTTGTTAAGAATGCTACAATGGGCATAAATGATGACCAGTCATAAGTGCGAAGGCCGGTCAAAAGTGTGAGGACCTGTCAGAAATCACTTTTTTCAGCCCTCTGGGTAGTCCTTTTGTGCATATGGACTACTCAGAGGGCTGAAAAAGTTATTTTTGACTGGTCCTCGCACTTGTGACCAGTCCTCGAACTTACGACTGTCCTCACATTTTATGTTTTTGCCCTATCTTATCACCATTTCTCTCTTCCCCTCTCTTTCTCATTCTTTCTCTGTCCCCCTCTTTCTCTCTCTCTCTCCCCCACTCTCTCTCTCATTCTCTTTCTCTCCCCTTTCTCAAAGAGAGAGGTGGTAGGTTTGAGGAAAAAGTTTTCTGTACAATAAAAAAGATGAAAGGGAAGAAAACCAACCCCAAACAAATATAAAGATATTAAGATAAAGAATGAATTGTTAAACTTTAAAGAATAAAAGAACAAATATGAATAAACAGCAATAATTAGAAACACACATACAAACATACAAGGTATTTTCTTTGAGCACAGTATTTGGCCGGTTCACAAATTTAAACAGTGTTTAGTCATTTCAATTAAATTTACAATTTCTATATTTCCTTTTTGCCGTATTTATTCCTCATCTATTTTTTTAAAAAACCAATATTACCCTTCATCCTCATCTCTAATCTTAATCAAATTCAATTTTTCCCTTCTATTCTATATTATATCCCTTCCAATTGTCATCTATTTTTATATCCATCCTCACGTTGGTTAATTATGTAATATTACAGTTGTTCAATACAAATTCAACATTTTAATATAAATTAATTAGTTATATAACTATCTTTTTTGTATATTAATCAATATGAACATGAATATTCCAATTATTTCCATGCAATCCAATTTCTTACAAATCAATTAATTATATTTACCAATAATAATAAACCAAAAATTTCCCCCATATATTCCTCCAAACCACAACTTAACCATTTCTGCTTTCAACACAATATACAATTAATAGTATCTCAATTATTACAATTCCCTAGTTAAATAGAGCTTTTTTTTGTTTTGTGTTTTAAAATCTTGAACTCTCCTCTTTTGCCATCTGCCATAAATTTCCCATTGTTTGCACGTACCTTTTTTGATGAGGAAAAAGAAATCTGCCTTTCCAACGTGGCAAGCAAACAGCAAAGGCAACAACCTGCTTTAGTTTGTTTTGATTTCAGCTTGAATTGCACAAGGAGAAAAAAAAATGTGCTCCAGCAGGACTCTTTGCAGCTAGAAAAAGACTCCTGCCCAAAACAGCTGAGAGCAAATCAGCTGAGAGTCGGGAGGCTGTTCAAATCAGTTTATGGTAATTAACCTATACTGAAGCTGAAAGGGGCTGTTTTTTCTATTTTTGCGGACACAAGTCTACTCATTTGTTTTCTTTTAAAAAGGCATTTTTTTCGTGACTCGAATATAAGCCGAGGGGGGCTTTTTCAGCCTGAAAAACGTGCTGAAAAACTCGGCTTATATTCAAGTATATACGTTATTTTTAAACGTTCATTTGTAGATAGCTAGCAGTAGACATGAGCTTAAATAGACTCCAGAGGATGGTAGAGGACAGGAAGGCCTGGAGGAACGTTGTCCATGGGGTCGCAATGGGTTGGACAAAACTTCGCAACTAACAACAATCTCACCTTTATGCATACAGAAGAATTTTTTTCTGAAAGTGAACAAAACAGCTACAAACCTTATTTCCTAAATGATTTAAAATTTGAAATATTTGCACACATACTGAAAAGAACCTGAATTCTCAGAGAGATCACAGTATCACTGCTGACATTAATTTCCTAACCCTATTTAAAAAAAAAAAAAAGATTTACTGTATGGCACGATTTGCATTTTGGACATACGTGCTTCTGTTTCAGGGCTTTCCATCTGAAGATTGTCCCAGAACAGAAACAAGACAGCGTGTGGGGATTTTGACAGAAGAATAAGGCTGTCTGGATGCTTCATCAAATAGCTGCACTGAGGGAAACATACTACAGTGCATACTAAGATGTCCATCTAGAAACAGCCAGAATGAAAAATGCTACCCATAATTAGTGGAAAATGTGATGAACCATCAGGGAAGGCAATAGTTTGTGTACAGGAAACACAAATGCATACTAATCTTGAAAAATTTCCAAAAGTAAGAATTAAAGCAAAGCAACAATTATAGCTGAAAAGAAGCACAGCTTTGCCTTCTAATTTACAAGTAAGAAAGGCAATTTAAACAAAACTGCTCATTTTGCAATGCCTTTATATACTTTCCAGGTGCAATTATCTTTGGAATACTATGAACTTGAACGTAAAAGACTTGAACATTGGGCGCTATCTAACAAAATGAAATTCAACAGTGAAAAAAGCAAGGTTCTACATTTAGGGAAGAAAAACAAAATGTACAGGTACCATATATGTGGTACCTTGCTCAATAGTAGTAACTGTGAGAGGGATCCTGGAGTCCTAGTGGACAACCATTTAGATATGAGCCAGTAGTGTGCAGCAGCTGCCAAAAAAGCCAACACAGTCCTGGGCTGCATAAACAGAGGGATAGAATCAAGATCACGTGAAATGTTAATACCACTTTATAATGCCTTGGTAAGGCCACACTTGGAATATTGCATTCAGTTTTGGTCGCCACGATGTAAAAAAGATGTTGAGACTCTAGAAAGAGTGCAGAGAAGAGCAACAAAGATGATTGGAGGTTAAAACATATGAAGAACGGTTGCAGGAACTGGGGTATGTCTAGTTTAATGAAGAGAAGGACTAGGGGAGACATGATAGCAGTGTTCTGATCTCTCAGGGGTTGCCACAAAGAAGAGGGAGTCAAACTATTCTTCAAAGCACCTGAGGGTAGAACAAGAAGCAATGGGTGGAAACTAATCAAGGAGAGAAGCAATTTAGAACTAAGGAGAAATTTCTTGACAGTTAGAACTAATAATAAATGGAACAACTTGCCTGCAGAAGTTGTGAATGCTCCAATACTGGAAATTTTTAAGATGTTGGATAACCATTTGTCTGATGTGGTGTAGGGTTTCCTGCCTGGGCAGGGGGTTGGACTAGAAGACCTCCAAGGTACCTTCCAACTCTGTTATTCTATTCTATTCTATTCTATTCTATTCTATTCTATTCTATTCTATTCTATTCTATTCTATTCTATTCTATTCTATTCTATTCCTATTCCTATTCCTATTCCTATTTATTTCTATTTCTATTTCTATTCTATTTTTTGCCAAGCGCCAGACTCTCTGATAAAAGGATTATTGCAGAAATGGTGAAGGTGCAGAAAATGATTGTGGGTCTGGAACAGTTTACTTAAGAGGAAAGGAAGGTGACAATGTTCAAGGGTTTTTACATAGAAAAAAAAAGGTAAGGCAGGAGATAATAAGAAAAAATTCAACTCAAACTTGACTCAGTGACTTCATGGATACAATACGTCCACATAGTTGTCCTTGCAACAAATGGAAGCAGAAATTCAAAATATTGTTTGTTGTTATTGTTGATATCCTAATGTAGCTCACATCTCTATTATTTCCTGGGGGTCTCCCTTGTAAGTAAAAATCAGATCTCATTTGGCTTATTTTTTTGGAGATCAACCAGATTAGCTGTGAAGAAGGCATAATTACAATGTAAATTTAAACATGCAGACTTTCAGGTTTTTTTCCTTTAATATAAAAATTGATTCATTCCATAAATCTAAAATGTGGAAGAATCATGACAGAAGAAAGCATTCTACAAACATCTATACAATATAATAGCATATAATACAGCTGGAAAGTTAATTAACTTTAAAAAGCAACTGGATAGATTTATACAGAATAAGGTTATCAATGGCTGATAGATATGCATTTATCAGGTCAAACAGAGGCAGTCTGCTCTCTAAACCCAGGTTTGGCTGAAATCTCACCATCATTTGATGGATATTTGCTTGGCATCTGATGGGCAAGTTTGGAATATAGGATGATAGTTTATTTGTTTATTAAATTAATATACACCTATCTCGCTAGTTCAGCATGGTCCTTCACGTCTTACAACTATTGGGGAATTTGCCAGTAATTGTGTGCTATATGAAAACTGTTGCTGGGAAAGGTCCAGCAATGAAAAGTTCTTTGATTTTATTAGATGACTTTGTATAGAAGAATAAGAGTTTTAAGAAGAAATTACGTTAAACTTTAGAAATGCAAAGACCAGAAAGATTGATGAGTGAGAAGATATGATAGGAGCAAAAAAGCAGCAAAAAAAACCTGCAAAACTGGGAGATTCTCAAGAATAGCAGCTTGTGTACATTGTTAAGGTGATATGATTCACACCCATGTAGGCACAAAACCAACTTACTCTTTCAGTTAAATGGGTGAAAGGTTTTCCTAGAAAATATTACATTTGCAGTGGTATGAATATTGTTTTTATATTCAATCTGTTGTGACTCTTTTCAGGTAATAAAATTATTAGAATAGTTATTGAAAAATGAATTTGCAATCTTGCAATCATTTACACTAGAGTTCACTGTTTGGGTAACCGAGGCTACTGAATACATCACTGAGGAATGCCAGCAACCAAAATGCACAACTAGATGGCTGCAGTGTCCAGCTAAGGAGATAAAACTCAAGTTGATTCACAAAATTATTAATAATGCACTTAAAAAAAACTTATGCACCTCTGAAACTACTGCAGCCGCTTTCCCAGAGAATGCAGTTGTGAAAAATGGAAAACAGGCAGAGCTCAAAAAGGCAAGGGAAACAAAGACAAAGAGGGAGGACTATATGAGAGTAGATTCAAGACATAAGCTTATTAATCGACATGAAACTCACTACAGTGTATCACCCCAGACACATGATATTGGCACACTAAATCAAACCCAATCAGAATTTCTCAGCTTTAAAAAAATATATTTCTTTGGAAAACAGGTTAATTTGAAAGGTCCACAAACATGCACAATGCAAAACAGATATTTTAAATACATAATTTCTGTATTCCAAGCATCTTCACTTTTCATATCCAAATATGAACATTAACTATCAGCATTCATATAGAAACTTGCCAATCTATTTTCCTTTTAAAAATGAACAATAAACCACCATTAGGCTTATATTCAGTTTGCTTATAATCAATACTTCTTTCCTAAGCTTAACTTATAAACTTCTGAACAGTAACTGTAACACAGCTTTAACTCCTGTTTAAGCATCTTGCGAAATATACAAATTGATCATGTTTGAAATGAAGAATTGGATGTCCACCCAGAAAACAGCAATAACTCAATAAACTTTAATTCTGATTTTGAAAAGCAACCTATCTACCTGTAGCACACCGTGACAAGCTAGGCCCTGTTTATAGGACTCACTCAAAGCAGTGAGTTTGCAGAAATCTACCACATTCTTAGTAGAGCCTAAATTCACTGAAGCTTTGCTTAGATTTGCAAAGAAATACTTGCAGATAGGCTAAATCAGTGGTCCACAACATTTGCAGCTTGGCAACCCAGCTGGGAGAGGAGGGGGAGAGGGGAACTGGCCCACACAAGTTGTAGATCAATGCACATGTGCCTACAGCTTGACTTGCGCATGTTGAGCTGCACACACATGTGCACACGCATGTGCCAGCCCACCGCTCACACGGCCTGGTTCCAAATAAGTCACAGCCCAGTAGTGGGCCATGACCTGGGGATTGGGTACTCTTGACCTAAATCATTCCAGTGGATTATCTGGGCTGATTTTTCTAGTAACATGAGCTGCCTAAATAGCTCAATCTCTTATTTCACCAGTTCTGAAGTTGCTTGTTCAAATTCATTATGAATTGGCACTAGCAATTTCAGAACAGTTCTTCTATAATATCAGTAACTTGTATCCTTCCTCTCTCTATAGGACGTTATGAATTGAGATCTACATCCTTGTAGGCTACTATAGTCGTAGCCTGAAAATTCTCTTTTACTCAGATAGTAAGCTGAAGGGAACTTGCCCTTGCTTCTCGGGAAATCTCAATATTCAAGAAGGTTCAGATCAAAACCAAACAAAACAGGAAAGTTATTTTTTGCCGATTAACAGGCATCAGTGTTTTTCTATTCTGATTGTGAAATTGGAACCCTTAGTTCTTCCTTTCAATTCCTGATCTTTAGCTGAAATTATCCAATTGTCCAAATTATCCAATTGAGATCTAAAATACTTGCTTAAAAATACCTGATCTCGCAATAATGTAGACATTAAGTCATCTATGTTACATTCCATAGTTCTCACATGAGGAAAGGTTGCTCAAGCCCTTATCATGAGACTTCTTGAACAAGCTGGATTTGAAACAGCAAAAATATTTGACTGCAAAGTTCTTGGGGACAATTCTGGCTATTTCAGGAATGCAACGTTATAAATAGTCACAGATGTCATCACTATTTTTTCTTACCCTACTTCTAAGTGGAGAATTAATTAATTAAAGATTCCAGCAGTCAGTTGAATCAAGAAGCGTTCTGTAAAATCTAAGTTGTAAGAAATGGTAACAATTAACACTTCTATGAGATATTTAATTACAAAAATCCATACACAGATTATAAATTTCCTGTACAGAGCCCAAGAAATAGGGGTGTCTTTTCCCCCCATTCTCCATAAGGACTGAAAATGGCAGGTAATGTTTCTTCATGAACTTCAAGATACTGCTTGGTCGTCCTTGGGCGTGGTCTGTAAAAGAAAAGTAAATAGCATTAGATTAGGACTCTATTGACTATACTTAAACTCTTTGAAAAATCGTGTTGTAGGCTGCACTTGCCCCAATTCTGGAAAAAAAATATTCTCTGTACCACTTTCTGTGGGCAGACACAATAACTGGACCTTTGCCTAGAAAAGGCTATCATCAAAGCACCTGTAGAGTTTTTTCAAGGAAAGAATACTGCCTAAACAGAAGAGAGTTATTAAAATCATGAGGATCGTCTAAGCCAGGGGTCCCCAACCCCTTGGCCGCAATCCACTACCAGACCATGGCCCGTTTAGAACTGGGCCGCAGAAGTGGCCACAAGTACGCACGCAACTCCCCTTGCGTGTGCAGCAAGCGTGCACACTGCTTGTGCAAATGGAGCTGCGCACTCCCCTGCCGCTCACATGGAACCATCCCCTCTTCCCCCTCCGCTGCTCCACCAAGCCAGAAAAGTTAGAGACCGCTGGTCTAAGCTTCAGACCCTCAAAGTCAGATTTCTCAGAGATAAGTCATGCGTATTCAAATTAACAGGAGACAGCATTCTGAAAGCTTATGTGACACATTTCCTCAACAGGCCAAGGCAGAGCTATAATACATACAACCGAAACAAGCACCCATCTCAGCTGTAACAGAACCTGTACAGGCCAGTGTTGGATCTTGAATTCTTTAAATCTCTAGGCCTACAAAAAGTAGCAAAATCAGGAAATGCAAAGTTTGGGAGAGGCAATGCTGGAAGAGGAGAAAAATAGTTGCATAAATAAAATTCCGATGTACCTGCCGCAGGAACTGCCTTCCCAAGTAGAAAGTTGCTGCGCTGGTCAGATTCTTCCTGCTACCCACTTTGCACCGAATATAGCCATAAAGATTAGCTCCTTGCAATGCTACACCCATAATTACCACTGCCTATAAAAGGAGAGGAAGATATGTGAGAGAAGCAAGGCCTCACTGTGCCCCAAGAATGAGCTTAGCAGGAAATAATTGAACATTTTACTCACCAGCCACTTAACTTTGAAAGAAAATAGGGCACTGAAGGCAAAAATCACCCAGAGTAAAGGACATGTGATTAATCCTAGCCAGAAGATTCTGGACTCTGCTTCTGAAATAGCTTTCCTCCCCTGAGCAGATGCCTAAAAATGAACAGTAGTAGTATTTTACTTACACTATATTTTATTTTTTTAATTAAGCATAAAGCAACATTACAAAAAGATTACTTTAGTTAAATACTGAAAAATCTCAATGATGATAATACAGCTTCTGAAGCAGCAGAATCTAATTATTCTTTAAAGAAATCTTGCAATAGAAGGCTTTATATCTTTGGAGTTGTATATTTCTTCAGAGTGGAAAAAGAATGAATACCCTTTCATCAAAAAGGGGAATTCAAGGGAGAGAGCCCTTCCTTGACCAACCCAGCACCATATTACAAAGCCTCAGCTATCCCTGTCTCCCTGTGTTCTGCAGGCCCTCCCATGCCCAGCTGGCCTTCACTGTCTTACTTCCACTGCCAACAAGACATGTCTGGCCTGGCTCTATGTGAGGCAGCCTCTGGCTTCAACAGGCCTTTCTCCCAACGCTGCTCATGAACAGCTTTGGGAAAAGGCCTCTCACAACCAGCAGCTGCCTCACACATGGCAGACCTCATCAGCAGTGGAAGATGGTGAAGGTGAATGTGGCAGAGGAATCTGGCCACAGTTTAGCGCTTGAGATGGCATTGGACCATAGGGGCCCTCACTCACCAGTGGTGCTGGCTGGTTGTCACTTCCGAAGGCCCCAAGCCACTACTTCAATCCCACCATTGCTGCTTCTGCCAATAAGTTTTGTTGTGCAGGAGAGCCAAAAGGGCAGAGATTCCCCTGCAGTCATAAATGCAGGTAGGGTATTGCCAAGTAACTGAATTCTGATCATGTAACCATAACTTCAGGAACTGGGCCTAAGTACCTATCATTCTCAAATACTTTGGCCACCTAATGAGAAGGAAGGACTCACTGGAGAAGAACCTAATACTGGGAAAGATTGAGGGCAAAACAAGAAGGGGACGATAGAGAACGAAGTGGCTGGATGGAGTCACTGAAGCAGTAGGCATGAGCTTAAATGGACTCCAGAGGATGGTAGAGGACAGGAAAACCTGGGGAAGCATTGTCCATGGAGTCGCGATGGGTCGGACACGACTTCGCAACTAACAACAACAAACCAGTCATTCAGCATCACTGTAACTTCAGTCACTGAAACAAATGGTTGTAAAGTGAGAACTACCTGTAAAGAACAGTAAATATCATTGCTTAAACAAGTCTTCACTTGATGAAGACCAAAGGGGATCAAATATTTGAAAATTAACTGTAGTCTGTGTCAGCATGTCAGGAAACAGACAACGTAAGAACTATAGTGACTCATCTTTATTGCTGTAGGATGTAGAAACAGAATCCTGGAAAGCCTGACAAAGTTTCTCTCTCCCTGTTATAGTCAAAGTGAAATAATCTTGAGTTTCTTCCTCACCCCCTTCTATATTTCCTAGCTAAGATGATGTTTTTGTAATGACTGTTGCATATTCTTCTTCAAGTTTATCTTCATATTCCTGTTTAAGCCTGTTAAGATGTATAAACTGAGAACTACCCTCAAACTCACATTAAAGGGAACATTTCATTTGTATGGGCCTGATGTATCTAAATATTTTCATGACTTAAGTTTGAAAAAAAGATTCTCAGTGTGCCTAAAAACCGCTTCTTGTGTTTTCATTCTTTAAAGTAACTAACAGTTACTGTACAGGAACTCTAAAATATATTGCTTGTATGATTACACAATTTGATCTTAGCTCATTCAATCGTAATTCTTTAAAATAAATTCAATAGTTTCAGATCATTTATCTCACTGCAAATGAACATATTCTGTACATCTTTGTAGCCTAGTCTCCAAATCAGAGGGTAAAGCAAATTTCAAATGCACACAACTACTAACCCCAATAATTGTGCTGTGATTTGTGTGTAGTGACCTTGTATCAATTTCTGTAATTAAAACTGCTTTAAGCTGTAGAGTATGCCATTCACAATCATTCCCTCAGCAACAGGAGAGATATTTACCTTCCTGGCTTCAAAAACCCAGTGGCTTTTGCCATCATCATCAACCTGATTCCACCATCGGAGGCCAACCATCAATCTTCCTGTGACATTCTGGAGAGAGTTAAATACAGCATGAAAGTGCTTCCTGCAACAGCAATCATACATTTTGCTAAATAAGCTTCCCCAAATGCCTCCACTGTTTTATTCCCGGAAATCTAATGAAACAAGAATCTCATTCCTGTTGTGCTGTTCAACATTATGACCACGGGCACCTATTAGAGTCACAGTTCTAAGTGAGCTATCAATTGCTCAACTTGCACTAGTATGCCCCTGGGCAATATTCTCGGCAATCCTATTAAGTTTACCGCAAATAGTTGCTTGGCAAGCAAAGTTATAATTTCACTAGTGACATGGAGACATGTTGTTACAAAGTCTCTTAGACCACTATCATGAATATAGGTTATACGCCTTCTGGTTATTTCAAATGCCACAAGAATAGTTGCCATATGTCTTCCTGCCCAAATAACTCTGGAATGTTTATAACAAGTGCCTACTTGAAAGATATAAAACAATTATATGATGGAAGTGCTTTTTCAAACATTCAAACATATTTGTAATATTATCAGGCATAAAAGTGCAATAACACATATTTAACAATGTGAATACTGCTATCTCACTTTTTACATGCTCTCTAAAATACGCTATAACAATGACAGCATGACCAAGGAATAGAACTTTGCCTCTACTTTGTACAAGGGAAAGAGGCTGTTTTATTCAGTATCTGTAATAATGATGAGTCCTAAGCAAGCAAAGGGACAAATAACACTATTTTTCAATGGGAACATACAGTCATGGCCGTAAATGTTGGCACCCCTGAAATTTTTCCAGAAAATGAAGTATTTCTCACAGAAAAGTATTGCAGTAACACATGTTTTGCTATACACATGTTTATTCCCTTTGTGTGTATTGGAACAAAACCAAAAAAGGGAGGGAAAAAAACAAATTGGACATAATGTCACACAAAACTCCAAAAATGGGCTGGACAAAATCATTGGCACCCTTTACTTAATATTTGGTTGCACACCCTTTGGAATAAATAACTGAAATCAGTCGCTTCCGATAACCATCAATAAACTTCTTACACCTCTCACCCGGAATTTTGGACCACTCTTCCTTTGCAAACTGCTCCAGGTCTCTCTTATTGGAAGGGCGCCTCTTCCCAACAGCAATTTTAAGATCTCTCCACAGGTGTTCACAGGTGGGATTGAGATCTGGACTCATTGCTGGCCACTTCAGAACTCTCCAATGCTTTGTTGCCATCCATTTCTGGGTGCTTTTTGATGTATGTTTGGGGTCATTGTCCTGCTGGAAGACCCAAGATCTCCGACGCAAACCCAGCTTTCTGACACTGGGCTCTACAGTATGACCCAAAATCCGTTGGTACTCCTCAGATTTCATGATGCCTTGCACACATTCAAGGCACCCAGTGCCAGAGGCAGCAAAACAACCCCAAAACATTAGTGAACCTCCACCATATTTCACTGTAGGTACTGTGTTCTTTTCTTTGTAGGCCTCATTCTGTTTGCGGTAAACAGTAGAATGATGTGCTTTACCAAAAAGCTCTATCTTGGTCTCATCTGTCCACAAGACGTTTGCCCAGAAGGATTTTGGCTTACTCAAGTACATGTTGGCAAACTGTAGTCTTGCTTTTTTATGTCTCTGTGTCATCAGTGGGTCCTCCTGGATCTCCTGCCATAGCGTTTCATTTCATTTAAATGTCGACGGATAGTTTGCGCTGACACTGATGCTCCCTGAGCCTGCAGGACAGCTTGAATTGCTTTGGAACTTGTTTGGGGCTGCTTATCCACCATCCGGACTATCCTGCGTTGGCACCTTTCATCAATTTTTCTCTTCCATCCATGCCCAGGGAGATTAGCTACAGTGCCATGGGTTGCAAACTTCTTGATAATGTTGCACACTATGACAAAGGCAAATCTAGATCTCCGGAGATGGACTTGTAACCTTGAGATTGGTGATATTTTTCCACAATTTTGGTTCTCGAGTCCTCAGACAGTTCTCTTCTCTTTCTGTTGTCCATGCTTAGTGTGGCACACACAGACACTCAATGAAAAGACTAAATGAACTTCTCTCCTTTTTATCTGCTTTCAGCTGTTTTATATTGCCCACACCTGTCACTTGCCCCAGGTGAGTTTAAAGGAGCATCACATGCTTGAAACAATCTTATTTATCCACAATTTTGAAAGGGTGCCAATGATTTTGTCCAGCCCATTTTTGGAGTTTTGTGTGACATTATGTCCAATTTGCTTTTTTTCCTCCCTTTTTTGGTTTTGTTCCAATATACACAAAGGGAATAAACATGTGTATAGCAAAACATGTGTTACTGCAATACTTTTCTGTGAGAAATACTTCATTTTCTGGAAAAATTTCAGGGGTGCCAACATTTACGGCCATGACTGTATACTGTACCCTCTTAAGCCCTTATCACATAATCATGCTGTATTAATTTCACTCTGAATTTAATATATAAATGTGCACAACTTCCTTCTACAATGAAAAGTTCTTGCTTTTTCTTCTTTTTATGTTTTTGGCTCCATTCTGAGTTCCATGAATGCAAAAGAACCATGCATGTTTTCCACAGGATTTCCATCCTCCCAGGAAAAAAAACTCTGTAGTAACTTATTATGCTTCTATAAAGGTTGGGAGAATAAATTTAAAAAGTGCTGTCTCCTTTGGTGGCAGAAACATCCCATAAACAAAACTCTTGATAAAGTAATGTTCCAATGAAAACATTAATTAAAATCCACAAAAAGTAGTTATAAAGTATCATAGAGAGCAAGCCTTCTGCATGTATATACAAGGATGGTAAAATGTCTACAAATAGAATAAAGGATAGAAATAGTCACCTGGTTATATTTGAATGCAAATGCAAACTTCCTTATATGTCAAGATGGAAATCACATTCTACACATGTTCTGATATAATTTTAGTAAAACAGTTCAAAGCACTAAAGAGCACCTTCCCCCCCAGCTCATTACTTTGATCTCTGTACTTGACAAGCAGAAAGAAAAGCAAGCTAAATGAAATTACAATTAGTATTTTAATTTTGATTAACAGTACTGTTTCCTACACTACCAATTTCTGTGATAACATTTTCGAATATCAACATTTTACAAAATGATTTACCTTCACTGCCCAAAAGTCACACGACAGCAGTAAGATGATTGTCACCATACAGGCAATATAGCTGTTGCTTAACAATTCACAAAGTAAGTAGACAATTATTGCACTGACCCGGAAGAACAAGTGGAAAAAAGAAGCTATAGGGTGTCTGTAAAAGACAAAGGAAGAAAATAATGTGGTTATCAAATTTCAGGGTTTAATCTGGCCAAATCAAGGTTTAGAATTTATGCTATTATTCCAATTTCATAAACGCAGCAATGTTCTTATTAGCATTACTATATTATTATGATTGGTCACAGTCAGCCAAGTGTTTAGACTGGATTTGGCATTTTTGTCCATCTACTGAGTTCTTCCCAAGGACCTGAGTTAGATAGATGTTGTTTAATAGTACTAAAAGTATTAAATATGAACAAACAAATTCTTTAACTTGAAACACCATACTCCCCAACATCATTTCCTTGCAAATGTCTGCTGAAGGTAAAGAGATAAGTAAATATTGCAGTTCATTCTATGTAAGTCTCCTAGATATGACAACGAAAGCAGAATCTATGCCAATATTAATGAAAATATTTTCAACCTATACACCTACACAGGATTTCACCTGTGTTTACTAAACCAAACTATATTTGCAGCTTCTTAGGAGAGTTAGGCCATGCCAGAACTTTTTTTCCCCAACCATCACCCCAAAAGCCTGTTAAGACACAGCAGCCTCTTTCTTCCAGACTTACTTTATTTTTGATTTCTTGGGCTTTCTGGACATTTCATCTTCTCCATCAAAAAGTGAAACATCTTCCGTCTCATCATTACTATCCTAGAGAGATAAATACAGATTTTAAAAATGGGATTTTTTTAAAAAAAATCTATGCCATTGTGCAATACTTCAACAAAAAACTCCAACCTATGCTATTGTGATAAAACTATGGGTGCCTGGAGGTGAGGGTAAGGGGGAGCAGATGATAAAACAAGCATTGTGACACAAGCTCCATAGCGGAACACCACTATGATTCTCACAGGGAAATGCCAGATTCTGTGGTACTTCCAGATGAAACTTACAAAATTACTGAGACATGAGGAACCAGTATTTTGGTATAGTGATATATAATTCCACTTGGCAAAACTCTGATTAAAATAATAGCAACAGAATCTAAGTTTTTTATTTTAAAACTCTATAGCAAAACATGGATCTATTTCCTGTTTAGTTAATTAATGTCATTATGAAAAGGAATGCAAAGGAATGCATTTTTGATTAAACAAAAATGTTTTCTTTTATTAAGAGTTGTTATTCCACATTAAACTAGAAAATATTTCATAGGCCCTTCAACAATAAGTTTGCTACAGCAAGTTTTTAGGAATGCATACATTCTTGAAACTGATACCATGTAATGTTAAAAAGGACATGGCTAACTACCTACGCTGGAAACCATGTTTAATTATTTGCTACTTGAAGCCAATAGCAACTTTCTACAGGACCTTTGATAAAACATGTATACTAACTAGACTGTCCTCCTCAGTGACAATATTTTTAGGGGCAAAAAATAAAATCTGGATATTGGATCTGTTATCCATTTCTTAGCCTTCAATCAATCAACATAATTATTTCAGTCAAAGAAAGCTTAAAGAAGTAGTGATCAAACAATAGCACTATAAAGAAAACATCAATTTTAATGATTTTCTATGAATGTGTGTATAGCATTTTAGTGTACCATTATTAATAAGCTAAAAACACTTAAAACCTGACTAAGAATAACCTAAAATAAAAGATAAATCATGGCATTGTTTAATGCTAAAACTATATCCCTGATGAAAACCAAATATTAGGAATCTGAAAACATTATCTGATACGATTGTTCATCATTGTTGAGAATTCTTGTTCATAATTCTCTGATGTTAGTAAAAGTTTACATTTAGAGCCGTCAGGAAACAACAATAGGATTCTTGTATCCCTTCAAGTATTTGAGAATCTCTAGCCTCAGTTAGCACCCCAATTAACTTTCTTTCATTCCAACCTACCCTGCAGGGTGGTTGCTGCAGGGAAAATTAGAAGGGAGTTCCAAGTTCATTGCTTTGAGTGAAGGGAGGATTAAAGCTCAAATATTAAGTCCATTTCCTCACTAATGAATTATAAACCTACAGGGCCATCCACCCAATTTTGAAGAAATATAAACCCATACTCATTACTGATCTTCCAAATTGATTGTGAGATGACTCTAGAAGACATTATAAATCACAAGTGGGAAATATACGTAGTCACGTAACTACTAAATAAAACTACTCTAAACTTGATGTCACGTATTCCAATTCACAGGTATGTAATACTACAGCCAACCTGCTGTTCGTGCGATATTTTAAGGCCACCTTACTATATTTAAGTTAAAAATGACCAGTGGGTACCAGCAATCAAAGAGTTAGCTATATGCTGCCGCCTTGCCGACCTCGGATTTTCACACCCTGCAATTCCTAGTCTTCATAACTTGCTAGAGTTCATCAGAGGATTTTATTTCGACAATTATACACAGTTTCATTCCAATTATACCCACATTTTAATCTGCTGGGAGCCTTAGAAATGCAACTCCCTCACCCCAAATTAAAAGCAATATACGAAAGCATTTAACAGTTGGGGAGAGGAAGACAGAAATGATTTGCGGGCAGTAAACCCGGACATCACAGAAGAAGGAAGGAAGATGGTCTTCCCCTCTTCTAACAAAGCAGCTACAACTTGTGCAGCTTGGGATGGGCTTCATTTCCCGCAGCCACGACCTTGGCTTGGAAGTCCTCCACCAGGTCCTCTTCCAGCTCACCTCCCTCTCCAATATTAAAAAGTCCCTTCAGTCCCGATGTGAGTTACCCACTCAGCGTCCCTGGCCCGCGCTAGGAAATAATAGCCCCCGAGCTCCCACCTGCCGCAACATCGCTTCCGCCTTCTGCCACGTCACAACCAACTCCCCCAAGCAAAGCCGTCTACGTCATCAACGTACGACGGACGCCAGGCTATGCGGTAACGCCTCCACGTCCAGTAGAAAGCCGTCAAGCGTTGACTGATACATGTAGAACGCTCGTCTCTATTTGCGATTAGATTATCTCTATCCCGAGTACGAGAGGCTTCTCTAAGCAATGTTTCTCAACCTTATCGGTTGAGAAGATGCCGGGACTTTTTAACTGTCGCAACATCATGCAGGTCGTCGCTTAGGTTGATAAACACGGCTCTAGATTGGGTGGAGAATTCTGGGAGTTGAAGTCCACAAGTCCTAAAGCTGCCAAGTTTGAAGATCTCTGCTCTAGAGAAAGTCAGGATTTTAACAGGGATAAGATGGGGAAATGTAACGTGGCCCTCAAAATGAAACATGTTGCAATTAATCATTATATTCTTTACTCTCTTAAGCTTTAAGAATGGGGCTGCCGGCACAGTGATTAGCTTTAATATAGATTATGTTAGTTTAGCGCTATGCAGCTTTTGGTTAAACTCTCAAGACTGTTCTAATAGCAATAGCACTTAGACTTAGATACCGCTTCACAGTGCTTTTACAGCCCTCTCTAAGCGGTTTACAGAGTCAGCACATTGCCCCCAACAATCTGGGTCCTCATTTTACCCACCTCAGAAGGATGGAAGGCTGAGTCAACCTTCAGCCTGGTGAGATTTGAACTGCCAAATTGCAGGCAGGCAGCCAGCAGAAGTAGCCTGCAGTACTGCACTCTAACCACTGCCCCACCACGGCTCCTAATATCTCCCGAACAATTAGTTAATAGAGATGAATAATCTGTAAAGCAAAGGGACAGAGGTCTATGGAAATTCTCAGTCATCCAGGTCATGATTGTCCCAAAGGTGCTTTTTCAAGTTCCTTGTAACTACTGGTGGGGTCTCTTCAGAGTTTCATATACAGTACTGATCTTCAGAAGATTGTTCACCTTGGTCTTTTAGTAATCTGTGTTCAGGATGAGTGTGCATCTTCCTTTATCAGCTGGCAGGATGGTGATGATTGGGTGTCTTCCTAGAGATGTCACTGCTCTCCTTTCTTGAATTGTGAGGTTGGAAGGGGGTGTTTTTGTCTTGACAAAGGGACAGATGTTCTCAAAAGCAGTTTTTCTTTAAGATTTTCCAGGGGTGGATGTCTGTTTGTCTGTCTCCCACCCCCACCCCCACCCCCATTAAGGCTAGGCTAGGAGCTTGGCTTCTATGTATCCAAAGGAACCAGCGATTGTGCAGATGGAAGAGCAGCATGAAATTTTACTTACTTATCAAGGCTTTGCATCATTCCATAATTAGGCCTGCATCTGTATCAGTCTGGCAGCTGAGCCCATTTATTTCTGGATTCATCCTAACACTGCACTTTTTTGAGGAAAGTGTGCCTTTGAGCCTGTCTTCACTCCTGGCAACTGCGTGGATAAGTTCCTGCAATTTTCCTGGAAACGGGTTGCTCCTTAAACATTGCAATAAAGATGGTTTCCATTTCACTCTGAAGCTCTGTACAGTCTCTGGGCTGGTCATTTCCTGATTGGCAGCAACTTTTTCTTCTTAAACTAACCTCCCTCCCTTCCCTGCGGATGCAGAGGATTTGTAGTAGCATGCCAAGACTATATTTCATCAGTATTTTAAATACAACCAAATATACAGATTTAGGAATTTTGCAGTTCTCCTCTTTTTCTTTCTTTTTCTTTCTTTCTTTCTTTGCTGCAAAGCACTAATGAAAACACTGAACATGATTTAACAATATGGGAGGAGGGCCCTGATAAAAACAACTTGGCTATATTTAGAGTTCTGGGTGGCCCCTATAATCTTTAAGGACATTGGCAAATATAACAACTTATTTTTGTCTTTTTCTGTAATAATCTTGTTCCATATTTTAGCGCCTAACCATTTATCTTCTGTGTAAAACAGCTGAGAAATGGATGACTCTTTCTGTGAAAGATCTGAGTAATGATGCAAAATAAAAACCATTGTTTTGTCATAACAATACAATAGTGAATGCTAAGTATTTGAACTTATTTTTTTTCTAACAATCTGTGTTCTAAGGAAGTATGTAGAAGAGTACAAGACCTATCAGCTACAACCTATTGGCAAAATAAAAGGTTTTTTTTTTACAGGAATCCCACTATGATGCCTATGAATGCTATTTTTGTGCATACTATTTACCACAGGGGTGTCAAACTCACATTGTCATGGCGGCGTCACATGACGTATCGGGACTTTTTTCCCCTTCGTTAAACCAGGCGTGGATGTAGCCAGCGCATGACACACATGGGCTGGGAGTCTGATATCCCTGATCTACTGCATACTCATGAAACATGAGAAAATAAATTTGCCTTTAAATATTTACTATTAATAATTATATGGTTCAAAAAATAATGTAACTCTTCCCTGCTATATATTTTTTTGTCCATGGCTTCTCTCAGATAGTTCCCTTCATTCTTCCAAAACATGATTTTAACATTCTTTTTTTTTTAATTGAAAAAGTTTTAACAATACAAATTTTCCCCCTTTTCCCCCCCCTCCCTAACCACAGAATGTAGAATACATATAAAAAGAATATATAAATCCTTCCCATCCCCACCCTAACCCTCCCCCTCCTCCCTCTTCCCTCCCCCCCTTGACTTCCATTATATGCAATATTAATATTCCCAAACAATATATATGTTATTCAAACTTCCATATCTTTTTTCCTATATTTACTAACATATTAACATAGTCATCTCAGCTAAAAGCGATATAATATTTTCTAGTCTGATACTTATTCTGTACATACTCAATCCATAATTTCCATTCCTGTATATACTTCTCATGCGTCTGATCTTTTAAAAAAGCTGAAACCTTTGCCATTTCTGCAAATCCAGCCATCTTCTGGGTCCATTCATCAACCGTCGGTAAAACACTCTGTCTTGTTCGGCTTTGAAGCAGAGTTTCCCAGTCGTCCGGAGCTTCAGCGGGGTGGATAGGGAGTCCCACCCTGTTAACTCCCCAGAAGCAAGAAAAGCTTTCTGGGGGTCTCACAGGGGACTCTACCTGCAGCCGCCGGCTCTCCTCACAAGCCCTTTGCGTCTCGGAGTTTTTCGAGCCGTTTCAATTGCCGAAACGGCTCTTTTACGGGCGATCGGGCTGGCGGTCTTCAAAGGACCGTCCGCAACAGCTGACGGCAACAGCGGAAGCCATGATTTTAACATTCTTAAGCAAAAGAGATAAATATTGGAAAAAACGGGAAGATTAAGATATATTATAATGATGATTTTGATTATGTATAAGGTGTGACCTGATCAACACTCTGTTCATAAAATATGTATGATGAAAGGAATTTTTTTAAAAAATAAAACTTGTCTTTAAAAAAAAAGACAAGCTTTATTCTTAAGCATGATTTGTAGGCAAAATCCCTGAATTTGAATTGTTATTTGAAGTTCTTTCCACAGTTTTGAGGAATGTAGCCAAATTAAACTACATGCGAGGAACAGAACCATAGGCTATAGATAGCTGATCTGATGCAGTTAAGCTGGGATTCAATCTTTCCTGCCAAGAGACTCGGCATTACTCTATCTGGGGCCACATGATGATGGTAGAAAGGACCTTTGATAAAACATGTTTAATTTCCATCTCATCTTTTTCAAAATGGTATCAATAGCATTTGCTCCGCCCACCTCCCATCCCCACTGCGCCCCCAACAACTAGTCTGTGAGGTTGGGTGACCTGAGAAAATGTAAATGAGATTCTGGATCTCTCCAGTGCAGACTAATACTTTAGCTTCAATACCACCCATCCCCCCCCCCCCCCCCCCCCCCCATTGCTATCTTAGAAGCCATTCTTCTCCTTCTGATCAACATGTACTGGCTCGGAGTGATGTACAATGCACTGCAGTGTTGCCCCAAGTCCTACCAAATTTTTGACTGTCCCAAGTCCCACCTAATTTTTGAATGTGTACCTAATTTTTGATTGCATGCATGCCTCAAAGGGGCAAAGCTTTGACAAATGCAGCAAGAGCCTGCAGATGCTCCTGGTTTTTTTTTTTTTTTTCATAATAGCTTACCCCTCCCCTCAAGTATCAGGCTAACAAAAAGGTATTGCTGGAAGTGTGATTTAGTTAATCCCACGTAGCTTTTTATGTGAAGAGAAGGGTCACTTGCTGCAATTTTCTGTCTAGGAGCATGTATAGTACTTCTACCCACCTGTGTCATTTGTGCAAATTATAAATAAAAGCATTTGATGTCATCTCTCTTCTATTTTGCAGCTAAGAACAAAGTCTGTATTTCTCTATAAGAAAGTACAGTACAAAACAAAAACACTAATTTCAAATTTTGAAAAATATGTTGTAAACTTATAATTTTGATAACTTTTATAACTACACAGTGAAACTGTTACACTAAGATATCAGCTAAGTAAGACACCTCAGGATTGCACACATATAATTTATGAAGCAAAATTTATAAAAGGTATTATCAAACTTGTTAATAAATGTTCATGAACAGAACAAGAACTTTAATAAAATACAAATGTTGCAAACTGGAATTATTTTAGGAAAGAGAGGGAAACTTCATTTTTGAAAACAAGGTCTAATTTTTTGATAAAGTATAGTTTGTCACAGTTTCCCAAAAGGGGGAAATAGGACAAAGTTTCAGATCAGAGGAAATCAACAGTACCTGGGCTGGAATTTTGATTTGTTTTTCAGGGTTTGTCAGCTGTATTAAAGAAGCTAGCCTCAAATGAAAACATTATCTCCAAGTTCAGGAGCAGCAGTTCTGCCCTCCTTAGTGAAGTCATCTATAGGAAGACCTTTAATTTTCCTCACCCAAGCATTTTTACACACCTTTTCTCTATTTGCAATAACTTTTGTTTTGGTTGCCTGATACTCTGCAATCTTAGCTTCTTCATATTCTTTCATTTGTTGTGTAGTAAGAAGTTGGAACCCAGAATTATAACGATAAGGATTTGCATTAAGGGCATAAAAATATTTTCTGCGCCTTGAAGTTACATTGGTATCAGGCTGGGCAATCTTCATTCGTGGTATTTTGATGGATTCAGCTGAAGTTGTAATGCCACCAATGATATTACTCTTAGCAACAGCTGGAGATGAGAGGTTAAAATAAGCTTTTCTTTTTGACAAGCTGCTGCAAGACTTGGAACGTGTGATAGAGGGGGGAGGAATGAAGGATTTCACAGCACTCCCAAGCAAAGAATTCTTTGTGTTGAGCTGTAGCATTTTGGTTTCATAAGGTGAGGAAATCTTTTCCATACCTAAAGTGACACCAACAGCCTTTAATTGTTTCACTTGGGCTTCTAGATCTATTGCCTTGTTCTTTGAACTTTGAGAAGTTAGAGATGATTTACACTGTGATTTCTTGGGCTGAACAGGTTCCCAAGCATCTTTAATGTTCACGTTGTATGCCATATTGGCACTGACATCATCCTGTTGATAGGCATGGTGTACTGTACTGACAGTGAGGAGTATCTGATCATTAGATATGGGACCAATAGGATGCCTCTTCTTTAGGTGATTTAACAAAGCCTTGGTATTCTGGCCAACTAAGGAAGTGGGTGGAGCTTCTGGTACTAATTCCTCAACTGTTTTAAAAAAGAAAAGAGAGAAAGGAGTTTAAAGCCTAGAATACTACCTATTGACATCAGAACAGAAGAGGACAGAACTTGAAGACAGAAAGCAGGAGCAACTCAGTAGAAGGCCCCCAATCTGGTCTTCAAAAACTGTCATTAAAAATATGTATAGAATTAGAAAAATCGGAAGCTTTATTGAAAAACCCAGGAAACTGTTTGATTCATTAATTTAATGAACTTATGGATCATCTTAATCATAGAGGATTATAAGATTTAAAAGCATCTGATAATGATAATAAAAAATAAACACCGAAACCATCAACAGTAATACCCAATGGCAGGAAGAACAAAAATAAAACCCAATTACAATTATAAGACAGGGATTCAACATCAGGGAACAAGTCATAACTCACCCTACCCCAGGGTCTATTGAGTGGCTGTATTTGGGCTGATACTTGCCAAAGTAATGCATGGTTACAGAATTATATACAGTAAGCAGACAATTCTGATATTTAAAGAACAGGAAATGCAAGGAATATGTTGCACTGAATTCATCCAGTCTAATGTTCCAATGCTTCTCTAACTCTAACAGTTTCCCCAAATATCTATTTTTTTCTTGGAGGGTAATGCTTTGCAAATCATAATTGCAATCAATGAGCATTTACCTACAGTAAGCTTATTGAATATGGTGAAGCTTATTTCCAACTGAGCATACATTAGATCAGTGATGGCAAACCTTTTGGGCTTGGCCTGTCAAAAATCTGGAAAATGCCTGACTTGATTCTGCTGATGTGTCATATCCCATACCCAAACAAAAGAGAATCAATTCTCTATCTCCCCTCCACCTAGGCTTACCTTGAACAAAGACAGTTGACGCAGCACAAAGACCGGGCCTCAAGTCAAGGCCTGGGCTTTAACTTTAACCCTAGCATCACCACTGCTATTGAAAAATAAAACTTTGCCCTATGCCCCAAAGCCTGTGAGTCTTGGGGAACAGTGCAATTTCATCATGGGCCATCACTCCCACAGATCTACCATGTGCTTCTTACCTTGAGTATTTCCTTTCTGTTGACAGCCTACTTGAGGCTGCCAAGGGCCTTCATTTTTTTAAAAAAAATTTGATTTATATGCAGCCCTTCTCCAGAGACTCAGGACAGCTTACAATGTGTTAAGCAATTCTTGAATGCGTTAAGCAATTCATTCTTGAAGTGGCTTCAGAGAAAGCTCTTCCGCATCCTCTGCATCCTCAAAAATCACACAAGAATGGGGCAATGCTCTCAAGAATAGTTGCTGAATATTGGTAAATGCTGGCATGTCATTCAAAACATGATGCGTCATCTCTGATATGTATGCCCTAGGTTCTCCCTCACTTCATTAGATCATGGTGAAAGTCCACCATTTCATTTGTAAAGTATGAACTTGACAATGCCTTCTTTCTTTCTAAGATTCTTCTACCTCCCTATCTGCTCAATTTAGACTAGTTGTTCATCAAATTCCCAAGGCTATCAGTAAAAGACTAGTACTAATTGATATTAACATCATACTGCACTGTTCCTAAGATAAACTGCCATGCAACAAGCAGTTTAAAGTAATTTTGCTTAGTTCTTTATGCAGTGGTCAATAATAGTACCTAGGTGGCAGTTTATGGTTTGTCTGAAGCCTGAATTCTATTTTGTGTATGACATAACATAATAACACATAATAGATTGCTCTAAACGTCAGTCAGATTTTTGTCTTTGGTAATGGTAGAAAGCTTTAAGCCTTGTGAAAATCAAGTAGATATTCAACAGGACTCTTGATTTCTTTTGTTGTTTTTTTAAAAGTGTGTCTATATTCACTTTTAAATACAATACGTATTTCTTGTGCCAAATTCTGTGTTTAGCATTGTAAATAAGAATATTAGATAGAATAGAATAACAGAGTTGGAAGGCACCTTGGAGGTCTTCTAGTCCAATTTCCTGCTTAGGCAGGAAACCCTATCATATCAGACAAAGGGTTATTCAATCTCTTCTTAAAAACTTCCAGTGTTGGAGCATTTGCAACTTCTGGAGGCAAGTTGTTCCTATTAATTGTCTTAACTGTCAGGAAATTTCTCCTTAGTTCTAAGTTGCTTCTCTCCTTGATTAGTTTCCACCCACTGCTTCTTGTCCTGCCCTCAGGTACTTTGGAGAATAGCTTGACTTCCTCTTCTTTGTGGCAACCCCTGAGATATTGGAACACTGCTATCATGTCACCCTTAGTCCTTCTTTTCATCAAACATATTGAATTTCTTATACTCACAGTTGCTATAAAGGCAATAAAAAGATCTGTTTCGCACATAGCTCAAACCCATATCATTTTATTTATAATTCTAAAAGTTTTCTTTTCATTCCCATTATGAGATCCTGGGTGCAGGGAAGGCTTGAATATCCATTTGGACTGAATGGTTTGTTTGGCATTGAATGGGGACAGCGCACATCTACATGGAGGGGAATGGAGACAAAGCATAGGCACAGAGATGGACAAAGGTAAGGTTACAGCAGAAGGGCCTAATGAATGGAATGAAGGGAGGAATAAAATTACCTTCCACATCTTTTAGCCATCATTTGCTTTCTATTTTAAGGGAGAGAATTCAAAAAGGAAACAATTTGATTAATAGGAAGATGTGGGTGAAAAGACTTATCCTAAAAGGTTTTGATGAATGCCTCCAATTTTGACCTGCAAGACCAGATACGATGCTTAATACCCCCTGCTTCTTTAAGACTATTTTCCATCATTAGCTGAATAATTAATAACTTTGGCTTTGCATACTCAGGAATCCTAGCTTATAGCACAGTGTTGACGAACCTTTTTGGCACCGAGTGCTGAAACAAGAGCACGCGCACGCACGCAGGGGAGCACCGGAAATTGGAAGAGCAGTTCCCCAGCACGCATGTATGCGCTGGGAAATTAAGTTTCTGGTTTCTGATACGCATGCACATGCAAAGATCGGCTGGCTAGCACGCATGCACGTGCCGGAAACCAAAAGCTCAGCTTCCCAGTGCGCACATGTGCACCAGGGAGCTGCTCTCCTGGTTTCTGGCACTCCCGTGCATGCAAAGACCAGCTGGCTAGCGCGCATGTGTGCGCTGGAACCCAGAAGAGCAACGGGTGAGGGCTGGCATGCCAGCAGAGATGGCTCTGCGTGCCCCTTTTGGCATGTGTGCCGTAGGTTTGCCATCACGGTTATAGCATAAAAATATATGGAGCAGAATAGTCATCTTTTCTAGTTGCCTTTGATTTGGGGAAATCAGATAAGTCTGTGCAGACTTCAAGCCAATTTTCCATTTTTATTTCCTCCCAATTCTTTCTTTCTTTTTTTATAGAATACCCTACTTAGGTAAGAAATTGGGAGATCATGACAGTTTACCCATTTTTTTTGTAACTTTCTTTAGTTTTGCCTATAAATTAAAAATGCAATTTATTCTGTTAAGGTACTAATCAGTAGCCTAAAGGTTGATATCAGTAACTGTTACAACTTTTAAAAATAATACCCAAAAATTCTTTACCAGAAGTAATTTTCATTATTGTTGAAGACTGATGTTCATTTAAGGCTTGATGGGCAAGTTCAGAGAGTCTGTGCTGTTCGTATGAATCCAGGACCACAGTTGTCTTTCCCTCCCTCTTCCGGGGTAAAGGAGTCTTCACGATTTCATAAACGAGGGCTAGAAGAGAATGGCATGGTTAGCAGTCCAAAATGTGATGCAACAGAATGCCGTGGAATGATTCTAATTAATTCCACAGTGGGATTTTGTAGAGCAATCAGACTACACATTCAATGTATATTTGTGTGCATAAAGATCCTCAATATGGCAAGTTTTGAAAAAAATATCAAATACCTTGGGAGAAAAGTTTACCAGATCTTTTCAGTCTTGAAAGAAATGTGAAAAGATAATTCATGGTGTTTGCAGATGAAACTTTTATCATACAATTATTATGACCAGGCTTATGGTCATGGGGGATTTTAATCTGCCATCCATCGGCGAAGCGTCTGAAGCAGCGCGGGAGTTCATGGCTTCCATGACGTCTATGGACCTGACCCAGTTAGTGCATGGCCCTACTCACTCGGGGGGAAACACTCTGGATCTAGTTTTTGTCTCTGGTCAGTGGTTGAATGATCTTGATATAAGGGATATAGAAATCGAACCCTTGTCATGGTCGGATCATTCTCTCCTTTGCTTTGACCTTCAAACCACTACACCCCACCACAGGGAGGCAGAACCGACAAGGTGGTTCTGCCCCAGGCGCCTGATGGATCCGGATCGTTTCCAGACGGAGCTTGGGCCATTTCCTGAGGTTCTGGCTCACGACTCAACCGAGGACCTGGTAGCCGCCTGGGATAGGGCGGCTGCTGGAGCTTTGGATCGGGTTGTACCTTTGCGGTCTCTGACTCGGCGCCGATCTCACTTGGCTCCTTGGTTCAATGAGGAGCTGAGGGAGATGAAATGTCGGAAAAGACGCCTAGAGAGCAGTTGGAGGGCCAGCCGTTCTGAATCTGACCGAACACTGGTAAGGTCTCATATTAAGACCTACCTGGTGGCGATAAAAGCGGCAAAATATAACTATTTTTCCGCTCTTATTGCATCATCAGATAATCGCTCGGCTGCCCTGTTTAGGGTGACCCGCTCCCTGCTCCTTCAGGAAGCGCGGGAGGACTCCTTGGAGGGTAGAGCTGAGGAATTTGTACAGTATCTATATGACAAAATCACTCAGATTCGGGAACATCTGGACTCTGACTGGGTAGAGTCAGGGGGTAGGATGGAGGCAGGTCTTGAGAACGTTATCTGGGAAGAGTTTGACTCGGTGACTCCCGAAGACATGGACAGGATACTGGGTAGACTGAGTGCTGCCACATGTTTATTGGACCCGTGTCCCTCCTGGCTGGTGCTGGCCTCTCGGGAGGTGACACGAGGCTGGCTCCAGGGGATTATAAATGCTTCCTTGAGTGAGGGTGTCTTTCCCGCCGCCTTGAAAGAGGCGGTGGTGAGACCGCTCCTCAAGAAGCCTTCCCTGGACCCGGCAGTGTTGTCTAATTATCGTCCAGTCTCCAACCTTCGCTTCATTGTGAAGGTTGTTGAGAGTGTGGTTGTGCGACAGCTCCCTCAGTACCTGGAGGAATCGGCTTATCTAGATCCGTTCCAGTCTGGCTTCAGGCCTGGGTACAGCACGGAGACGGCATTGGTCGCGTTGGTTGATGATCTCTGGAGGGCCCGGGACAGGGGTTGTTCTTCTGTCCTGGTCCTATTAGACCTCTCAGCGGCTTTTGATACCATCGACCATGGTATCATGCTGCACCGGTTGGAAGAGTTAGGTGTGGGAGGCACCGTGTTACGGTGGTTCTCCTCTTTTCTCTCCGACCGGTCGCAGTCTGTGTTGACAGGGGGGCAGAGGTCGACCCTGAGGCCCCTTGTATGTGGGGTGCCACAAGCGTCGATCCTCTCACCCCTTTTGTTCAACATTTATGTGAAGCCGTTGGGCGAGATCATCCGTGGTTTCGGGGTGAAGTACCATCTGTACACTGATGACACTCAGCTGTACATCTCCAACCCGGATCACCCCAATGATGCCCTCGAAGTGATGTCCCGGTGCCTGGAGGCTGTGCGGATCTGGAAGGGGAGGAACAGACTCAGGTTCAACCCATCCAAGACCGAGTGGCTGTGGTTTCCGACATCCCGGTATAGTCAGTTGGTGCCATCACTGACTATTGGGGGCGAGTCATTGGCCCCCACAGAGAGGGTTCGCAACTTGGGTGTCCTCCTGGACTCACAGCTGTCTTTAGAAGAGCACATGACGGCTGTGGCCAGGAGGGCCTTTTATCAGGTTCGCCTGATTTGCCAGTTGCGGCCCTTTCTGGATTGGGACTCGTTAACCACAGTCACTCATGTCCTCGTCACTTCTCGCCTAGACTACTGCAATGCTCCCTACATGGGGCTCCCCTTGAGGAGCATCCAGAGGCTCCAGCTGGTCCAGAATGCGGCCACGTGGGTGGTTATGGGAGCGATGTGGCGCTCCCATGTGACACCCCTCCTGCACGAGCTGCACTGGCTCCTGGTGGTCTTCCGGGTGCACTTCAAGGTTTTGGTTACCACCTTTAGAGTGCTCCATGGCTTAGGACCAGGGTACCTACGAGACCACCTTCTGCCACCAGTAGCCTCTCACAGACCAGTACACTCCCATAGAGAGGGACTTCTCAGGGTGCCGTCGGCCAAACAATGTCAGCTGACGGCCCCCAGGGGGAGAGCCTTCTCTGTGGGGGCACCTACCATTTGGAATGAGTTCCCCCCGGAGATACGGAACATCCCAGATCTGCGCGCTTTCCGCCGTGCCCTTAAAACGTTCTTTTTCCAGCAGGCTGGCCTGGCCTAACCTCTTTTAAATTGTTTTAAATTTTAAATTGGGTTTTAAAATTGGTTTTAATTTGTTGTTTGGGGCCATAATATTTAATATATTTTAAACGTTTTTAATATTTGTATTACATGTATTTTATTTTGGCTGTTCACCGCCCTGAGTCCCTCGGGAGTAGGGCGGTATATAAATTTAATTAATAATAATAATAATAATAATAATGATAATAATAATAATAATGATAATAATAATAATAATAATAATAATAATAATAATGTTCTATTATTCTATCTTATTGATCTGAAGAAAAGACTTCCTGTTAACCAAGCCATCCATTACCATCTGCTCACTCTGACAAAATTGTTAGCAGAAGGGATTCTTCTTGCCAATTTGATATACAGTAGTTACATACATATACAATTATACCTCCACAAACGTATATACCTGGGACACCTTTGGATAATCTTGTGGGATGCTGGGAAATATAATAGGAAAGTACTGTGTCATCAACTTCTCTGTATAGCTTCCAATTTTTCTTTCTTGCTCTTTTCTCCCGCACAGATTTTGCATATGGAGGCGGCTTTATTTGGGCTGGTACGTCATGAAATTTGCTTATGACTGCTTGGTTAGGTATTTTATCAGAAAGCTGATTATGATCCCATTCTACTTCTTCAAACTGGAACAAAACCACGCTTCCTTCTGCGTTGATCAATAATCTAGTGAAGAAATTGGATGAGTGAGAAAATATTATGAAATCTGTCCACTGATTTAAGAAAATAATTTATAATGAAGTGGCTTCAGGTTGCTGACACAATTGTTCTTCTTTGCAATTAGGGCCCCCGAATTCTATTATTTAAAATCAGAAGATCAGCAATAATAACAATCATAGGAAGGGGAGGTTAGTCACTGCAAAATGAAAGGAAGGTCTTTTTTTCCTCCCCTTTTCTTCCCTGTCACAATCTGAATGAAAAATATTCCTCAAAAACTGTTTTTGCATGGTCAAGGACATTTCCACTACTTTCTTTCCAGTACTAATAGCTTTGGATGATTTTTCAAGGAATTAAATAGGAATTAATTTATAGCTCACTTTTTCATAAATTGTCTTCTAAGGCAGCTATAAAAATGAGTATATAATACCAGATTGCTATGTGAGTCACTGCTAATACAATAATAGTAACAGAAAACATATCACCTTAGTAGACTCAGGCTTGACTAAGTAAAAAGACTGATATCAAAGGCTATCAAGTAATCAGTTAATTCTCTAATCAGGGAAAACTTTTTTTAATTAATTGTTATTGAGGACATTTTTACAGATTATAAACAATACAAATTTAAAGAAAAGAGTAGGAAATAAAAGAGGAAAGAACAAAAAAGAAAAAAGAAAAGAAAAAGATATAAAGAAACACCTCATTTTCTTTACAGCTATTGTAAATATATTGATATTGATATTTCAGTTCAGCATTAATATTTAAATTCCTTGTATCATTGTGTATATTTTAATCCAATTTTTCTAACATTTTTACAGGTCCATCAGGCATTATAAAATGACAAGTCACATTTACCATATTTCCAATATACGTTTAGCACCTTTATACATTCCAGAAAGCTTTCCTGATGTCATATATCAACACAGCATTTTACAAACATTCTCTTTTAAATTGTAACATAATGTGAAGTTCAGTCCTTTCAACCACATATTTTCCCATTAATCCATCTGTATATTATAATTGAAGTACTTAGCCCATTTTATCATAACTCTTTAACTTGTTCTTCTCCTGTTTCAAATTTCAGTAAAACACGTATATTTTAGCAACTAGCTGGATACCCGTGCTACCAAACTATGTGAGGGGCTTGATGAATTGACATTTACAGCTTGACAATTGAGTAGTTACAATCTCCTCTCTCTTTCTCTCCCTCAGCCTTGCCCCACAGAAGCCTATCCTATCCTATCCCCTTCTCTCCCTCAGCCTTGCCCCACAGAAGCCTCCCCTATCCTATCCCCTTCTCTCCCTCAGCCTTGCTTCACAGAAGCCTCCCCTATTCTATCTCCTGGTTGCTACTGTGAAAGTAAAACTTTGCATTTGGAACAGATTTCTTTTCAGGTGGGGAGGGGGAGTAGAACTCCTTAGCATCAGAGGGCTGTTTGGAAAGTGAAACAGTATTTGCTTTGTGAGCAAAAAGGAGACAGGAAGGAGCCTGGCTGTGGCTTAGCTCAAGTGTTCTGTATTAAAGCTGCTTCCTGCTGTGAAAGTAAAACTGAAACTGAAACTCCTCTCCTTTGCTTGTGTTTTTGCATTTGGAACAGATTTCTTTTCAGATGGGGAGGGGGAGTAGAACTCCTCAGCATCAGAGCGTGTTAATAATAATATAGGAAATACTAATGCTCTGATGGTCATTTCGAAAAATCCTTTCTTAGTGAGAACCTAGAAGCCATGAGGAACATATGTGACAAATTTCAAGTATGTAGACTTTATATATATATATATATATATATATATATATATATATATATATATATTGTATAATGTTAATCATTTTTACATCATTCTGTTTCAAATTCTGTCTTATATTGTACAGTTCCTAATATCCTGTTGTCTACTTTAAACCTTTCTCTTAACTCTACAGATGAAAACTGTTGGAAACTAAATCCTTCTGTGTGTGGTCAATTCCTCCTTTGACCATATCTTATATATTCTGTGCTCTTGTTTTAATAACTTTCAAGAGGTTAACCATTTACCGTATATACTCGAGTATAAGCCAACCCGAATATAAGCCGACCCCCCCCAATTTTACCCCCCAAAACTGGGAAAACTCATTGACTCGAGTATAAGCCGGGGGTGGGAAATGCAGCGGCTACTGGTAAATTTCAAAATAAAAAAAGACTCGTCAAAAGTGTGAGGACCTGTCAGAAATCACTTTTTTCAGCCCTCTGAGTAGTCCTTTTGTGCACATGGACTACTCAGAGGGCTGAAAAAGTAATTTTTGACTGGTCCTCGCACTTGTGACTAGTCCTCAAACTTACGACTGTCCTCACATTTTACGTTTTTGCCCTATCTTGTCACCATGGTAAAGAGAAGCAGTTGTGAAATGAGTGGCATGGTTTTAAGAATGCTGCACGGGCATAAACGTGAGGATGGTCATAAGTGTGAGGACCAGTCAGAAGTGTGAGGACCTGTCAGAAATGACTTTTTTCAGCCCCCTGAGTAGTCCCTATACACATATATCACATGACCAGCTATCCACGCCCACCCAGTCACTGGCTTGGTCTAATTTCAGGCAAGTTGAAGCCTCTGTTAAGAGATACCAGGGCTGGGCAAATGTGGCCCTTTTACAACCTGTGGACTTCAACTCCCAGAATTCCTGAGACAGCCAAGCTGGGAGAACCCACTAGCTAGCAGCCAATTACAAGAAGGCTAGCTAGCAGCCAATTACAATCAGCTCTCAACTCAAAGTCAGAAACGTGAGGATATCTTTGTTTCTTTCTCCCTTTAAGCCCCCCCCTCCCAGCCTGTTTTTGCTTCCAGGGGGCTGCAGAGAGTCTTGCTAGGCACCCCCCTCATGCCCCTAGCAAGCCTTGGGAGCCAGTCGCAGGGAAAAAGTCATTTTTTTTGTGACCCGAATATAAGCCGAGGGGGCGTTTTTCAGCCTGAAAAACGGGCTGAAAAACTCGGCTTATATTCGAGTATATACGGTATGTCTGCTATTTCACAAAAGACATTTTCAGGCACAGCCAGAATTGTATCTATCCCATTTGTATGTATTCCATATCCTCAATAAGCACGTCTAATGTAATGATTTTTAAAATATACATTAACCTTAACTTTATCTGATTATCAAAAATCATGCTATCCATATCTCAAGTTGTGCTCTTTCAGTTCTGACATTCTCTTATTTCTCAGGAACATCCATTCTTTCATTCAAACCAAACAGTAGGCTGCAAAGTGCAATTTCAGATCAGGCCATCCCAGTTCTCCTTGCTCCTTTGCATCCTGAGTAAGTCTTCATTTATTTCTTCCCATATAAACCTAGCTATATCATTTTGCCATTGCTTAAATGGAACATCAGTTGTCAAAATTGGTATAGTATGATACAAAAAATCACTCTAGGCAATACATTCATTTTTATCCCAATTACAATTTTCCCCATGTTAATATATTCTTCTTGAATTCTTTCTTGAATTCTTAGTATAATTAGTTTGAAATAACATATACTGGTAATTCATTTTATTTTTTTCTCAATCTGAAAATCTCAATCTCGGTTTTTATCATTCTTTTTGCTCTCCTTTTTGTTAGCAATTTCATTTTATCATTATTAACTTTAAAATCCTACTATCACAACAAAATAGTTTAATTTTTCATTAATAATTAAACTGACCGATTCATAGCAATAGCAATAGCACTTAGACTTATATACCACTTCATAGTGCTTTTACAGCCCTCTCTAAGCAGTTTACATATTGCCGCCAACAATCTGGGCCCTTGTTTTACCTACCTCGAAAGGATGGAAGGCTGAGTTTACCTTGAGCCTGGTAAGATTCAATCTGCCAAACTGCTGGCAGCCACTGATCATCAGAAGTAGCCTGCAGTACTGCTTTCTAACCACTGCATCACCATGGCTCATAATAATTACTGTAATACTGCTACACTATCATGGCAGCTGTCTAAGGTATGTACACTGTCAATTCTGTTAGAGGAAGCGTTATATTTTTAATTTAGTTTGGAATACATTATGATTTTCTTCCTCTTTCTCTCAAAGAAAAAACAGTCAAGAGAAAACAATTGAGAAAACAATACAATGAAGGCAGGATTCAAGAATTTAGAAATCTACCACTTTTTCTTTGGAAATAATAGCTGCTGAAGGGAACAATGTTTAGCTATATTTGAAATTCCGTAAAAAGTATTGTGGAAGCAGAAAAACCCAAATTGTCCTTCAATTTTACATGAGAAGACTGAACGCTGGAACTTTTTATAGAAGGAAACAATAAATAAAAGATTCCCCAAAGGCCTCAGTTTAAGTTACATTGATTTGTTTTCTTTAGTTATTTTGTTGAAAGTGTATATGGACGGTCAATGCATCATTAATAGCCGGACTTTAAAAATATGTACCTCAGAAGTAACACCCATCAATTTTAACTAAACTTACTTTTAAGTATCTATAATTCAAGACTATGTTGCTCAGGGCAGGTTGGATTCCTAGCATTTCCATATATCTTTTCTTTCATTGCCATTATTATTATTGAATTAGGAAATAAGAACTTTTAACATACCTGTTTTCTAAAATACAGAAGGACACCACTGGGTCACCTCTGCTGTTTCCTCTCATAACCCTCAGACAGATTCCAGAGAAGAAGTTAAATATGCGTATCTTCCCATCAGCACAGCCACTGATGACTCTGAGATAAACAAAGGCCAGTGATAGAACCTCCCTATAAACAAGATCAGCAATGAAAAACAAATGGTTGTCTTTTTAATAAAGTTGATACATTATATTATTTTAAAGCAAATTTTAATGCAGTAATGTTTATTTAATATACTTAAAATTATCAACACTTGTTTAAAAAGCCTATAGTATTGAAAGAAAAAAAATAAAGGTTCTTTCAGCAGCAGCATCTATCTATCACCATTTAGAACGTAAGTATTAGGATAGGATTAACTTTTCATCCAAAGTTGAGTATAATTTTTTTTTACTTAGATGTGGTACATAGACAGAACAAACTCTATGATAAAACAGATGCAAAATTTCAGATTACCGTATATACTCGAGTATAAGTCGACCCGAATATAAGCCGAGGCCCCCAATTTTACCACAAAAAACTGGGAAAACTTACTGACTCGAGTATAAGCCGGAGGTGGGAAATGCAGCGGCTACTGGTAAATTTCAAAATAAAAAAAGACTGTTCAAAAGTGCGAGGACCTGTCAGAAATCACTTTTTTCAGCCCTCTGGGTAGTCCTTTTGTGCATATGGACTACTCAGAGGGCTGAAAAAGTAATTTTTGACTGGTCCTCGCACTTGTGACCAGTCCTCGAACTTACGACTTTCCTCACATTTTACATTTTTGCCCTATCTTGTAACCATGGTGAAGAGAAGCAGTTGTGAAATGAGTGACACGGTTGTTAAGAATGCTACAATGGGCAATAATGATGACCAGTCATAAGTGCGAAGAGCTGTCAGAAGTGCGAGGACCTGTCAGAAACCACTTTTTTCAGCCCTCTGGGTAGTCCTTTTGTGCATATGGACTATTCAGAGGGCTGAAAAAGTTATTTTTGACTGGTCCTCACACTTGTGACCAGTCCTTGAACTTACGACTGGAGAAGGGAGGACAGGCGGGAGGGCACTGGGGGGGGGGCACTGTCCAGCCAGGTCAAGTGCAGGACCAGGTATTAAAGGAGGAACCATCTGCTCTTGGAAGAGGATTGTGGGGGGGGGGACAAATCCCACCCCACCCGGCTTTCCTTTTACCTTTCTTTAATGCGTCCCGCTTCCTTCTCCAAACCTTGGGAGGCAGCGTCCTCCGTGCTGCCTCTGAGCTATCAGCTTCCTTCCTTCCCCGAAGCTCTGCCAGGCTTGCCTGCCTTCCACGCTGCCTCCCCAAGGTTTGGGGAGGGACACACACACACACACACACACTCACTCAAAGCCTTTGAGAGCCGAGGCTTTTCTTTCCCCCCTCCTGCAGCCAAACACACACACACCTTTGAAGCCTTCGAGAGGCTTCAGAAGCCAAGGGCTTTTTTTTCTTTTCCCCCTCCTGCAGCTACCTCGAGGGCTTTGTGGCGTGGAGAACTCCGCCTCCCAAGGTTTGGGGAGAGAAGCAGGAGCGTTAAGGAAAGGTAAAAGGGAAGTGGGGTAGGGGTGGGTGAGCTGGCCATGGGGACACCGGGAAGGCAGCGTGGAAGGCAGGCAAGCCTGGCAGGGCTTCGGGGAAGGAAGGAAGCTGCTAGCTCTCTTCCCCACAGCCGGGTGGCCCTGCCAGGCTTGCCTGCCTTCCACGCTGCCTTCCCGGTGTTCCCATGGCCAGCTTGCCACCCACCCCCGCCCTGCCCCGCTTCCCTTTTTCTTTTCCTTAACGCGCCCTCCTTCTTTTCCCAAACCTTGGGAGGCAGAGTCCTCCACACCACAAAGCCCTCGAGGTGGCTGCAGGAGGGGGAAAAGAAAAGCCTCAGCTCTCAAAGGCTTTGAGTGCGTGTGTGTGTGTGTGTGTTTGGTGGCGCTGAAGTGAGCCACTCGATCGGCTCCTTGTCTTCCCCTCTGCCTCCACTCTGCCTCTCCCTTATCTCTGCCAACTGCTTTGCTGAGCGTTTCTCTGCATTTCCAGTGAGGGTGGCTGACTTGGGATGAAATGCGGAGAAATGCTTGGTGAAGCAACTGCCTTTTCCCCTCTGACTTCTGTTGGCAGAGAGAAGGGAGAGGCAGAGGTGGAGGCGGCAGGGGAAGGCAAGGGGCTGATCGCAGCCGACGTGGTTACCCAGCGGGCTCCCTTCACATGGCTCACTTCAGTGCCGCCAAACACACACACACACACACACTCACTCAAAGCCTTTGAGAGCCGAGGCTTTTCTTTTCCCCCTCCTGCAGCCAAACACACACACACCTTCGAAGCCTTCAAGAGGCTTCAGAAGCCAAGGGCTTTTTTTTTCTTTTCCCCCTCCTGCAGCCACCTCCAGGGCTTTATGGCACGGAGGACGCTGCCTCCCAAGGTTTGGGGAGGGAAGTGGGGCACGTTAAGGAAAGGTAAAAGGGAAGCGGGGTGGGGGTGGGTGGCAAGCTGACCGTGGGGACGCCGGGAAGGCAGCATGGAAGGCAGGCAAGTCTGGCAGGGCTTTGGGGAAGGAAAGAAGCTGCTAGCTCTCTTCCCCACAGCCGGGTGGCCCTGCCAGGCTTGCCTGCCTTCCCGGTGGTCCCCGTGGTCAGGCCCACTTGCCTGCCTTCGCAAGCTGGTCTCGGGGATGCTGGGAAGGCTGCATGGAAGGCAGGGAAGCATGGCAGGGCTATGGGCTGCAGAGAAGGGAGTAGGGGAGGCAGGCTGGGATGGTGGGGGCGGGGGGGGGCAGGGGCAGCTAGGTAGGCCACAACTCGCAGGCTTACCTGGCAGGCGCAGGACTTCAGGCAGGCAAGCTGCAAGCGAGGACCCACACAGTACAAGTGAGGAGTGACTGGGGGGAGGGGGGCGGGGTGAGCGAGCATCCCTGCAACCCCGGGAGCCAAAACGGTTGCAGGGAAAAAGGCATTTTTTTTTTCATGACTCGAATATAAGCCGAGGGATTTTTTTTCAGCCTGAAAAACATGCTGAAAAACTCGGCTTATATTTGAATATATACGGTATGCTCTGAAATGGTTTCCTTATTTGATGAAGGAGAAAGCTATACAGCACAGACTTACAAGACTGATGTCAGCCCTATTAGATAGACTAGATCATAAAATTAACTCCACAGAATGGCTAAAGCTATTTTTATTGAGATTGACCATAATAACAGAATCTTCCAACTCTGACTGTTCTAATTCCCTAATTCACTGAGATAAGGGTCTATGTGAGCCACTTCCAAATGTTATTGGATGTTCTGGACTTTTAGAAAATGCTTTAATACCTTTTGCCTAGGCAACAAAACCCTAATATCTCTGACAGTGTCATCTACCTTACTTTGTACAATGTGAACAGCTAAACATTCATAACCCCTTAGGTGCCATCTATAATTCTGGCCTTCCCAGAATCTGTCGGGAGTCCAATTCTGATCTTTCAGGTTCATCCTTGCTTTTTTTTTTAATGAATTAAAAAATATTCAAAATAACCCGTCCTCATAAATCATTCTAAGAAGAAAAAAATGATTGTATTACTTCACTAAGAAAGCAATTGCTAGAGAAAAAATTGGAACGTCTAGAGTGAAAAAAATAACTACCAAAACAAACTGAATCTCTTAAATGAAAGCATTCATTGTATATTATGTGGGCTAAATAGGGAACTACAGTACATGAATTAGGAATTTATATTGGTTTCAGTCTTGTGTGCCAGTGGCATCTTATTCTAAATGTTAACACGAAAGGAGCAATGAATCAGAGTAGGGAGGAAATGTGATGTGTAGAAGATTATTTTGCTAAAGATTAAAAGAAATATTATCTCCTTCCTGTTTAGAGACCAATTAGTTATCAATGACCTGTTCCAACTGCGAAGTGGAAGGCAGGTAGATTCTAGTCAATGGTCTCCAAGCTTTCCTTGCAAAGATAATTTATATTTATATTATATATATTTACTGGCCATGACCGTCAGCTGATTTTAATATTCCTAGTTTGCAGGAACATCAGAACCATAGTCACAGTCAGGATTGGCATAATCCTTGAATCAGATGGCTTCAGAAATAACAGCTGAGCCTGTTCCTGTTTTGCTCATCTGGTTCCAGTCTCCCGTCTCTGGGTCATGACCTTGACTGCATCTTTCATTCAGCCAGAATGAAGATAACTTCCTTCATGCCAGAAGACTATCTTTGTCAGTAGTTTCAAGGTTTATCTCCCTTTTTCATGGTTTCAAAATATCTCCCCCAGTGGCTTCAAAGCACACAATGGTTCTTTAATGGAGTGATTGGTAAGCTTTAAAATCCAAAATGTATTTTATATTAAAAAGACTTACTTGGGATGTCTGAAAGCCATTAGACATCGCTTATGTTTTCCCACCATGCTCCATGCCAAAATGTATCCATCACTGCTTCCTGTCACAAGATGCCACTCATCAAATGACAAACATTTTATAGCACCTCGATGACCTTCTAAAACCTGTAAAAAGAGGAGGAGGAAGAGAGGGGGAAGGCTTCTCTTGTGCACTTTTGATATAGTTTCAGGCAGGGGTGAAATTCAGCAGGTTCTGACAGGTTCTGGAGAACCGGTAGCGGAAATTTTGAATAGTTCGGAGAACCAGCAAATACCATCTCTGGCTGGCCCCAGAGTGGGGTGGGAATGGGGATTTTGAAATATCCTTCTCCTGGAGTGGGGTGGGAATGGAAATTTTGCAGTATCTTTCCTCTGCCATGCCCACCAAGCCACGCCCACAGAACTGGTAGTAAAAAAAATTGAATTTCACCACTGGTTTCAGGCATTCTTTGATTGTGGCTGATTGTTTACTTTGCCAGTAAATATTGAAGCTAAAAGTGTGAAAGACTTTCCATAGATTTCTTTTGCTAACCCCCCAGCCCAAATATCACTAAGGTTAGCCTCTTTATTGGATTACAAAATAACCAATGTAGTGTTGTTTTTTCCTGCTCAGAAGTATACTGTATAAGAAGCATTTCTAAAGCTTTGAATGATTACTATTTATTGTGTGTAAAATGTTTATCTGATATTCCCTGTACAAAATAAAAAGATGTTAGATGTAAGATCCAGTAACAAACCCTCTGGAATAACAGAGTATGAATCACTGTTGCTCAACCTTGGCAACTTTAAAATATATGGACTTCAACTCCCAGAATTCCCAAGCCAGCAAGTTGCCAAAGTTGGTGTACACTAGTATAACTAGTAATGCTGTAAAACAATGGCCATAAGTGTCTCTATCCCATCATGATGTATTTCAGATACAGAGTTAATAAAAAATATCCCCAGATGTCTCACGAAGTGAGTTACACATGCTTATTCCCACAGTAGATGTTCCACAAAAAATGAATTACATTTGAGAAGAACAAGCATTGCTAAAGAACAATGAGCCCTATGGGTAGGCATGTTAAACACTGATTTTGCTAGAGAAAAAAATAAAGAAGGTAAAGTAATACTTTTGATTTCTCTTTGAGCCGGCCTTTCAGTTGCTCTGATTGTAGCATGAAATTCTGCTTTTTTTTCTCCTTAAATATCTTTTTTTGTTTGTAGACCTAACATTTATGTTAAGATTCTAAGATGAAACTTAAAAATCTTTTAACTTGTTTGTGATAATCAGCTCACCAAGTTTTTATTTATTTGGGGGGAAATTTGTTTGCTTGCTTGAAAACTTTTCTTGTATAAGAAGAAATCCTAGAGTATCATGGGAATCTCAAAACTCTACAAACAAGACCCCAAGATTATTTTCAAATTAGTGATTTATACCATGTTATAGGACTATCCAGCCAGCTTTGTGATAAATAACAATAATGAAGACCACTTTAAAGGAGACTGAATATGATTTAAATTACTAGTGGAGAATTGATTCAGGGCTGAGACCAATCTCTCCTGGGCATAACTAATTTATAGAATGATGCCTAAGTGAACTTTGCATTGAAATATATTTTAAGAACTTTGTTTCTTCTGGTATTCCTGTCAGCTTGTAGGTACAATTGCACTGTTGGTTACTTATCTGAGTTTAAATGTGAAAGAAATTGGGCCAAACTCTTTTGGAAGATTCATACCTTGATTAGTGCATATGACTCAGCATGCCAAACTTTCACAAGGCCCTTGTCACAGGAACTCACAATATGAACCTCATTCATTTTAGCAGCCCAAACAAAAGCTTTGTGTGTGAAAGTTTTAACACATCGCCCAGTTTTCATGTCCCACACTGTAAGAAACACAAGAAGATGCAGTAATTTCTTAGCACGTTGCTCATCCTGTTTACTCAGAAGTTGAGTTTCAATGCATTTAATGCAACTCAGTCAAAGATAGAAAAGCATCAGTGAGACTTGTCTGGGAGGTTATACATCAGAAACGGGTGAACAACGCACTTAGCAGAGGGGTGTGCTTTATCTCTTTTCACTGAATTTTGTTTTATCTTTTTGGAAAATGCACTGCTACATTCCTTATACTGTGTTAAACCTCTGTAAGTGAGTGGTTCAGAATATGATGTCCAAGTAGGCAAGGAGCAGAAGTAGCCTGCACTAATGCATTCTAACCATTGCGCCACCATGGCTGAAAAATGAACCAAGTAGGATTTTTAAGGAAGGGAAATATGGCCCCACTGACTTTTGGAGTGTTGTTCTCAGCATGGTACATCAAGCCTAGTGTAGCCCTTGGGCTGAGAACATACTTCTGTTTTATGTTGGAAAAAGTCATGGTTGGCTCATTATCAGGTGAGTCTTCTTTTATCATACAATTTACTAGTACTCTTACTTTACCAACTTTAGCATTTTAGCTGAAGTCCTTGATTTTTTCCCCCTACTTTTCTAAGAGGGATTAAAGCTGATATTCACATTTTGCTGTGCAATCTTTGGATCCAGACACAAATCTGGTCTTGCACACATCCAAGCAAGTGATATTCCCTTTATGGCCCAGAAAAATCTTCACACAGGTCCCTTTTCTGATGTTCCACATTCTAAAAAAGAATTCAAGAGAATGGTAAATGAACACCATACAAACAGGAACAGAAAAAGCTAGAATAAAACTGGAATAAAACAAGCTGGTCTTCATTGTTGCTGCATCACCATTCAACCCCTCCAAAATGGAAACTAACTCCTGGAAAAGGCAGATTAAACTGTCCTGGGATAAAGAAAGGGCATTAAAAGCACTCACCTGATACTGAGATCATAGCTGCCACTCAGGAGGAATCCTCTGTCTTCATGGAGATACAAGGATCTGATACTACCAGCATGCCCAAATAAGACAGGAGGGACATTTTTAATCTTCTCCATATCTATAAAGCGGACTTTTCGATCTAAAGAACCAAAGGCCAATAACTTTCCAGCAGTGCTATGAATCACTCGGTTGGAATCCAGACTGAAGTAGAAAGCAAACATTAAATTAGGACCCTGATTTACTTTAACAGACATACTGTAATTTCTACATTCCCCTTTCCTTGTTTCCACTGGTGGGGTCCAAAATAACCAAAATTTACTGTTTCCAGGCAAAGATGCTTCCACGAGCTTGGAAGGATAGTTCTTCCATGTGCTGTGGAGTTATATGTTTAAACAATTCTTATGGGTGAGTTGGTGAGATGTACTGTATCCTGATTCAGGTTTCAGCCATATACACACATGTGTTTTGTTGGGTGTTTATCGGTTTTACTTTCAGGAAGCAGAGTTAACAATGTAGCAAGGAATATCAACCAAAGCAATTTTGTTTTCAAAGAGGAGTGTGCAAGTTAGTTCACGTTTCAAAGTTTCAAAGGACATGATGGCTCAATGATTCAATGCTGAGCTTGTCAGCAGGAAAGCTGACAGCCTGGGTTCGAAATCTGACGGCCAGGCAACAGGGTGAGCTCTCATTACTTGTCCCAACACCTGCAAACCTAGCAGTTCAAAAGCATGCAAATATGAATAGATAAATAGGTACCACATCAGTGGGAAGGTAACAGCATTCAGTGTTCCTTGGTGTATAGTCTTGCTGGTCATATGACCAGGGGAAATATCTTCAAATAATGCTGGTTCTCTTAGTTAAAAAACAAGAGATAAGCACCACTCCCTAGAGTCAGACACGACTGGACAGAGAAAACCTTTACCTTCACCTTTTCAAGAGCCAGATCAAAGTTGTCAGCTAGTCTAAGTAGTCTAAGGATTTAGGATCCAAGAGTAGAATTACTACATGGGAGTCATACAGGAGACAGATGTTGTTTCCAGCAAGAAGAACAGAGGCAAAGCAAGTGTCTTATAAAGGCAGCAGTCAGATATCACTAATTAGAATGTTTATTCCGTTGGCAAGTCACCTAATAGACTTTCTCTGTTCTGTTTTCCCTTCTACTCATCCAGAACCTGGGCCTAAATATATTCTATTTTAGACACATACCTATTTATTAGAATACGAACATTGTAGCCACTGCAGAAGACATTCCTTTCTTCTAATTTGACAGTGTCTGTCTCCTGGCCATGATATGCTTTCTGCATGCATTCAGTCTCTTCACCTTGACTTGTAGTTTGCTGCTGATCATAATCCTTCAAGCAAAGCAAACAGTGACAGTGACAGATGATGGGAAAGGAAAAGCAAATAGCATACATGGAAATATGTGACTTAAGCTGGCAGAAGTGCTGGATTTCTTTCTCTCCCCAAATCTCCTCCTCCTTAGCATCATAACCAGAACAAAAGGTGTATATACTTTGGAAAGAGAAACAGTACAGTTGAGGGCAGTGGTGGAAGTCAATTTTTTTTACTACCAGTTCTGTGGGCGTGGCTTGGTGGGCGTGGCTTGGTGGGCGTGGCTTGTGGGCATGGCAGGGGAAGGTTACTGTAAAATCCCCATTCCCTCCCGATCAGTTGGGACTCGGGAGGCAGAGAATAGATGGGGGTGGGGCCAGTCAGAGGTGGTATTTACCAGTTCTCTGAACTACTCAAAATTTCCCCTACCGGTTCTCCAGAACTGGTCAGAACCTGCTGAAACCCACTTCTGATTGAGGGCAGCAAAGCTCCACCTTTCTATGTTTGATAGTTTCCATTTGCCACATAGCAGTGAGAAATTATCATCAAAATGCCTTGAGACTAACGTGCTGGACTCATTCATGAAGATTTCTGGACAATAGCACTGAAGTAATTTGCCACTAAAATCTGCCAGGATTTTGTTTTCTGATTTAATCTGCAGCCTTAGAATTCCTTGGTGAGCTCTCATGCAAGTAACGATTAAATTTATCCATCCTTAGCTCCCAAGCCCATGCACAATCAACTAGGCTCTGCCACCCATACATAATAACTATGTAAAATCCTGAAATTCCCCCATCAGTCAATTCATGGAATTCCAAGAAGGAAAAGCATCCACAATCTACCTTGAATTGCTTCTTAGTTTTGGTTAGGATTATATCACCATTTGTTGTTATGCGAGGAATAGCAACCTTTACTATTCTGGCATAGGTGGAAACTGCTCCTTTAGGACATAAGCCCTGCAACAGATAGCAAAATTGCAAATTCATAATACTGCACAGGATACAGTTCCTTAAATAAATATGTTCCTGAAAAGGTAAATCCAAAATGCTACAAAAATACAGTAAACATTTCTTTGTGAAAGATGGCTTTGCTCAATCTACTGTATTTAATGGTGCAGGGAGATTTTGGCACTGATATCGTTTTGAAACAAACCATCTAATTCAGAGCAAGAAAACAAGCAGTTGGGGAGTAAAGTATAATTGTGGCCTCATCACGTTTTTCGCGTCACATTTACTGTAAGAGAGATAGGCAGATTCAGTTGGAATAATGGCAGATGACTGGCAATAAAACAGAGCACTCTGCCACACTTGAAGGGAGCATAGTAAGAGCCTTTTTTTCCTTGGCGCTTGCTTTTTGGAACATCATACCCTCTAATGTAAGATCCACACCAGGGGTGAAATCTACTTACCTTCCCTACCGGTTCAGAAGTGCACACGTGCCATTGTCATGTCCTATTTTTGACCTCTGTGCATGCGTAGGGGGTTAAAACCAGGAAGTAATGACGTCTGGGCTGCCGCCACTACCGGTGTACCAAACCACGCGCCGCCCGCACTAGTGGCTCGTGTGAACTGGACAGAACTGGCAGGATTTCATTACTGATCCATACCCTCCCTTTTGATCTTCCATAAGGACCTGAAGACCTGGCTCTGCCAGTTGGCGCAGACCTCCAACGGAGATGCACCATTCTAGAGGTGGTTATTGGATTAGGAAACACCCCACCTTTACCCATGTATGTTGTGTTCCCCTCCTACCCATCCTTTAACAATGTTTATTACTCTTTTTTATAAGAGCTGCAGTGGTGCAATGGTTAGAATGCAGTATTGCAGGCTAATACTGCTGGCTGCCAGCAGTTCTCTTCTGACCGGCTCAAGGTTGACTTAGCCTTCCATCCTTCCATCGGTAGGTAAAATGAGGACCCAGATTGTTGGGGGCAATATGCTGATGCTGCAAACCACTTAGAGCTGCAAAGCATTATTAAGCGATATATAAGTTTAAGTACTATTGTACTGCTATGTTTTCTTTATTATTTTAATGTGTGGTAGTTTTAATGTTTGTAAACCACCCAGAGTCATTTTTGGACAAGATGGGCATCTCATAAATTAATTAAATGAATGAATGAATAAATAAATAAATAAATAAATAAATAAAATTAGATGGGAGAGACCTGATTGTTGCCTGAGCCAGTTACTTTACCCTGCCTAATGATAAAACCAGCCCTGCAATCACAATTTCCAGTGTTAATCGGAGGAAGAAAACACCCATATTAGAGAATAAAATCACTGTAAATTCCTTTTTATGACCCCGTAATCCCTTAATTCGGGGCAGAGTCGGGGCGACTGGGTGGAGCTGAGCGTTTATAAGACCCTAGAATTCAAGGCAAATATTTCATTGGGAATGAATATAATGTTCATATGAAAGGTAAGTCATTGAACGTTTGCTAGATATAAACCCATTAAGTCAGACAAATGTGTTCCAGGGGAATGTCAATGCTTCAATAAGAGGAAATGAATCTACTACACATACCTGAAAAAATGAAATCTGACTTCGGAGGGCATAATTTGCTATTACGTCACATTTAAGTTGTTTGACCAAAAAGTTCCAGTGTGGACTTACAGAGGCACATCGTGCTAAGGTTTTCATGTCTAACATTCCTGGAAAATCCGAAAGGAAAACATATTGATTTTGACCAAAATTACTATTTCTTTTTTTTTTTTTCATCAGTTATGGGCCCCATCAGCTCAGTTGAAGAGCAAGGGAGCAACTGAGATTGCCAGTTTGTTCCTTGGTTACAATGAATTAAAAATGGTGTGATTATAGTAAAAGCAGAATCCTCCCAGATTTATTAATTTATTAATCAGAGGTTTTTAATAAAGGAATTAGCTTATTAAGCAAGCAGCAAAATGTGCTCTTGGGATCTCTGAGACTTTAGAGCAGGGGTGTCAAACCCAAGGCCCGTGGGCCAGATCTGGCTCATGGGGTGCTTACATCTAGCCTGCGGGGCTGCCCTGGAAAGAACGAAGGACCAGTGCCTCTGCCAGCAAAAATGGAGCTGGGGCTGGGGCACAAGCAGCCCCTGCAAGCTCTATTTTCACTGGCAGAGAGTTGCAGGAGGCCATTACGGCCGGAAACGGAGCTTGGGAGCCTGTTTTGGCTGGCAGAGCACTCGGGCCGCCATAGGCGCTCCCGACATGAGTGACATCGAGCTGGCCCTGCCTTCCCTGGCCCCACCCACCCTGGCCCCCGGAGGTCAAACACAACCCTGATGCAGCCCTCAATGAAATCGAATTTGACACCCCTGCTTTAGAGCCATAATAATGAAAACAAAACTGAGATAAACACAATAGACTTCAGATTCTAAATTGAAGACTGATTCCATCTGCCATCAACAGTTTTAAAACAACAAATGCAACCAGTAAAACTAACCATCACTCTTAAAAGCCTGAACACTTTCTCAGACTTAGCAGGGATGGTTCTTGACGCTAGAATATTTTAGGGCTTCCATCAAGGAAGGACTTTAAAGCCATTGCTGAATAGCTGGGCACATACTGTAAATAATTCCTAAACCTCCAAGTAGCTTGGATTATTTTCATTTTGGCAAACCTTGTTTATTTATTATTTATTATTTATTATTTATTATTTATTATTTATTATTTATTATTTATTATTTATTATTTATTATTTATTATTTATTATTTATTATTTATTATTTATTATTTATTATATTTTTATACCATCCTTCTCCTTCCGGACTCAGGGTGGTGAACAGCCAACTAAAAACACTGCATACAAAAGTTAAAATAATTTTAAAATAATTTATAAAATTTGGCCCATAATTTAAAACATTTCCATTAAAATCAGTATCAAACGTTAAAACCCATATGGAGTCAGGCCAGCCCGGCTAACTGAAAGAAGTAAGTTTTAAGAGCCCGACGAAAAGTCCAGAGGTCTGGGATCACTCGTATCTCTGGGGGTAGATCGTTCCAGAGGGTGGGCGCCACCACAGAAAAGGCTCTCCCCCTGGGGGTCGCCAGCCGACATTGTCTGGCTGACGGCACTCTGAGGAGGCCCTCTCTGTGGGAGCGAACTGGTCGGTGGGAGGCAGTTGGTGGCAGAAGACGGTCCTGTAAGTACCCCGGCCCTAAGCCATGGAGCACTTTAAAGGTGGTTACCAACACCTTGAAGCGCACCCGAAAGTCCACTGGAAGCCAATGTAGCTCACACAGGAGAGGTGTCACATGGGAGCACCCCGTCACTCCCATAATCCCCCGCGCAGCCGCATTCTGCACCAGTTGGAGCCTCCGGGTGCACCCCAAGGGGAGCCCCATGTAGAGAGTGTTACAGTAGTCCAGATGAGAAGTGACGAGTGCTTGAGTGACCATGCGTAGGGAGTCCCGATCTAGAAAGGGGCGCAACTGGCATATCAGGCAAACCTGATAGAAAGCCCCCCTGGCCATGGCCGTCATATGCTCTTCTAAAGACAGCCGTGAGTCCAGGAGGACACCCAAGTTGCGAGCCCTTTCCATGGGGGCCAGTGATTTGCCCCCAATAACCAGCGATGGCACCAGCTGGCTATACCGGGACGCCAGCAGCCTCAGCCACTCGGTCTTGGACGGGTTGAGTCGAAGCCTGTTTCTCCCCATCCAGACCCGCACGGCCTCCAGGCACTGGGACATCACTTCCAAGGCATTGTTGGGATGGTCTGGGGTGGAGATGTACAGCTGGGTGTCATCATCCATGATACCATGGTCGATGGTATCAAAAGCCGCTGAGAGGTCTAACAGGACCAGGATAGAGGAATAACCCCTACCCCGAGCCCTCCAGAGATCGTCCACCAACGCGACCAATGCCATTTCCGTGCTGTACCCAGGCCTGAAACCGGACTGGAGCAGATCTAAATAGACAGCTTCATCCAGGTACTGGGGAAGCTGCCGCGCCACCACACTCTCAACAACCTTCGCAATAAAACAAAGGTTGGAGACTGGACAATAGTTAGCCAAAACTATATATCTTATCTTTGGCCTATTAATCTCTCTTACCACTCTCCTGTGTTGTCAATATAGGCCTTTTAGATCTGGATCTGGGAGAAATACTGGCCAGTTCACTCCTTGCTTTTCCCTCTCCAAGTCACCTTTGATTGCTTTGTTTATCTACTTGCATACTTGTTAACTTCTGAGGAACATGGAACATTTATAACTTATTCAGCACTGTTGCAGTCAGCTAGGAAGCTGGGTTGATTGAATGGGCTCCTGCAAGGAAAGCATCCCAAACTGCGGGTGGGGGGAGGATGGCTATTGAAGAGAAGCCCTAGAAAAGTTGAAGAGATATAAGATCCTTACTCAAAATGGATTTTGATAAATGGATAGGCAGATACCGGATGAAATCTCTGGATTTGTTGGGGGATTGCTGAGGAGAAGCAGGTGGAGTGGTTGGGTGCAAAGTCAGTACTGCAAAATAGTTAGTCTCAGTTTCCATTTCATACAGTGCTTTTTTGAAGATGTTGTCTGATTGTTTGGACCAAATCTTTTGTACACGGATATTACCTGTGGTAAGGAAGAAAAGAAAAGAAAAGAAAAGAAAAGAAAAGAAAAGAAAGAAAAAAAAAGAAAAAAAACAAGGTACAAGTAATAATGTGCAGGGGCAATAAAACATTAATGAACCCAAATGCAAAACCTGAGTGATTCATAGATGAATTACTGGATTCCACATTGTTTACCAGGTGCAATAGAGAAAAGTGACATAGGCCTACCCCTCTTAGAACAGAGGTTGAGGAGGCAAGCAAATTAGAGCCCTGTTAACCTTCTTCCAATAAACCATTATTTTTTCAATCTTGACAACTTTAAGATGCATGGATTTCTACTTCCAGAACTCCCCAGCCAACCTTCCAGCCCTCAACCAGTCCACATATCTAAAATTACCAAGTTTGAAAAAACACTGCAGTAAGTATCACATTGCACTTGTGTCAGATGCACAGAGGCACTTCTGGGTTGAAAAAAGGATTAGCTGGTGACAACATCATTGCTGATGCATACCAATTGGGGACTCCTTTCATGTCCCCGAAGGAGTTGAAGCCAAGGACAGGAGCTCACCCTGCTCCATGGCAGCACTCGGATCTCAAACAAAAGCTTGTTGCTTGTCAAGACAGTGTCCTAACCACGCAAGCCACTATGCTCCTCATAAGCTATCCAAATCCATAGTATTTGTCACCTTACTTCCTAATGCTTATTATCATTATATGTCAAATCTATGTTAAGGGAATGTGAGAGGTACCGTATATACTCGTGTATAAGCCGACCCGCATATAAGCCGACCCCTCCAATTTTACCCCCCAAAACTGGGAAAACTTGTTGACTCGCGTATAAGCCGGGGGAAATGCAGCAGCTACTGGTAAATTTCAAAATAAAAAAAGACTGGTCATAAGTGCGAAGACCGGTCAAAAGTGCGAGGACCTGTCAGAAATCACTTTTTTCAGCCCTCTGAGTAGTCCTTTTGCACATATGGACTACTCAGAGGGCTGAAAAAGTTATTTTTGACTGGTCCTCGCACTTGTGACCAGTCCTCAAACTTACGACAGTCCTCACATTTTACGTTTTTGCCCTATCTTGTCACTCCCACTCTTCCTCATTCTTTCTCTCTCCCCCTTTCTCTCTCATTCTTTCTCTCTCGTTTTCTCTTTCTCTCTCTTTCATTCTCTCTCTCTTTCTGTCTCTCATGCTCTCACTCTCTCTCTGATTCTCTCTTTCTCTTTCTCTCATTCTCTTTCATTCTGACTTTCTCTCCTTTTCATTCTTTGTCTCTTTCTCTCTCTGTCATTCTGATTCTCTCTTTCTCTCTCTCTCTCATTTTCTTTCTCTCTCTTTCATTCTCTCTCTTTCTGTCTCTCATGCTCTCTCTCACTCTCTCTCTGATTCTCTCTTTCTCTTTCTCTCAGTCTCTCTTTCATTCTGTCTTTCCTTTTCATTCTTTGTCTCTTTCTCTCTCTGTCTCATTCTGATTCTCTCTCTCTCTCTCTCTCTCTCTCTCTCTCTCTCTCTCTCTCTCTCATTTTCGCTTTTAAAAGAGGGGGTGGCAGAAGCGGGAAGAAGCGTCTGGGAAGCAGCTTTTGCTCTCCAAGCCTCCCTGCACCGTCCCTCGTCCCGCAGCCCCTTCCTCTTTCCTTCCCCCCACAGGCGGGCAAGGCTGCTCCGGTCGCCCCGAGCCTGCCCAAAGCGTTCCTTTCCGAGGTGGGAGAGGGAGAGGGGTGCAGGTCCCCCACCTTGCCTAGGCTCCCCGCTTCCCTCCCCCGGCTGAACTGTTCCAATTCGAGGCATGGGTGCGAAGAAACCCCTCGGAATGGAACGCTTCTTGCAGCCTCGGAGCTGCAGGCAGGCGGGAGGGAGGGAGGGAGGGAAGGGGAGACGCAGCTTGCGGGTCCCAAAACCGGGCAGGAGGAGCCTCGGCCACCGCAGGAGAAGCTGGAGAGGGCGAGGCAGGAGGATCCATCGCCAAGCTAAAACGGACTCTTAAAAGCCTGCTTTCGCTATGTCCGGAACCTGCCCAGGGAGCAGGTTGGGTGTCTCGGGGGGGTTAAAGGAACCTGCTCCCTGGGCAGGTTCCGGACACAGCGAAAACAGGCTTTTAAGAGTCCATTTTAGCTTGGCGATGGATCCTCCTGCCTCACCTTGACTTGGCCATCATGCCTTCAATTCCTCTAACCCCCCTGAGCCGCCGCTGCCCAAACAAATGAGTCGCCAGCGCTCTCCCCAACCTTCAAAAGACTCCGATCGCTTCACCCATTAGTAGATCGCTTCGCCCCCCATTATTAGTAGGAGGAGGGGTGGTCAAGAAGCTTCTCCAAGTCCTCCTTGCCCCGTTCCATCGTAAACCTTCCCAGTGGATCTTGCCTTCTCTGGTTTAAAACACACACCCTACTCATTCAGCCGGCAATCTCTTACACGCGACCCTGCCGGGCAGGACTTGGTCCCTGAGCAAACTGGCGTTTGGGATCGTTTCGAGAATCAAATCTGTTCACCTGTAAATTGCACACACACACACACACTTAATCCGAGTTGACGGCTTTCTTTACCGTATAACGCGCTTCTAATAGTTTGCCTAGGCTCAATATTAAACCAGAGAAGGCGAAGCTGGGGTGGCACGTAAATGTGCAGGCGCTACCTGGAAGGTGGATCTGTCTCCAAAGCGCTGCCAGCGCGAGCGCTTTGGAGACAGATCCACCCTCCAGGTAGCAGCAGAGAAGGTGCAGGGCGAGCAAACAAGTGAGGGGCAAAAGCACCGGCCCTCCCCACCTCCCCATTTCCTCGGGCGCGGAGGCGCGCTTGCAGCTTGGCTAGCCAGCCGGCTGAGGGGCCGGGAAAAGAGGAGGAGGCTTCCCCAGAAGCAAGGGAGGAGGGAGAGCACTCTGCATACCCTCCTCCAGCCCATCCCTGGAAGGTGGATCTGTCTCCAAAGCGCTCGCGCTGGCAGTGCTTTGGAGACAGATCCACCTTCCAGGTAGCGCCTGCACATTTAAGCACCACCCCAGCCTCGCGCCCTCCAGCCGCCCCACCGATTCCCTTGCCTCGGGAGCACCCACACATTCTCCAGTGGAAGATGGGCGCTCCCTCTCCCTTTGGATCTCCCCTGATCGTGGGAGCAGCAGCCGTGCTCCAGCTTGCCAGCCACCCCGGAAGAAGGACGGGAAAGGTAGAGTCAGGCAAGCGAGCGAGCGAGGGGAAAAGTACAAAAGCACCCGGCCCTCCCCAACCCCGCGCACCGGGCTCTGGTGCCCGAGTGATTGCGGGGATCAGCTGGGAAGGAGTCCCACGACACGCAGCACCAGCCCTGCCCAGCCCAGCTCCACCAGGGATGGGCAGAGCGCTCCCCCTCCTCCCTCGCTGCCGCTTCAGATCAGCCCCGCCATGGTGCGGCTGCTGCTTCTTCACACTGCCTCCCTGATCCAGGCGAGCCTTCGGCAGGGTGGCACAGAGCTGAGGTGGAGCCCGCACGCCTCCGGGGAAGCCCCCTCCTCTTTTCCCGGCCCCTCAGCTGGCCGGCTAGCCAAGCTGCAAGCGGGCCTCCACGCCCGAGGAAATGGGGAGGCTCCCCGAAAAAAGAAAAAAATAGTGCACATGGGAAGAGGGTCCCGGCCTGGCAGTGGAGGTGGTCTGTGTACAAATGTAGTGGGCAGCGGATGGAGGGGTGGGCGCATCCCCGGACCGTGCTGATTTTACACCTCCCTGCAACCCCTAATAGCCAAAAAGGGGCAGGGGAGGGGCACCGCACCCCCCACCCCATTTTGGCTTTAGCAAGCGTCCCTGCAACCGCGGGAGCCAAAACAGTTGCAGGGAAAAAGTCATTTTTTTCCGTGACCCGGGTATAAGCCGAGGGGGCGTTTTTCAGCCTGAAAAACGGGCTGAAAAACTCGGCTTATACGCGAGTATATACGGTATATTTCTGGGGAGAAATATGCTGCATAATTCATTTTCTCTGCACAGGCTTCACCTGTACATGTGCAGTAATCAGCCATTGTGGGAACAAGTTATATGCAGGTCTTCAATCTAATCTAAAATAAAATTTCTATTTCCTTATGAGAAACTCATGCTGACAAATAAAATATATCCAGAAGTGGGCATAGATTGATCATACTGCACTAGGCATTTTTATTTTCATTTATTCAATGAAAATAATAGTGTTGTTATCATATAAATGTGTTGACATGAAGAAAACTGCATGTTAAAAATGACTTACATTATATATTGTATATACCTGTGATGGCAAACCTATGGCACGTGTGGCACGTGGAGCCATATCTGTGGGCATGCGAGCATTGTCCTAGTTCAGCTCCAGTGCACATGTGTACACCAGCCACCAGATTTTGGGTGGGCCCACCGGAAGTTGGGGAAAAGGCTGTTTCTGGCCTCTGGAGAGCCTTGGGGGGGTGGAGAGGCCATTTTCACCCTCCCCAGGCTCCAAGAAAGCCTCTGGAGCCTGGGGAGAGCGAAAAACAGGCCTACCGGGCCCACTATGCCATCATGTGCCAAAAGTGGGCAGAGTGAGGGGGGGTCGCGCACGCAAGTGCGGGTAGGGGCGGGGCACATTGAATCATCAGTGTGGGCACACACGAGCGCAATCCCCCCACACAACCCCCGCTTTTGGCACGTGAAAGCAAAAAGGTTAGCCATCACTGGTATATACTATACAGTACATAAACATCAAACCATACCAAACACGCTGCTTGCTTTTGAAAGAAACTGGGCTTCAGCCATTTGGGAAGGTGTAGCAGATTTCACAGGGAGAAGAGGATGCGTGTCAGATTTGCTCCGCCTTAAATAGTCTTCTTCTGTCATAGATTGAAAGATGAAAATAATTCAGTAAGAACAAAAGGAAAGTGAAAGCATAACAATTTCACAAAAATATGGCTCCAGTTGGGAAGACAAGAGGAACCAACTTCTTGTGCTTCAGCTCTTCCATTGAGATTTGGGCATTTAGCAAAAGCAATAGCACTTAGGCTTATATATCACTCCATAATGCTTTACAGCATTTTAATAGGAAAAAATAATCTGATACCGTTCCAGACTCAACTTTCAGTCCCAGACAGCATGTCAGGCACAAGGAATGAGAATGACATCGTAAAAAGTTGCTTCTTTATTGTTGGTTACTTATTTACAAGAATCTCCCTAGACTAGTTGCGTTCTCTTGAGAACAGCCAGATAAAGGCTTCTAGTTGTGATTGGACATGTGGCAGAAAATGGAAATAAGGTTGAGTTCATCACAGAACAGTCTGGCAGAAGTTCCGCTCATAGGAGTTCGAACAAACAAGTACTTTCTTTTGTTTACTCCCCTTGATCTCACAATATTTCTGGGCTCAAAATTATATCCACAAGAATATACATGTTTGGGACAGTGCACATGCATGACAGGATGCATATTTTGAGGAAAAAAAGTTATATTTGGTGTATACCTTAAGGAATGCTGAGTATTAGACAGAGACAAAATATGGAAATAAAATTGTGAAAATAATATGTTTTATTTATTCATTTATTTTTTCAAATTTATATAACCGCCCATCTCACAAAACAAGTCACTCTGGGGAGCATACCGCAAATGTATTTTACTGTGGGATCCTTGACACTCTCTGAATTTGGCTGTTTTCTTGTAGACATTTCATTACCCGACAGCAACCTCAGAGAGCACCAAGGACCCCATAGTTCAACCTGAGCTGCAAATATTCTCTGCAAAATGTATTGCACATTATTTATAAACTCAGCAGTAGACAACATATGAACAGCCTCCCTCTAGGAAATCCAGGTGGCACCCTCCCTCCCAGTATTTAGGAAGGTGATAAAAAATTAAGTTCCGGAAAGCTTGGAAGGATTAGAAGTTATCAATAGGAAATCCCTATTAGTGTAATTTTGATAATTCAGCAAGAATAAAAGGCTGTAATGTTAAGAAAGATGGAAGGGAAAAGATGAAGAGAACTAGAAACAAGGTGGATGGACTCAGTTCCAGTGCAATGGGCTCATTGTTGGGAGATTTGAAAGAACAGGTTGGGGATATATACTGATGAATAAAATATATCTATGTGGTCGCTAGGAGTAAAAAATGACTTGATGGCACACAATTTTATCTTTTGTATTGTGTTTTATACTTTGCAGTCTATCATCAGGAATCTAGTGGGAGTGTGGTGTTATAAAAATTAAGAATATAAATTATTACAGGTAACTACAACCCACACTATAATTCATTTTCTGAATATCAATTTATGCTGCAGTCACATTATATATATAGTATGTACCTACTTACCATGGAATTATTCCGTTTGCACTCTGTGTATTTTTCCTTGAACAGCAGATATAGGATGGTATTATAGCAGGGGTGAAATCCAAATTTTTTCCCTACCGGGAAAAGCTACTGGGCGTGGCTTGGTGGACATGACAGGGGAAGGATAGTGCAAAAATCTCCATTCCCACCCCACTCCTGGGGGAAGGATATTGCAAAATCTCCATTCCCACCCCACTCTGGGGGCAGCCAGAGGTGATATTTGCCGTTTCTCCAAACTACTCAAAATTTCTGCTACCTGATCTCCAGAACCTGTTACAACCTGCTGGATTTCATCCCTGTATTATAAATATGATACACAGCAATGCTACAATCTAACTGATGATCATTAGATATTTTGAGTGATGAAAATGGGATAATGCCTTGGGTGAACTTCATTCTTTATTTCTTTATTGGATTTTAATCCCATCTTTATTATTTTTATAAATAGTTCAAGGCAGCAACCATACCTAATAGTCTTTCCTTCTCCTATTTTCCCTGCAACAACAACCCGGTGATGTGAGGCCAGAGAGAGTGACTGACCCAAAGTCATCTTTTAGGCTTGCAGCTGCAGCCTAAAGTAGGACTAGAACTCAGTCTCCCAGTTTTCAGCCTGATGCTTTAACTACTAGACCTGATGGTGGAACATCAACAACTAAAACACTGGCCGTCCCGTCATCGTCGTCCCCCCCTCCTCCCCCCCACACAGACCCGTCGCTGGATGCCCAAAATAGCTCCTGCAGTTCTGGCAAATAGTGAACTTTACCTTTTCCCGCATTTTCAGATATGGCATTCTCGTATTCAGTTAAGAGGATACGGATCAGAGTAGCAGCCATCAGCAACAACTGTGAGTCGCACATTTGGAGTAAGAGAAGTATGTAGTTTGCTTTGGTCCAGAAACAGGCGCCTGCGAACCATCTCCAAAGATCCGCCATGGATTGCGCCAGTTTCTGTGGATTCATTGCCCGATCCAGAGCAGAAGAGACTCTGAAAGTCGAGCTGACGCAGGAACGGGAATAGGTAAAATCCTTGGTATCGATAGCCTGTAGGAGGTTCCATGAGTATTTCAGGAGGTCGTGGCTTTCGAATCGGTTGATGATCCCTAGCACGAACGACCTCTGAGTTGCTTGGCTGGCACGAACAAACCACTCTCGGGTGGAAAAAATCTTCCAGGACAAGATGCAGGATTTGCAGCGATAGCAAACAGGAACCAAGTCTGTTTCCTTCTCACATCTTAGATCAGGGGTATACTTTAATTTATATTCTAGAATATCTGGCTCATCCAACGTAACTGAAGATGTCTTCATGACAGCAATCTCTGATTCACGAAGGAAGTCAATAGGTGGAGCAACTGGTAAAATGCAACCAGCCTCCTAAATCTCCCCTTGCCTAACTCTAATTCTACGCCAAGCAGCAGCAACAAGCCAAAACTGTCAATAAAAGTCCCGGCTAGTTTCTGTTGGTAGAACGCTTTTTTTAAAAAACTCCTAGGAGACCCAGTTGCTACCGTAATTCTTCTAAAATGTGCTGAGTGGATACTTTTGCAGTAAACATACCATGTAAATTCCATTGGACAAAGCGCATCAACCAATTAATAGAAAGCAGGAAATGGGATTAAGCAACGACCAGCTTCAGAATTTAACACCGTCATATTATCTGTTAACTATTTACTATCTGTTAAATGTCAGATAGATGTTGAAGATCGAAAAGATGGCTGTTAGATAACTAGGATTAATGTTATCTTGGAAATCCTAAAATCCTAGGTGGAGAAGTCTTGGAAAGCCAGTAGTATACATTGATTCATTTTCTATGAATGAACAAAAGGGAGTTATTTTTTCTCCCTCTGTCATATTCATTTCAAGGGCAAATCAGAAACAAAACAGAATTGCCTCAGACTTACGGTTTGATGGTGCCAACAATTCAAGATGGAGCCATTAAAATTATATGAATTAAAAAAACAACTTTGTCCTCCCTGCCGCCTCCCCCACCCCACCCCACCCCCCTTTAAATGGGAGAAAGACCATTTAAAAGAGTACAGTAAATAAGGAAGTTTCCCGTTGGAGAATCTGACTGGCAGCAAGTAGTGGCTGAATAAGGGGAAGGCTTCCTCCTTGGAATTGACATAGTTTCGATCAGGTACTGAGAAACAGGTCATACTACACCTCAACAGTTTGTAGTACTGAGCTTGCTGTAGTGTCTTTCTTTCCAGATTCTTAATCCTACATTTTTCTTACTCCCTGCTTTCTTTTCCACAATGAGCCTCTCAATATTTTAACCCGGTTTCTCTTTTGCTTCCCTTTCTTCCCCTTAAAGATCCCAGCAATTAATTAATTGGGGATCTGCTCTCTCCCATAAATTGACTGTCACTTTTGATCTGACATCTCCTCATGGATTTATATCAATTTGGAATAGATTAATTTGGAACAGATGGTAAAATATGCTCTCACACAGGTGTATTCTAATTTAAAAACTCAACTCTAGCACAGAGTTTATTTATTAAATACACAACTATTGAAATGTTGTGATTGGAAGGGGAGAGCACAAGTAAAATTCAACCACAAATCCATCCATCACTAGATGTCAGTTTTTCACTTCTGACATCATTCAGAGTACAATGGGTCACATTTAAGACTCTCAAATAACAGTCAAAGATTAACATGTTATGACTTCATCTTGTCTATGATGCATTTTCTGCTTTAACGTTCCCCTGCACATCTATTATGTCTCTGAATGCTTTTAAGAATAAGCATCACTCTATATTTAAATGGCACCTAATAAAATTATGATTATGGTTTATTCCAACTGTTTATTAGTTTTTCATATAAATAATTCACAATTAGTCTTTCAGAGATGAGTCCTTTTTATTAATCATTTCCAGCGGGGGGAAACTATCTACACATTTCTGTTTAAAATGTTCGTCTTAGTATGAATTCAGCTTCACCCCTTTTGAGATTTTTTTTCTTTAGTCACCAGGTTATAAAATCCTGTGAAGTCATTTGAAAAATTTTAGGTGTAGCTTTAGACATTTCTGCTATGTCTAAGGTTGAAGAGATACTGTAAGTTTCATTTTGTTCATACTGTTCATACGTTTTGGCTAAATAAACAAGCACAATGAGCATTCAGGTCAAAAACTTTTATTTGTTTTAGATAATACTAAGAAGCTACCTCAGATTACATTGAAATCATTTTACTGAAATCAATACAAGTTATATTACATATGATTCAAATTATGAAACTGTGATTTACTACTATGGTGGCTATGTACTTCAACAGAGACAAGAAAGCATTGATTAGATTTTGGTTACCAGTGTCACTAAAATGCTTTCATAAAAGGCTGCCAAACAGCATTTTTAATGACATATTTTTTAAAAAATAATTCTTCAATGTTAACTATTTTTCATTTATTTTAATTACAGTCAAATTGAATAAATCTTAATTTCTGGCATGGCTTCAGTCTAAAATTGGGGTTATGGTCCTGTCATACCAATAAAAGGTTAAAAGCAATCTTTAGCCTGAAAACATTTGTGCTTTTGTGAATCAGATTCTCTGGATGAAATCAAAATTCAAACATTAGTAGAAGTAATAGTAATGTGATATTTGATGGTGATATTTGTAGTAGAACAGTCATTTACTGAAATGTATTTCAAATGCTTTTACTTTTCAGCACACATTCATTTCTGAAACTTTGAACACAATATTAGAAATTTAGGGCTGGGTTGGAGGAAAAATATTTTTGAGACAATTGCTAATTTATGTTTTACATTTGATAGCCCGAATGTACCGATGCTTCCCATTCTCTCTACAGTTCATAAACAAGCACTCTAAATCTATGTCTTTAGGGTCCACAGTCAATTCAAAAGTAAAGTTCTGGAGCAGATTAGTAAATGATATGAAGATTTCCATATTAGCCAGTGACTCTCCTGGACATACTCTCTTCCCTGTAAAAAGAAAAAAAAAGAAGATAAATAGGCGGAGGGAGTGTTGGCTACGTTAGCCATTTTGAGTTATTTCTAAAAATTACAAAGGGGGGATGAAAATAAACAAATTAATTATCCACTGTCTTTATGCTACCTAGAAAGTAAGGCTTCATCTCAGATTAACACATCTACAAGAAAGAAAGACCAAATAAAGAGTATAAAAGTGATATGGCAAGGCAAAGTATTACATGGCCAGTATATTTTTTTTAAAAAAAAGAATAGCTGGCAAAGCAAGTAACAAGATCTAACAATGACTAACAGCAGAAAAATTGAAGAAAGAGACTAATTCTGATTGCATACTATATATGCATATATAATGCATGCTAAGCAAGAATTGAGAAGATAGCACAGACAGTAGCTGCCAGCTCTATAAAGAAGCTGAAGAAACAGTAGACCCCCTAGTTATCTGCTGCAAGAAGATCGCATTCTCTTCATGGAGTAACAGAATAGACTGACTACAAATAGCGGCATGACAAAGTAGCAACAATGGTGCATTGGAAGATCAACAAAAAATACCATTTATCTGCAAGCAAGAATTGGTGTGACCATAAAACAGACGAAGTAATAGAAAATGAAGACACTAAATTGCTTTGGGACTTTAGAATTCAAACAGATAGGCACCTGCCACATAACGCTCAAGAGGTGGCCATTATTGATAATAAAAACAAAAAAAAAGTCTTGATAATAGATGTAGCAGTACCTTGAGACAGCGGAATAGAAGAGAAAGATCTGGAGAAAATCACAAAATATAAAGACTGCAAACAGAACTAGAAAGTCTCGTAGCAAAAGAAAGCAAAAACCGTAACAATGGTAATAGGCACCTTAGGTGCAATCCCAAAATAACTAGAGCACCATTTGAACACCATTGGCATTGAGAAAATCATCATCAGTCAATTGCAAAAGGCAGCTTTACTTGGAACAGCTTACATCCTGCAATGATGTCTTTAACATCATCAGACAAGAACATCTGCCTATCCAAGGTCCTTGGAAGGAATGAATAAGTGGACAAGAATGTCAAGTTCAGTCTAAATAGCTGGCTGACTGTGCAACCAACCATGATAATTAAAAAGAAACACAGACAAACGTTTTTAACAGACAAGACTTAACAATATTACCCAGATTACTACCCTGGGCCTAGGGCAACTACCACAGCAGCAAGAAGACCTGCCCAAAATGCAGAGAGTGCTAAGAATCACCAGCTTAAATCAGGCTGCCTTTGGACTTTGGACATAGGAACGATCAGCATTCGAACAATGAAAACGGATGTGTGAGTAGAAGAACTCAACAATATGCATTGGATTATCATTAGATTATGTGAAACATGACAATAAGGCAAACATTTAGTTGAACTTGATAGGAGTGGGCATTTATTCTACAGTAGAGGTAGAATAAATTTATACACCTCCCACTATAAAGGGGCAACTCTAGGCAACTTACAGTTTCATAAATAATGCATATAAATGTATATTTACTAAACGGCCTTGAATATGAAATATCTCTCAGTACATAACAGTCATCTTTTATTTTCTTCTGCAGACTATTTTGATTAGTAGTTCATATTGGCACACCTTGGGAATGTTGTAACCATGGCATTTTGCATCACCAGTTGTACTTCCCATCTCACTCTCCAAAGTGACTCTAGGCAATTTACAATGTCATCAATAATGCATACAAATACATATTTATTCAAACTGCCTTGAACAATCTCTGACTACCTAAACCATCTTTTTTCCTTCTGTAGTCTATCTTGATTAGTAGCTATTATTAGCTAACTTTAGGAATATTGTAACCATGGAATTTTTTGTCACAAGTTGTTGCCCATGGAAGGTTCTCAAGCAGGGGTGAAATCCAGCAGGTTCTGACAGGTTCTGGAGAACTGGTAGCAGAAATTTTGAGTAGTTTGGAGAACCGGCAAATATTACCTCTGGCTGGCCTGGGAGTGGGGAGGGAATGGGGATTTTGCAATATCCTTCCTCCAGGAGGGGAGGCAATGGAGATTTAGCAGTATCCTTCCCCTGCCATGCCCACTAAGCCACGCCCACAGAAGCAGTAGGCAAAAAAAATTGGATTTCACTCCTGTTCTCAAGGCCCCCAGCCTAATAACGTTGAACTTCGTGGACCACAGCATTTGTGAAAGGCATCTTCAATGGGTCTTCCATGCTTGGAGTTTGATTTGTAGCCACTGCCTCATCAATCTCCTGTTGCACGTTAGCTGTAAGAAAAAAAATATTTTTTCTGATGAGATTGACAAACTTTTACTGTGTCATGCTGAGCACCTGCATCAGCTATCACTTGAATAGAAACATGTTTTCCAAAGCACATTCAGGGAAGACTCTTCCAGTCAGTAAAACGGCTCCTCCTCAAAGTCATTACTCAGTGGAGACATTTCAATTTTTCTAGTCCAAGAAGAGGAGATTCTTATTGTTTATGTCCATCTCTGTACCTTACTTGATATGCTGAAAAGCAGCAAAACTAAAAGCATTTCCATTTGAGACTTCTGAAGATTATAGTCTCCATCGTTATTTTTGAGGCAAGGTGTGTTTTTATCAGTTTCAGCCTAAGCAGATGAAAGGAGCATAAAGCGGTCTTTTGCAATATTGTTTCTTCTAACTTGCAACCTTGTAACTTCTGGCTACACGTAGTTTATATTTTCCAGTGTGCTGCTCCTACAATCCATGCATGGGTACTCTCTCATGTGTTGCTAGAGACTGAGTGTAGATTTTTTTCTTTGTTTTACCACGCCTCCTGTGCTCCTCAAATGTCAATCTTTTTACTCAGTTGCTGAAGAGACTAGTGTCTTTCTTCGCTCTGGCATTACAGTCGGATTTCTGGTGTTTGGATTAGGTTATTTTATTTTTTCTTGTTTGGAATTTTTTCATGGGGAGCTGCTACTGTGTTTTTTTGTGGAATCGCTAGCTGCTGAGGTGTGGGTGATGTTCCTGGGCTCCAGGCCATCTCAGTGCTGGGAGAGCATGCTGCTCTTGCACTGCAACACCTTTGAGGATTGTTGCACCTGATCTGTCAGGTTTGACTTATTGGCATTGGGACCGGATTTCCCTATCCTCAGGCCCTGCACCAGGGAACTGGTTTGGACTTGAAGTGGTTGTAACTTTGGGGGTTCCTTAGTCTCACTTCACCGCTGGGAGTTTCCCTTCTGGACACTGTTTTCCTTGGGTTGCATTGATTCCAGCAGTCGCTATTTATCTCTCTCTCTCTCTTTAGATAGATAGATAGATAGATAGATAGATAGATAGATAGATAGATAGATA